>JAKCPB010000673.1:0-420550 GCA_021442155.1 Cymbidium sinense
AGTTTACTTTTTTATTTTATTTAGTATTTTTAGTTATTTATTTTAGTTTAAGTTTTATTTTTATTTATTTTTTAGGTTTAGTTTATTTTATTTTATTTTTTTTTAGGTTTAGGTTTTATTATTCAATTTTAGGTTTAGGATTAGGTTTTTATTTTATTTTTTTAGGTTTAGGTTTTAGGTTTTTATTTCAGGTTTATTTCTTGGTTTTATTATTTAGTTTAGGTTTAGGTTTATTTTTAATTTATTTTATTTTATTTAGTTCAGGGTTTAGGTTTAGGTTTAGGTTTTATTTATTTTAGTTTAGGTTAAGGTTTATCTATTTTGTTCATTTTGGCTTAGTTTTAGTTTTGCGTTTAGGTTTTTTAATTTAATTTATTTTTAGGTTTTATTCTTAGTTTTATGGTTTAGGTTTTGGTATTTATTTAGTTTTTATTTTATTTTATTTTAGGTTTATTTTATTTTTATATTATGTTTTGTTTTTATTTTATTTAGGTTTTTTATTTATAAGTTTATTTTTTTTAATTTAGTTTAGGTTATATTTATTTTATTTTAGTTTAGTTTTTAAGTTTTATTTTATGTTATTTTTAAGTTTAAGCTTAGGTTTTTATTTCATTTTATTTTATTTTATTATTTTATTTAAGTTTAGGTTTTTATTTATTATATTTTTTGGTTTTATTTAGTTAGCTTTAGATTTTTTAGGTTTTCTTGTTTATTTAGGAGGGTTTAGGGTTTGGGGTTTAAGGCTTAGGGTTTAGGTTTAAACTTTAGGTTTATGGTTTAGGGTTTAGGGTTTAGGTTAGGTTTAGGTTTAAGATTTAGGTTTAGGATTTAGGGTTTAGGGTTTAGGTTTATTTATTTATTTATTTATTTTTTGGTTTTGGGTTTAGGGTTTAGGGATTTTTTATAAATTAAGTAAACTTTTTGGTTTATGTTTATTTAGTTTAATTAGTTTATTTTTAATTTATTCTAGGTTAATTTATTTTAACTTTGGTTTTATAATTTAGTTTATTTTTTAAGTTTAGGTTAAGGTTTATGTTTATTTTTTAGTTTATTTTTATTTTTATTTTATTTTTTAGGTTTAGGTTTTATTTTTTAATTTTTAGTTTAGGTTTAGGTTTTATTTTACTTTTTTAGGTTTAGGTGTTAGGTTTTTATTTTAGGTTTATTTTTAGGTTTTATTTTTTCGTTTAGGTTTAGGTTTATTTTTAGATTATTTTAATTAATTTAATTTAGGGTTTAGGTTTAGTATATTTTAAGTTTAGGTTTATGATTTATTTATTCTAGTTTAGTATATTTTAGTTTAAGTTTATGTTTATTTTATTTTATTTATTTCAAGTTTAAATTTTTTTTTAGTTTAGGGTTTAGGTTTTATCTTTTATTTATTTGTAAGTTTTTTAGGGTTTTTTTAGGTTTCTTTTAGGTTTAGTTTTTTATTTAATTTTAAGTTTATTTTATTTTTATTTTAAGTTTAGTTTGTATTTTATTTAGGTTTTTTATTTTTAGGTTTATTTTATTTTTTAATTTAGTTTAGGTTATGATTTATTTTATTTCAATTTAGTTTTAATTTTCTTCTATTTTTAGGTTTAGGTTTAGGTTTAGGTTTTAGTTTAGGTTTTTATTTTATATTATTTTTCTATTTTATTTAGGTTTAAGTTTTTTATTTATTTTATTTTTAAGTTTTATTAAGTTTAAGTTTAGGATTTTAGGGATTAGGGCTAGGGTTTAGGGTTTAGGCTCTAAGGTTAAGTGTTTGGGCTTTAGGGTTTAGGTTTCTTTTGGGTTTAGGGTTTAGGGTTACTATAAGGTTTTTGGTTAGATTAGGGTTTAGGGTTTAGGTTTTAGGCTTTAGGCTTTAGGGATTAGGGTTTATAGTTAGTTTAGGGTTTAAGGTTTAAGGTTTTAGGATTTATGGTTTAAGGTTTAGGGTTTAGGATTAGGGTAGTGTTTAAGGTTTAGGGTTTAGGGTTTAGGTTTTACTTTATGTTTTAGTTTATGTTTTGGGTTTAGGGTAGTATTTAGGGTTTAGGATTCTTTTTTAGGTTTAGGTTTAGGTTTAGGTTTTAGTTTATATTTTTATTTTATTTTAATTTATTTTAGTTTAGGTTTTTTTATTTATTTTATTTTTAGGTTTTATTCAGTTTAGGTTTAGGTTTTTAGGTTTTTAGGGTTTAGTGTTTAGGGTTTGAGGTTTATGATTTAAGGTAATAGGTTTTATGGTTTAGGGTTTAGGGTGAGTTTTTGGGTTTAGGGTTTTTAGGGTTTAGGGTTAGGCCTTTTTTCACTTTTTTATTTTTTATTTTTTAAATTAAGTAAACCAGTAGGTTTAGGATTATTTAGTTTATTTTATTTATTTATTTTAGTTTTAATTTGATTTAAGTTTTTAAATTAAGTAAACTAGTTGGTTTGGGTTTATTTAGTTTTATTTATTTATTTAGTTTATTTTTAGGTTTTGTATTTTAGTTTATTTTTTAGGTTTAGGTTTATTTTTTAGCTTAGTTTAGTTTTTATTTTACTTTTTATGTTTTGGTTTTATTTTTTATTTTTAGGTTTAGGTTTAGGTTTTTATTTTATTTTTTTAGATTTAGGTTTTGGGTTTTTATTTTAGGTTTATTTTTAAGATTTATATTTTAGTTTAGGATTAGTTTTATTTTTAGGTTTTTTTATTTTATTTAGTTTAGGTTTAGGTTTAAGTTTAGTTTATTTTAGGTTTAGGTTTAGGTTTTATATAATTAGTTTAGTTTATCTTAGTTCTAGCCTCTCGTGGCGAGATCCACCATCATATCCCGATCTCTCCCTCCCATTGCTGTAACCTCTGTCACTCCACAGCCTCCATGCCATGCTGCTCCAACCACCTCCATATCCACTGACTCCATATCCTCTCTAACCACCACCTCCTGTCGCATCCACCCAGATCACGGGTGAGCCTAGTTGACGGTGATGTTCCGGCTGTCAGGGTTCTGCCCATTCTTAGGGTTTAGGTTTAGGTTTAGGTTTATTAGGTTTAATTTTTAATTTATTTAGTTACATTAGGTTTAGGTTTAGGGTTTGGGGTTTAGGGTTTAGGGTTAGGGTTTAGGATTTAAGATTTAGGGTTTATGGATTTTAGGGTTTAAGGTGTGTGGGTAGGGTTTTGGGTTCAGGGTAGAGTTTAGTGCATAGCATTTAGGGTTTAGCATTTAGGATTTAGGGTTTAAGTTTTTTAAAAAAAGTAAACTAGGTTTAAGTTTATTTAGTATATTTAGTTTATCTTATTTTTTTATTTTCTTAATTTACTCTAATTTTTATTTTTATTTAGGTTTATTATTTTTAATTTAGTTTAGTTTTTTATTCTAGTTTAGGTATTTTATTTTAGTTTTTTTAGGTTTAGGTTTAGGTTTATTTTTTAGTTGAGTTTTATTTTTTAGTTTTAGGCTTAGGTTTAGGTTTTATTTTATTTTTTTTTTTAGGTTTAGGTTTTAGATTTTAGTATTTTATTTAGGTTTAGGTTTATTTTAGTTTCTTTTATTTTATTTAGTTTAGGTTTAGGTTTAGGTTTTATATATTTTAGTTTAGTTTATTTTAATTTAGGTTTAGGTTTATTTTTTAGGTTTAGGTTTTTATTTAGTTTTAATTTTCATTTATTTTTTATGTTTAGTTTTTATTTTATTTAGGTTTTTTATTCTTAGGTTTATTTTATTTTATTTTGTTTAATTTATGTTTTTATTTATTTTATTTTATTTTATTTTTTTCTCATGTTTAGGTTTAGGTTTTTATTTTATTTTATATCTTTATTTTATTTAGGTTTAGGTATTTATTTATTTATTTATTTTATTTTTAGATTTTATTAAGTTTAGGTTTTTAGGTTTTTAGGGTTTAGGGTTAGGGTTTAGGGTTTTAGGGTTTAGGGTTAGGGTTAGGGTTTAGGGTTTAGGGTTTAGTGTTTGGGGTTTAGGGTTAAGGTTAGGGTTAGGGTTTAGGGTTTAGGGTTTAAGGTTTAAGTTTAGGTTCAGGTTTAGGGTAGGGTTTAGGTTAGATTTAAGGTTTAGGGTTTATGGTTTAAGGTTTAGGTTTAGGGTTGAGGACTATATGGTATAAATAGTTAGGGTTAGGTTTTGTGTTTAGGGTTTAGGGTTTAAGGTTTATAGTTTAGGTTGTAGGTTTAGGTTAGTTTAGGGTTTAGTTTAGGATTTAGTGTTTAGTTTTAGGGTTTATGATTTAGTGTTTAGTGTTCATGGTTTAGGGTTTAAGTTTTTTTAGAATAATTAAACAAACTTTTAGGTTTAGGTTTATTTAGATTATTTTATATATTTATTTAATTTGATTTTATTTTTTATTTAGTTTATTTATTTAATGTTTATTTATTTTAGTTTAGGCTTTTTTATTTTAGTTTAGTTTTTAGGTTTATGTTTAGGTTTATGTTTATTTTTTAGGTTTAGGTTTTATTTTTTATTTTTAGGTTTAGGTTTTATTTTTTATTTTTAGGTTTAGGTTTAGGTTTTATTTTTTTTTTTAAGTTTGCATTTTAGATTTTATTTAAGGTTTATTTTAGGTTTAGGATAATTTTTAGTTTATGTTATTTTATTTAGTTTAGGGTTTATGTTTAGTTTTTTTTAGGTTTTGGATTAGGTTTATTTATGTTAGTTTAGTTTATTTTAGTTTAGGTTTAAGTTCTTTTTATTTTATTTATTTTATTTTTATTTTAGGTTTAGATTTTTTTTTTAGTTTATGGTTTAAGATTTATTTTTTATTTATTTTTAAGTTTTATTTTTAGTTTTAGTTTTTAGGTTAAGGTTTTTATTTAGTTTTTATTTTATTTTACTTTAGGTTTACTTTATTTATATTTTACCTTTAGGTTTTATTTTAGATAGATTTTTTTATTTTTAGGTTTATTTTATTTTTTTAGTTAAGTTTAGGTTTTATTCATTTCACTTTAGCTTATTTTTTTATTTTTTATTATTAAGTTTAGGTTTGGGTTTTAGTTTAGGTTTTTATTTTATTTTACTTTTTTGTTTTATTTAGGTTTAGTTTTTTTTAGGTTTCATTTAGTTTAGGGTTAGGTTTTAGGTTTTAGGGTTTAGGCTTTATGGTTCTGATTTAGGGTTTAGGGTTTAGCATTTAGTGTTTAGGGTTTTAGGGTTTAAGGTTAAGGGTTTAGGATTTAGTGTTTAGGGTTTTATGGTTTAGGGTTTAGGGTTTGGGATTTAGGGTTAGTTTTAGGGTTTAGGGTTTACGGTTAGGGTTTATTTTTATTTTTTTTATTTTTTAGTTTTTCAAAATTAAGTAAGCTCGTAAGTTTACATTTTTTAGTTTATTTTATTTATTTATTTTAGTTTATTTTATTTTTTATTTTATTTAGGTTAATTTTAAGCTTTTAGTTTAGTTTATTTATTTTAGTTTTATTTATTTTAGTTTAGATTATTTAGTTAGTTTATTTTTTAGGTTTAGGTTTAGGTTTAGGTTTAAGTTTTTTTTTGTTTACTTTTATTTTTATTTTATTTTTTTAATTTAGGTTTTAGATTTTTATTTTAGGTTTCTTTTTAGGTTTTATTTTTTAGTTTAGGTTTAGGTTTATTTTTAGTTTATTTTATGTTTAATTTATTTTAGGTTTAGGTTAGGTTTTATTTATTTTAGTTTAGTTTAATTTAGTTTAGGTTTAGGTTTATTTTATTTTTATTTTAGGTTTAGGTTTTTTTTAGTATATGGTTTAGGTTTTCTTTTTTATTTATTTTTTTTTATGCTTTTTTGATTTATTTTGTAGGTTTAGGTATTTATTTAGTTTTTATTTTATTATATTTTAAGTTTATTTTAATATTATTTTAAGTTTAGTTTTTATTTTATTTAGGTTTTCTATTTTTTTTAGTTTAGTTTATGTTCTTATTTATTTTCTTTTTAGGTTTAGGTTAAGGTTTTTATTTCTATTTTATCTTATTTTGGTTTAGGTTTTTTATTTATTTTATTTTTAAGGTTTTATTTAGTTTAGGTTTAGGTTTTTAGCTTTTTAGGGTTTAGGGTTTAGGGATTAGTGTTTAAGGTATTTCCTATTTTTGGTTTACAATTTAGGGTTTATAGTTTAGCGATTTAAGTGTCAAGGGTTTAGGGTTTAGGGTTTAGGTTTTAGGTTTATGGTTTAGGTATTAGTTTAGGGTTTATGGTTTTTTTAAAGTGAACAAATTCAGTTTCAACATTTTTCTTTTGATTTCATCAACTAAGTAACACACCAAGTTTTCTATGACATAGGTGGCATAGATCAAAATGAGCATGTCTGAGTAAAACAAAAAAATAGATAGAATTGTCTCTACTATAAAGACATGGTTCCATAAGTAGCGGTCAGTTGGTGGTTCTTGATTTCTCTAGTTCCCATCAGAACCACCCTGGCCTCTTGAGTAGCGGGATCTAACATTATATCCCTAATCTCTCCCTCCACCACCACGACGGCTGTAACCTCTGCGCTCCTCCCACCTCCATAAGCACCACTGCTCTGACCACCACCTCCATATCCACCAGGACCTCCAGATCCTCCACCACCACTCGATAATCACCTCCTCAGCCTTCCCTCCATCATCATCTAAGCGGGCACGGTTGACATTGATGTTCCTATGTCAAGGTTCCCATTCTTAGGGTTTAGGTTTGGTTTAGGTTTAGCTTTTAGGGTTTAAGTATACTTTTTAATTTATTTAGTTACAATAAGTTTAGGTTTAGGGTTTGGGATTTAGGGTTTAGGGTTTAGGGTTTATGCTTTTAGGGTTTAGGGTTTAGGTTTTGGGTTTAGGGTTTTTGGGTTTTAGGGTGTAGAGCTTAGGGTTTGGGTTTTTTAGTTTAGGGTTTAGAATTTAGGGTTTAAATTTTCTTTTTTAAAATAAATTAAGTAAATAGGTTTAGGTTTATTAGTTTATTTTTTATTTATTTTAATTTACATTATTTTTATTTTTATTTAGGTTTATTTTTATTTTTTATTTTGTTTAATTTATTTATTTTAGGTTTATTTATTTTAGTTTTTTTTTTAGTTTATTTTTAGGTTTAGGTTTAGGTTTATTTTTTTAGTTTAGTTTTATTTTTATTTTATTTTTTAGGTGTAGGTTTTACTTTATATTTTTAGGTTTATATTTACGTTTTATTTTATTTTTATGGTTTAGGTTTTAGGTTTTATTTTTTAGTTTAGGTTTAGGTATCTTTTTTTATTTTATTTTATTTAGTTTAGGTTTAGGTTTAGTTCACTTTAGGTTTAGTTAAATTTTATTTACTTTAGTTTAGTTTATTTTAGTTTAGGTTTAGGTTTATTTTATTTTGTTTATTTTAGGTTTAGGTTTTTTTTAGTTTAGGGTTTAGGTTTTATTTTTATTTATTTTTAAGTTTTATTTTTAGGTTTATTTTTTAGGTTTAGGTTTTATTTAATTTTTTTTATTTTATTTTAGGTTTATTTTATTTTTATTTTACTTTTGGGTTTTATTTTATTTAGGTTTTTTATTTTTATCTTTATTTCATTATTTAGTTTAGTTTAGGTTTTTTTTATTTTATTAGTTTTTTTTATTTTTTTAGGTTTAGGTTTAGGTGTTAGTTTAGGTTTTTTTATTTTTATTTTATTTATGTTTAGGTTTATTTATTTATTTTATTTTTAGGTTTTATTTGGTTTTGGTTTAAGTTTTTAGGTTTTTAGGGTTTAGGGTTTAGGGTTTAGGGTTTAGGGTTTTAGGGTTTAGGGTTTAGGGTTATGGGTTTAGGATTTAGGGTTTAGGGTTAAGGGTTTAGGTTTAGGGTTTTAAAAAAAATTAAACAAACTAATAGGTTTAGGTTTATTTAATTTATTTTAATTTATTTAATTTATTATTTTTATTTTGGATTATTTTTTCTTTTTTGTTTAGTTTTATTTATTTATTATAGATAGATTTATTTATTTTAGTTTATTTTTTAGGTTTAAGTTTAGGTTTATGATTACTTTTTTAGTTTATTTTAATCTTATTTTATTTTTTTAGGTTTAGGTTTGTTTTTTTATTTTTTAGGTTTAGGTTTAGGTTTTATTTTGTGTTTTAGTTTATGTTTTAGGTTTATTTTTAGGTTTTATTTTTTAGTTAAAGTTAAGGTATATTTTATTTTATTTAGGTTTTATTTTTTAGGTTTATTTTATTTTTTTTATTTTAATTTAGGTTTTATTTATTTCAATTTAGTTTAGTTTTAATTTTTTTTTAGGTTTAGGTTTAGGTTTTAGTTTAGGTTTATATTTTATTTTATTTTATTTTATTTAAGATTTTTATTTATTTTCTTTTTAGATTTTATTTAGTTTAGGGTTAGGTTTTAGGTTTTAGGGTTTATGGTTTATGGTTTAGGATTTGGGGTTTAGGGTTTGGGTTTAGGGTTGTAGGATTTAAGTTTATGGTTTAGTTTAGGGTTTAGGGTTTTTTATTTAAGGCTTAGGGTTTAGTGTTTAGTGTTTTAAGGCTTAGGGTTTATGGTTGAAAATTTAGTCTTTAGGGTTTAGGATTTAGGGTTAGTTTTAGTTTAGGGTTAGGGTTTTTTATTTTTTTATTTTTATTTTTTTTAAAATTAAGTAAACTGGAAGGTTTAGGTTTATTTAGTTTATTTTTTATTTATTTTAATTTATTTTATTTTTTCTATTTATTTAGGTTGATTTTAACTTTTATTTAGGTTTATTTAGTTTATTTATTTTAGTTTTATTTTTTTAAGTTTTGGTTTTTTATTTTAGTTTATTTTTTAGGTTTAGGTTTAGGTTTTTGTTAGTTTTATTTTTATTTTATTTTTTTACATTTGGTTTTATTTTTTATTTTTAGATTTAGGTTTAAGTTTTGATTTTATTTTTTTAGGTTTATGTTTTAAGTTTTTTTATTTTAGGATTATTTTTATGTTTTGTTTTTTAATTTAGGTTTAGGTTTATTTTAGTTTATTTTATTTTATTTAATTTAGCTCTAGGTTTAAGTTTAGTTTATTTTAGGAGGTTTAGTTTATTTTAATTTAGTTTATTTTAGTTTAGGTTTAGGCTTATTTTATTTTGATTTTACGTTTAAGTTTTTTTTAGTTTAGGGTTTAGGTTTTATTTTTTTCTTTTTTAGGTTTTATTTTCAGGTTTATTTTTTTTAGGTTTAGATTTTTATTTAGTTTTATTTTTTTTATTTTAGGTTTATTTTATTTTTATTTTAAGTTTAGTTTTTATTTTGTTTAGGTTTTTTAGTTTTTATTTTTTATTTTATTTTTTTTAGGTTTAAGTTTTAGTTTATGTTTTTATTTTATTTTGGTTTAGGTTTTCTTATTTATTTTATTTTTAAGTTTTATTTAGTTTAGGATTAGATTTTTAGCTTTTTAGGGTTTAGGGGATTTTTTACGGGTTTAAGGCTTTGAGTTTAGGTTTTAGAGTTTAGGGTTTAAGGTTTAGGTTTTTAGGTTTAGGATTTAGGCTTTAAGGTTTTAGGGTTTAGGGTTTAGAGTTTAGGGTTTAGGGTTTAGGATTTAGGGCTTTTACGGTTTAGGGTTTAGGGTTTATGTTTTAGGTTTAGGGTTTAGGGTTTAGGGTGTTAGAGTTTAGGTTTAGGGTTTTATGGTTTAGGGTTTAGGGTTTAGGTTTACGGTTAAAGTTTTAGTTGGGGTTAAGATTTTAGTTTAGGGTTTTTGGATTTTGTTTTTTTTTTTACAGAGAGTAAATTCATGTTCAACATTTCTTCTTTTGATTTTAGTAACAAGTTTTAAGACACAAGCGACGATGTAGATAAAAAAGGAGCATAGAGCAACTCGAAAACCATAGATAACTAGAACCATCTCTACTATAATGATAGTTTCATAAGTAGTAGATTGGATCGACAATTCTTTAGTTTTTATTTTATTTAGGTTTATTTTATTTTTTAGTTTATTTAGGTTTTTATTTATTTTATTTTAGTTTATTTTTATTAATTTATTTTATTTTATTTTTTGGTTTAGGTTTAGATTTTAGTTTAGGTTTTAATTTTACTTTATTTTTTTATTTTATTTAGGTTTAGGTTTTTTATATATTTTATTTTTTGGTTTTATTTAGTTTATGTTTAGGTTTTTAGGTTTTTAGGGTTTAAGGTTTAGGGGTTTAGGGTTTAAGGTTTAGGGCTTAGGGTTTAGTGTTTTAGGCTTTAAGGTTTTAGGGTTTGGGGTTTAGGGATAGGGTTTACGGTTTAGGTTTCACGATTTAGTGTTTAGGCTTTAAGGATTATGGTTTTTAGGGTTTAGGGTTTAGGATTTATGGTTAGCTTAGGGATTAGGGTTTTTTTTAATTAAGTAAATCGATAGGTTTAGGTTTATTTAGTTTATTTTTTATTTATTTTAGTTTATTTATTTATTTATGTTTATTTTTTATTTTTATTTAATTTAGTTTATATATTTGGGTTTATTTATTTTATTTTAGGTTTTTTATTTCACTATATTTTATAGGTTTAGTTTAGGTTTATTTCTTAGTTGAGTTTAACTTTAATATCATTTTTTAGGTTTAGGTTTTATTTTTTTTTAGGTTAAGGTTAAGGTTTTTATTTTATTTTTGAAGGTTTTGGATTTTGGTTAATTTTTTAGGTTTAATTTTTTTTGTTAAGGTTTAGGTTTTTTTAGTTTATCTTATTTTATTTAGTTTAGGTTTAGGTTTAGGTTTAGATTTAGTTTTCTTTAAGTTTAGGTTTAAGTTTTATTTATTTTAATTTAGTTTAATTTATTTTAGGCTTAGTTTATTTTATTTTTGTTTTAGGTTTAGGTTTTCTAGTTTAGGGTTTAGGTTTAAATTTTAGGTTTATTTTATATGTTTAAGTTTTTATTTAGTTCTTATTTTATTTTATTTTAAGTTTATTTTATTTTTATTTTATGTTTAGTTTTTACTTTATATAGGTTTTTATTCTTAGGTTTATTTTATTTTTAAGTTTAGTTTAGGTTATTATTTATTTTATTTTGGTTTATTTTTTTAGTTTATTTTTTTATTTTTAGGTTGAGGTTTTAGTTTAGGTTGTTTTTTATTTTTTTATTTTATTTAGGTTTAGATTTTTATTTATTTAATTTTTATGTTTTATTTAGTTTAACTTTAGGTTTTTAGGATTTTAGTGTTTCGTGTTTAGGGTTTAGGGTTTAGGGTTTAGGGTTTAGGGTTTTAGGGTATAGGGTTTAGGGTTTAGGATTTTAGGGTTTAGGGTTTAGGGTTTAAGGTTTAATGTTTAGGCTTTAGGGTTTTGGGTTTAGTGTTTAGGGTTAGCTTAGGGTTTAGGGTTTGTTTAGGATTTAGGGTTTAAGGTTTAGGGTTTAGGGTTTAGGGTTTTTAGGGTTTAATGTTTAGGTTTTAGGGTTATTTAGGGTTTAGAGTTTATGGTTTTATGGTTTAGGGTTTAGGGTTTAGGGTTTAGGGTTGGGTTAGGGTTTAGGGTTTAGGGTTTAGGGTTTACTATTTATGGTTTAGGGTTTAGGGTTTAGGATTTTAGAGTTTAGGGTTTATGGTTTAGGTTTTAGGGTTTATGGTTTAGGGTTTTAGGGTTTATGGTTTAGGGTTTTAGATTAGTTTTTGGGTTAGTTTTAGGCTTTAGGATTTAGGGTTTAGGGTTAGGTTTTTTTAATTTTCTTAATTTTGTTTTTTTTTAAATTAAGTAAACTAGTAGGAATTTAATTTATTTTTTTATTTATTTTATTTATTATTATTATTAGTTTATTTTTTATTTTATTTTATTTAGTTTATTTATTTTAGTTTAGATTTTTTAAATTAGTTTATTTTTTAGGTTTAAGTTTATGTTTATTTTTTAGTTTAGTTTTATTTTTATTTTATTTTTTAGGTTGAGGTTTTATTTTTTATTTTTAGGTTTAGGTTTAGGTTTAGGTTTAGGTTTTAAGTTTTTATTTTAGGTTTATTTTTAGGTTTTATTTTTTAGTTTAGTTTTAAGTTTAATTTTAGATTATTTTATTTTATTTAGTTTAGGTCTAAGTTTAGGTTTAGGTTTATGTTTTATTTATTTTAGTTTAGTTTTTTTTAGTTTAGGTTTAGGTTTATTTTATTTTTATTTTAGGTTTAAGTTTTTGGTTTTATTTTTTTATTTATTTTTAGGTTTATTTTTAGGCTTAGGTTTTTATGTAGTTTTTATTTTATTTTATTTTAGGTTTAGTTTTTATTTTATTTAGATTTCTTTTTTTTAATTAAGTTTAGTATTTTTATTTATTTTATTTTAGTTTGGTATTTATTTTTTATTTTATTTTCTTTTTGGATTTAGGTTTTGGTTTTGGTTTAGGTTTAGGTTTTAGTTTATGTTTTTATATTCTTTTATTTTTTATTTTTTTTTGGTTTAGGTATTTTAAATTATTTTATTTTTAGGTTTTATTTTGTTTATGATTAGGTTTTTAGCTTTTTAGGGTTTATTATTTTTGGTTTAGGGTTTAGGGTTTTGGGTTTAGGAGCTTTTTTATGTTTAAAGTTTATTATTTAGGGTTTAGGGTTTAGGGTTTAGGTTTAGGGTTTTAGTTTAGTTTTTTTGGGTTTAAGGTTTAGTTTTAGGTTTTAGGTTTTGGGTTTTGGGTTTAGGTTTAGGTTTAGGGTTTAGTTTAGTTTTAGGTTTATGTTTAGGCTTAGGTTTATGATTTAGGTTTAGTTTTGGGTTTAGGTTTAAGGTTTTGGGTTTAGGTTTAGGTTTATGTTTTAGGTTTAGGGTTTAGGTTTTAGGTTTAGGGTTAAGGTTTTAGTTTTGGGTTTAGGATTTAGGATTTAGGTTTTAGGTTTAGGTTAAGTTTTAGTTTAAGGTTTTTAATTTTTTGGTTTTCTTTTTGTTTAGAGAGTCAATTGATTCAACATTTCTTCTTTTGATTTCACCAAGTAACACACCATGTTTTTAAGACATAAATGATGACATAAATTGAGTATAGAGCAAATCAAAATCTAGATAACTAGTCTTAGATAGTTTCATATTCGGATTATTATTCATCAGTTTTTATTTTATTTAGGTTTTTTATTCTTAGGTTTATTTTATTTTTTATGTTTAATTTAGGTTTTTATTTATTTTATTTTAGTTTATTTTTATTGGTTTATTTTATTTTATTTTTAGGTTTAGGTTTAGTTTTTAGTTTAGGTTTTTATTTTATTTATTTTTTCTTATTTGATTTAGGTTTAGGTTTTTTTATATATTTTATTATTTTATTTTATTTTGTTTAGGTTTAGGTTTTTAGTTTTTTTGGGTTTAGTGTTTAGGGTTTAGGGTTTACGGTTAAGAGTTTAGGGTTTAGGGTTTAGGGTTTAGGGTTTTAAGCTTTAGGGTTTTAGGGTTTAGGATTTAGGGTTAGGGTTTAGGGGTAAGGGTTAGGGTTCTTTTTTAAATTAAATAAATCAATTGGTTTACATTTATTTAGTTTGTTTTTTATTTATTTCAGTTTATTTTATTTTTTATTTTTATTTATGCTTAATTTTTATTTTTATTTAGTTTAGTTTATTTATTTAGGTTTATTTATTTTAGTTTAGGTTTTTTATTTTAGTTTATTCTTTAGTGTAGGTTTAAATTTAGGTTTATTTTTTAGTTGAGGTTTGTTTTTTATGTTTAGGTATTATTTTTTATTTTTAAGTTTTAAGTTTAGGTTTTTATTTTATTTTTGTAGGTGTTGGTTTTAGGTTTTTATTTAAGGTTAAATTTTAGGTTTAGGTTTATTTTTAGTTTATTTTATTTTATTTAGTTTATGTTTAGGTTTAGTTTACTTTAGGTATAAGTTTAGGTTTTATTTATTATAGTTTAGTTTATTTTATTTTAGGTTTAGATAATTTTATTTTGATTGTTTTATTTTTATTTTAGGTTTAGGGTTTTTTTTTAGTTTGGGGATTATGTTTTATTTTTTATTTATTTTTAGGTTTTAATTTTAGGTTTAGGTTTTTATTTAGTTTTTATTTCATTTTATGTTAGGTTATTTTAAGTTTAGTTTACATTTAATTTTTATTTTCTATAGGATTTTTATTCTTAGCTTTATTTTATTTTTGAGTTTAGTTTAAGCTATTATTTATTTTATTTTACTTTAAATTTTTTTATTTTATTTTGTTTTATTTTTATGTTTAGGTTTAGGTTTTAGTTTAGGTTTTTATTTTATTTATTTTATTTTATTTAACTTAAGGTTTTTTTTATTTATTTTGTTTTTTGGTTTTATTTAGTTTAGGTTTAGGTTTTTAGGTTTTAGGGTGTAGGGTTTAGGGCTTAGGGTTTAGGATTTTTGGGTTTAGGGTTTAGGGTTAGGGTTAGGGGTTAGGGTTTAGGGTTTAATGTTTAGTGTTTAGGCTTTAGGGTTTAGGGTTTAGGGTTCATTTCGGGTTTAGGGTTTAAGGTTTAGGGTTTAGGGTTTTTAGGGTTTAGTGTTTAGGTTTTATAATTAGGGTTTATATTTAGGTTTAAGGGTTTTAGGGTTTAGGGTTTTAGGGTTTATTTTTATTAGGTTAGTAGGTTTAGGGTTTTTTTGGGAAACCCCATGTATTTTATCACAAAAAAGAGGGTTACAATGTCCTTAAAGGGGATAAACCTAACCACGCTCAAAGAGCTACAATCAACCCAAGGAGTAAATCATCTAAGTACATCCAAAAGCAAAAGAAGACATTAAAGCAATCAAAAGATACAATTAGATTAACATAAAAGCCAAAGGAAGATTAGGCCAATGCTGTAGACGTGAGAATGCATGACACTATGGAGCAAACCTCAAGAGGATAAGAGAGAAGCACCTACAAAATGTAAAGAAAGAAATTAGAGCAAATAAGGTAATATGACATAATGATAAGAAAATAGCATAACTGAGAATGATAGTAAAGAATTGTGATAGAGAAGGCTCGTGCTCACACACTAAGTTGCGTGCAAATAGCATCCAAACTTCAAAGGGTTACATCACAAGAGCTACTACCAAACCAAAAGGGGAGTGAAATCATCACACCATCATAGCCAACAAACTGGAGAAGATAACAGCTTGTTGAAAGTCTTATGGGCTTTATTACCTACAACCTAAACAAAACTATATATAATATGAGAGGAAATTGCAAAGGCGTAAAGATAAGGGTCCCATGCAGAAAATATCATCAATATAGTCACCGACATGAGGATACTTATACATATGAAATAGGCCATAAAACCATCCACAAGAAACAATAAGAGGTAGCACTAAATGCTAAGCAAGTCGATGAGCCTATAAATAACCATCCCAAACATATGATATATATATGAATCTTTCGTGCCGAGTACAACCTAGAAGTAAAGTCCGTAAAATGAGCCCAATCATAATAATGAATGCATGTGAACAACCCCTTATTAATATCCATATCGAGTTGGAAAAAGCATTTGTAAAGGAAGGCAAAGATAACCCAATACCAAAAATAGCACCAAATAAAGATAGTCAGAGTACTACAGCTCCAAGAGTAGCTTGGATAAAAAAATGATAATCCGATCAACAAACAACCAAGAGCAAGACAAAAGGCATGATAGTACCACCCATTCGAATAGACATTGCATTCCAAGGAGATAACAAAGACAAGCCTAACATCCCAAATGGGAATAGAAACAACAAAGAAGTAATGTAGATCAATCGAAATGAACAAGAACCCGCATAAAAATAACAAGAAATCGAAAGCCAACCCCAACAACAAAATAGTTAGTGCAACATTGAACCCACCAAAGGATAAATCAATGGGGATTCAAATTAGGGTCCCTCATTAGAATCCAAAAAATAAGACATAGATAACCAAGACAAAAAATATAAGAAAGCAAGCAAGACAACAACCAAGAAGTGGGATAACAAGACCATAGAGCCTCAATCAGTAGACATTGCAATAGTTAGTAACCAAGTATAGAGCATAGAAACATGGATCAAAAAAGTACTGACACCAATGACCAAAATAATCGTAACAACAAAGTCAAACAACTTATCAACATAGGACCCTAAAGTCCTACAACCAACAAAGATAGAGCCAACATTGAATAGAAACAAGATAGCAAATATCCAAGACAACAAAACAAGATAATGAAACTAGTCGGCTGAGAACCACCCATTCAATAAACAAGGCAATAGATACAAGTTTAACTAAAGAAGATGGAGAAAAGAGCAAGATAAAGTAGTCCATAATTCGATGATAAGCATATAATAAACCAATAAGAGATTCAAATCAAAAGCCAAGCAATAAACAACTTCAATAGATGATAAAACAAACCAAAACCCTAAAACAACATGTAGAGTATTAATCCAGTTCATCCAATAACCCAAACAATAATTACTAACAAGCTGGCCAAAAGTCCACCCATTCAGAGTAAATAGAGCATATGTAAAGATCCAAATAATTGGATGGATAATCACAGTGGTTCTCGCACCATTTGAATAGAAAGGGGATAAAACAACAACAGAGAAATCAATAGCCAAAGGTTAACAGAAAAAAATGAGAAACAAAAAGGCAAGAAATAGATAATAAACACAAAGATATAGCAAAATAAAAAAAATTACACCCACCATATAAAATTCCAATAAAAAAAAGAGATGTAAAGTAGCAACAAAAAAGGGTTCAAAAGATAATCAATAAAAACCTTCCGATAAAGATGATCAAGCTAGCATAAACCCACAACCACATTAAAGGCAAACCGAGAAGCAATAAAGGAAGTCCAAACATGCAAGGAATTAATAAAATTGAATAGAAATTGCAAAATCTCTTGGCAGATTGGGAATATGAGGTGAGCAAAACAATCAAGAAGACAACACCAAAACACCTAACTGATAAACAACCCAATAGCTTGTCGGATAAAAGACTCAATGATCTAGACCATCCAACCAAGAAAAAAAATAAAGTAAGTTGGCCATAAAACCAACCATTCAAATTATACAATGCATAAGTTAAATCCCAAATAGTTAAGGAAGAGGTCCAAGACTAATGAACTAAAAAAATAAAAATGAAAATAAAGAAGATCCTAGTTTTAACAAAGACAAACATTCAAAAAAAATGAGAGATAAGAAATACAAGAAAAATAAAAGCCATGCGCTACAACCTCAATAGACCAACAAAAAAACAAAACAAAACCCTAAGCAAAGATGAGGAGCAATAATGATAAACATCCAGACAATAATTACCAACAAGTCGATCTACAATTTTAGAGCCAAAAGGTAAAAAATAATATTAATTGATAGAAGAAATGGATGAGAACATCAAAGATAATCAGAAGAACACCAGGCAATAAATAGCTAACAAATAAAAGGTTAGCCAGACAAAGGAATCCAAATCCAAACATAGTTAAATAACACTACAATTATTAAACCATAGATAAGCCAATAAAAAAGTAGTCAACAGAGCTACCATAAGGGTTCAAAAGGGTATTATCAATGAAATCCTTTAGAGAAATCAAGCTAGCAGCAGAACTACCCTCCTAAGAGAAATCAGACTGAAAGGAATTCATTAAACAATACCAAACCAGCAAAGAACCATTAATAATAACAAAGGTATTTCATTTTCTTTCCTTAAAGGTATGTAAGTCAAGAACATATACATTCAGAAATACATTAAACCAACTAAGATCATTTGGACAAAGGCCAAGCCCAACAACAAATTAAACCTTTAACATAGATGTAGCATCCAATAGCAAGACCCCAAACAATTGGGATAATTAAACCAAAGGATGCCACTTAGCTCCAAAGGACCAGAAGGAGTAATATGATGATGCATCAAGAACCAAGCACAAGACAAGAAAATAGTAGAGGCAAGAAGCTCCCAATTAAAGCTAAGATAATTAAACCAACAACATGCCAGAGATCTAAGTAACAGGGATATCTGATGCATCAAGACCAAATAAATAACAGAATAGAAAATGATCATGCAATAAAAGAGGTATTGAATCAAGTGAATCCAATAGATTAGATTAATTTCTGATAAGGAAACCAGATTGTCCGATTAACCAAGCCATGCAAATGTTTAGAAGGGTTGATCAAAGAATTTTATTCCATCCAATCTAGCACCCGACAAGATAATCAAGACATGCATTACCCTCATGCCATACATGAGTGATTTTAAAGGAGAGTTGAAGAGCTCTAGTTTGCTTAAGAAGGTAGTACAATATTGCCCATTTTGGTGGAAGTCAAGAGATCAATCGAAGGGCATCCACCTCAATCCAAATATTGAGCCAACCTTTTGAAGGCAAATCTCAAGAGCTTTGTACACGCCATGAGCTCAAGAAAAGGAACAGAGCAGATTAAGGGGTATAAAGCACATAGGACTTTTCCATTAAGATTTCTAAAATTCCACCACAACAAACCTTTATGAGAGACAGCCATCAATGTTAACTTTAATAGTGTTAGCATGAGGTTTTACCCAATAAACAATCTTCACATCTTTCTGATGTGGTGATCCGCAAGTTAAAACCTATTTATTGGCCACAAATTTGCAACCTTTGAATTATTTGTATTTAATTAAATTATTAATTAAACAAGGATTTTTTTTTTTAGTTCTAGAATTATCCTCATGTGATTCATAGGATCTCATGATGTTTTGCATCATTTCGTCCATCCATATGAACCAAATAAGAGTGATAGTAGTTATGACTTTAATGTTCCCTTTAATAGTGTTGTCAAAATAAACTTCAAGAAGTTGGTATAAATTTAAGGAGCATTGAAAATGACAATGTTAAAGAGGTCATCATACCAAATCCAAAGTTTAGAAGCAATGGCCCCATTAACAAAACATGATTCACATTCTCAATGAAAATACATTGGCATTTTGAAGGTAATAAAAACCTTTACCCCACAACAAGGAGTCAGGGATGAAGTTTTTCAAAATATGCCAAGTAAGAAGAATAAGAAGTAGGATATTGTTATTCCAAAGTTTGAAAAACACATAGGAAAAATCATGAGTTTCTTTAATGTGAATCCAAACATTTTAAAGTTGAAATCACCATTATGTGAAAGCTTAAAAGGATATGATCTTGATTGGTAGGAATGATAGGAATAGTAGTAAGTTTATTTAAAAGAGAGAGGAGGAATATATCAATAAGCTTACTATTGTTCCACATATTATTCGCCAAAGAGTTCACTTTAATAGCAAGGGAATGGGTAGAAAGTAAGTCAATGGACCCACCTCAGCTAGTTATCTTGCCAAAAGAAAGAGGAGCAGAGTTAATCCCCCAGAAATTAAGGATACATCCCATTTGAAAACAAAGTCTTTTCCAAATGGGAGAGTCTCCCTTTATAGGCAAATGAGAGGTGCTTTCCCCGCAGATTTAGCATCATGAAATTAGCCCATAAGACTATTATTTTTCCTAAAATTCCACCAAAGTTTATAAGAAAAGCAGGATAGTTTCTTGATTAGTTTACATCCAAGACCACCTTCAAAAGTGCCAACTTTTTTATACCAAGAGGTCCAAAGGCATTTTTTTAGAGGAATTAGAACCCCGTAAAATTTGTTAATGAGAAGATTGGTCAAGATAATGGTTTGAATGAGATACAAAGGCATGGAGTTAAGTGCTCTTAATCAAAGTGAGCCTACCACCAAATGAAAGTAAATGAAATTCCCAAATAGAAATTTTATTGAGATTTTTTGATTAGCTCATCAAAAGGTGAGATCTTTTGACCTTTAAAAGAGGACCAAGATATTTAATAGGAAGTTGTTGTTGAAAATTAGTAATTCTCAAGATTTGATCCTATTGCTAGGGATTTGAAGAAGGAATGAAATAACTTTCCTTCATTGAGAAAAAAAAGGCCACTTTCTGCCAAATTTATTTAAAAGATTCTTAATAGTTTTAATGTGAGGAATAGGCATTGCAAAAGATTATAAAGTCATCGAAAACTAAGAAGTGACAGAAGACCACCTTGAGTTCTATAAAAAATCCTAGGATTATTGTAAAAAAAGATCATTACTCCTGATAGATATTCAACAGAAAAAAGAGAGGGGTAGGGGATCCCTTGTCTCAAACCATGCTTTCAAGGGAAAAAACCTAGGGATTCACCATTCATGATAACAGAGAACCAAACATTTGTAATGCAATTTTGATGAGGTTGGATAAAATATAAAACCCAAGCAAATGAAGAATTTGAAAGAGGAAATCCCAAGAGAGGTTGTCAAAAGCTTTAGTGATGTCCAGCTTTAAAAGGATGTTACCTCTCGATAGGGACGCCAATGTCATGAATTAGCCTCTTAGAAGTATGTTATCGATATTGCTCTACCTTTAACAAGCTAATTTGGTTGGGGAAAATAATTTTAGGCAACAGTGGACTAATTCTATTAGCAATTAATTTAGCAATGAGTTTATGAAAGAAGGTGCAAAGGTCGATAGGTCAAATCACCCCAAGATTCAAGATTATTAATTTTGGGAATGAGAACAATGAAGTGCTAGAAAAATATCTAGTAAAGGGTTACCCTCAAAAAAATCAAGAACGCATCAACAAGGTCACTTAATAATAAGCCAACAATGTTGAAAGAATTGAGTCGTAGCCTTCAAGGCAAGCAATAGAATGTTCATGCTATTGAGAATACTACTAATCTAGGACGCAAACCGAAAGTAAGTGGTTTTCATCATTAGAATCATAGAGGAGATCAAATGTGTGTTGAGATGGCTTCTAAGAGGGTTGTTGTTTAATAAATTTTGAAAATGATGTATGATAGAATCTTTAATATCATTATTGTCGAATCTGTTCCGTATATTTTAATTTTTTAATAGAGTTTAAGGCTTTCTTTTTTAAAAAAAGAGCATGGAAATACTTGTGTTTCTCACACCATCGAATATATTTGCTAGCCTTTTGACCAATAATAGGTTTCCATATTTTGATAATTAATCAAGTTATCTTTAGTCGCATTCAATCATCAAGCTTTAGAGTCAATCAAAAAGATCTTCAAGAGAACAAATAAGTTGTTCCATCTTTTTGAGATTTGCAAAAAGATTTTTAAAATGATGCTTGTTCCACCAATTTAGATTTTGTCTAAGCCTTTTTAGCTTAAGCCAAAGGCGAATCATGCCTTTAATGGAAACAACATTAATGAAATCACTATGTTGGATCCACATATTTTTGAATCTAAAAGGAGTAGGGTATGATAGTCTAGTGGAGGGATTTTGAGAAATCAAAAAGAGCATGGTGGACAAAGTTCTGCTAAATGTTCAACAAGTAAGAGGCCAATTGATCCAAAGGGAATTAAAGAGGGTCCTATCAAGGCCAAAGTCTAAAATTATGCCAATGTAGTCGAACCCAAAACAAATATCAATCGATTACAATCAAGAATCATATTAAAAGTCTTCCATGGAATGAATGTGAGAAAACCTCCCTTCTTTCCGAGGAAGCGAATAGTGTTGAAATCACCACCAACCAACCAAGGTTTGTTGATAGAGGAGGCAAAGGTTCTTAAGTTATCCTAAAGGATGCTCCTACCAGTTCTATTACAAGAAGCATAAATAAAGGAACTAAGAGCTAAAATTCACCCAATGAGATTTGAACATTAACCAATTGATGAAGGTCATCAAGGATAGAGATGTTGACATTATTCCAAAACACCAAATTTTATTAATATTATAAAAGAAGTTTTGAAAGCCAAGCATTCTAGCAACCTGAGAGATCTTAGAAGAGTGAATGAATGGTTCAATAACAACAAGTAAGGCTATATTATGAGTGCAAGGCTTCTAACGCAATTGAGAGAGAGTCCCACCCTAACATTCCAAATAAGAAAATTGATCATAATAAGTTGAAAGAAAAGAGAAAAGATAACTAAAAAATGAAAAATAAGAAGAAGAGAAACATGAAACAATTATTTATGGGAAGTTAGAGAAGATCGAGTGGTTCTAGTGGAGCTATTAGTGAACATTCTATTTTAAGGGATTTTTTTTAATAAAGTTGAAAAGGCCTATCTATGTCCAAAGTATCTCCATCGAAGAGAGTGATTTATGATATCTAATAGGACCAGATCACAAAGCATTCCTAATGGTGATTTCCTTCTTCGTATCGAGTTTGGTTGAGAAATAGGTTAGCATGTGTATCACCAGTAATAGAAGGAGAGGTTGTGGCACCATTAATAGCATAAAATTCATTTTCATTTCCATGAGTAATTCAGATTTTGATCCTCACCAAATTATCAAAAATTTTGAATAATTCGTAATTAGTTTTGAGATTTTGATCCAACTTGAGGTTCATTCAAATCACCATTATGATTCATAGAGTCAAGGGATTTTCTTGAGATGCCAAGTTATTACAAGTAGAAGTAATGTTAGGTTATCATTAGTTTCATAAACCTCAATATCATTATTTTATCAAGCTCATTGTTCTCCAATAGCAAAATCAGTAATAAAGGAGAGGGGTAGGAGGGAGTTCCATTTTGAGTAACTTTACACATAAGAGAACTTATAATTTTTTTCATTTGTTAAAGAGGGATTGGGATCAGGCAATTTTTTTCTTTTTAAGATTAGGGTGTAACACAAAGCATTCAGAGTGATCATGACCATGGATCTTACAATGTGTGCAAAAAATAGGGAAATTTTCAAATTCCACTTTTTGATTATACCCAATTTTTTCGAACCAATCCAAACTTCTTTAGGGTACTTTTTGGTAATATCAATCTCAACCAAAATACGAGCAAGATGGCCATGATCTCGGTGGTTTGATATTTGAAGGGGCCTACCAAAGAGAGCCCCAACCAAATAGGACTTGATGGGTAAATATAATGTATCCTCATGTTTGTAGCTAGCCATAAAGGAATAATTGGGGATTCCTCTTGACATAAAATAGAGGAGACCATTTCAAAAGCCTCATTTGATAATTGTACACAAAGTAAGAGAATGGCAAAGACTCTGAGGCCTAAGTTTAGATAATTGAATAAGGATATGTAGGATCAATCAATCTAATAAGAATACACCGAGAGCTTTAGCTATGAAAGAATGATTAGATGATTTCAGAGTTGGGTGACACAATGAAAATTTACCAACTAATGAAAATTCAAAGGGTTTTCCACTTTTCCACATCAAGATCCAGCACATTACGCCCACCTAAAAGAAGTCAGATTAAATTGATCAAGCATTAGCAAGTGTTCTTACCGTAAAAGCATCCTTGAAGGACTTAACAAGAGTGAGAATGATGGAGTCGGATCAATATTACCTGAAAATCGGAAGCCTAGTGACGCCCAAGTTCAAGAGCTCTAGGGTTGGCCCTGGGCCATTAGAAGATCAAGGGAAACTCACATAAGCATCCAACCGAGAGCGTAAATCTAGAAGGAATAATTGGGAACGATTGAAACATGGACAAGCCACAAGGAAATGGAAAGGGAACATGGAATCACCTGAGAGAGCCAAGATTAGCAAAAAAAATGTTTAGGGTCTGTTTGGTTTCTGTGGTTGGGGTTTAGGTTTTGAGTTTAGTTAGTTTAGGTTTTAGGGTTTTTAAGTTTTAGGGTTTAGGGTTTAGTTAGGGTTTTAAATTTTATTTATTTATTTTATTTTAATTTTTTTTAAAATTAAGTAAACCCATATATTTAGTTTATTAGTTTTATTTGATTTAGTTTATTTTTTATTTTATTTTTATTTAGGTTTATTTTTATTTTATTTAGTTTATTTTATTTTATTTTAGGTTTGTTTGTTTTAATTTTAGGTTTTATTTTATTTATTTTTTTAGGTTTTAGGTTTAGGTTTAGGTTTATTTTTAGTGTTTATTTTTTATATTTATGAGGGCACCACACAAATCATAGGGGTTTCTTTTGAGGTGATTAGATAACATCGAGGTATGATGTACTATCTCAAAAGATAGAGGCATCACCCTACAATGGAACTAATCATGTAATAAAGACTCTTAAAGTATGATGGGTCTTGAATATAGGAGATTTTTCCTACTTTACATGGATGAATAAAGCTAGTTTATATTAAACTGTTCTTGTTCCATGGAGGCAAGCCTCCATTGTTAATTACATCTTAAGAAATTTTTCTAAAAAATACTCGACAAGCTTATCATATCTATTTTAAGGTTAGACTATCAAAAGATTGGTTATATTTGGAAAATAAATTGGGAAAGTTCAAGGAGAAGACTTATTTTGGAATCCAAATGAAATATGTAGGAAATTTCATACTATTTTAGTGATCATTTCAATCATCCTATGGTTTTTTATAATTTTGAAGTTGAGGAGATATATATGTTTTGAGTTGAAATTTATTAGATTTTTAGCTTATAATCAACCAACACAAGGTTGTGGAATGCTTAAGAGGTGAGGATTTATGCTCATAGGCCGAAAGCACCTCGATCCTAAATCTTGGGAGCTTTAACATGACCCAAATCTAAGATAGGTGGACATAAGGGTTTACCTCCATAAGAGAGAGAATAAATTGTTCCACTGGACTTATAATCGCTGGAGTGACCAACTAACTCCTCCTATGATTTTAAAACCATGTAGTTTGGTCTTCCTAATTGTAAGATAGCTAGGTAGTTATTTAATTAGAAAAGAGACTCAGTCCAAACACACCCCTAAGAGAATCAACATTAGGGGAGCATATGACTTAATCTATAGATGCAAAATCTTTTAAGTTTTATTTCATTTTAAACAAATCATTTTGATAGAGGCTTTTAGGATTTATTATGCCTAAATGCATGATGAAATAGGTTATGGGTCAAATACGCTAGATGAAGGTGTTGTCTACCATAAGGGATGCCCTCACAGGTTAAGCATTCCTTTATCATGAAAGGATGGAGATCCTTCATATTCAAGAGAGAAAGAATATGCATGCGAGATGTGAAACATACAACCATACAACTAAGGGGTTTCAAAATCTTTAATTATCTTATTCATGTCTTAGGATTTATGATGAGGTTATGAGTTATTTAAAATTTAGTTATGAGTGATTATGGGTAGAAAATTATTTTATCCTAAGAGCCTAATCTATCCAAGCCACACATTAAAGCATCAATCATTTAAGACACTATGAAAATCATGCATCCTAATGCACAATGTAAACATAACATCAAACAATTATATAAACTATCATAGAAGAATAAAAGGTCGGTTTCTACCACCATAACCAAGAGAGAAAAGATGGATCTAAGCTCTACCTTATACAACCTGGAATATGAAAGAATAATTATAATTGTATTAAATTCTATGGGTCTTCTTTCATATCTCCATTTATATTGTTCCTTCTTTAATTTGGATTTGCTTTTCAAAGGCATCATAGGCACCCTAGACAAACCCTCTGCCACCGCTCATCCTAATCCATAGCACTCTTCCTAATTCCTATTGCAAACTATACATTTATGTGGAAAATAAATCTAACTACACTGCAAAATAGATGTTAGCTAAATATATATATAATCCCAAGTGTTGTATTTATAATTTAGACTTAGCACCCTACACATGTGTAACTAAGCTCACTTGTCCTCCTTGGATTATGCTTAAGGATTTAAGCAACCTAAAAAAGAGCATTCACATTTATTTTAAGCATTCCTTAAGCATAATCCTTGTAGATCATGATTAGCCTATTAACTAGCCTACAAAGCATACACCTAACATCCAATCTAAAATAATACATCATAAAACAAAACATACATCACATCATACACCATCCTAACTTAGAGCTAGTGGTGACTTAATTCTAATTTGTGTATTAAGGATTATATGTAAGTCATGTTAGGCATTAGTGTTGTATTTTCTAAGTGTAAAAGAATTCAATTTAACATGAATGGTTGATTTCACTTGAAGTAGTTTAATTAATTTGAGAATTTAATTTGTGTTTTCTTTTGTTTCATTTGATTACACTTAACAACTAAGTGCTATAAAGATAGAAAAAAGTGGATTTCCCCTTTCATCCCTACCTTAAGTCACTTCTAAAGTATATTAATTTGATTTAGTTCTCTTTAGTGAATGGATTATTAAATGATTTAATTAATCCTAAGTTTAGGTTCACTTTAAATAATCCTATTCAATATGAAAGGCATCTTAAGATTAATTTAGTTGAATTACTACCACATGACATATATTAAATCATTTTTCCATCACATGTAATATGCATATGATTTAATCCTAAGTGTATATATATATACATGCAACATATTTTTAGCACACTTAAATGATGATGTATGTGTATGCAACATATTGAATTATTTAAACATATTAATTTAAAACTTTATCCAAATTCTTATACAAAAGGACATAAGAATGAAATTAAATAGGCATGTGCCATTGTTAAACTAGGGAAGTGAGGTAATCAAATGACCTCCTTGAGCTTTAAAGCCTAGTATTCTGGGATGTCCTAATATACCCATTTGCATTCAAACATATGTAAATTAGTATACATGAACATAGGATGTAAGCTCCAAATCATATGGCTAATTAATTCAACCACTTATTCAATTATGAATGCATGAAATTTTAATGTAAAATAGGATTTTCATTCACTAATCACCTATACATATACATGTACAAAGATATAGGCAAGTTCGTATCATTGTTAAACCAGGGAAGTGAGGTAATCAAATGACCTTCTTGGGGCTAACTAAAGTCTCATATTCCCGAGATGTTCAGACTATATACTTGATTTTCTTGGACACACATGGATGTATACATAATGAGGGAAAGAAAACTATGCAAAGATTGTATTATTTTTTGATTGAATCATATATATATATATATATATGAATTAAAACTCAATCCAAATTCTAATGTTAAAATGCATAAAATGAAATCAAATGGTTATGCCATTGTTAAGTGGGAAGTGAGGTAATCAAATGGCCTCCTTGGGGCTAGCTAAAGCCTCATGTTCCTATGATGTCGACTATATACCCATTACCATTCAATCTTATATAAATCATTGAATAGATGAAGGAGAACTCAAGATTCATACATTTAAGCTATAAGCACACACATTTATTATGTATTTATAACTAGCATCATAACACATATTATTATTCATTTATAAGCTTTTGAAGAATACATTTGGATTTAATAGTGATAATAGCCACACATATATTAAATTAAATCAACACATGCAAGCTTACATAAAGGAAATCCATTTTATTTTACTTGATTTTGAAAAGATGGATGCATGAATTTAAAATGACATACCAAATTTAACATGATTGAAAGAGGACAATCAAATATAAGCATGTGATTCATTCAACCAAACTAGTTCTTAAGGACAATCAAATCACATAAGATTATTTAAAGTAAACCAAAGCTTCTTTATTAATTAAGTTTTGAATTTTATTTGATTTAAAGAGGAGAAGAGAAATCATTACATGCTTTTAAACCCATTCCCACATTAGTGATTTGATTTAATTTAAGGAAATGTAATTAAGTTGTTTTATGGGTTAATTAAGTTGAACCCTTAATTAGATGAATTAATTACCCTTTACCTATGTCACCTTAAAGTAATTAACTAAATAATTATGAGCCAACATGATATGCATGGAAAATAAACTTGCAATGATCCTAGAAATAAAAGGGGCCTAATGCAATTATCTATGATTAATAGTTAATTAGATTAAAGGACTTAATTATTACTCTTATGGTTTTCCACATATGAACTAACCATAATTTCATTAAACTCCTTTAGGTTATTAAACACCTAAAGATCTAATTATGAATTAATTAGTTAAATCTTAATTAAGCTCATTTTAAAAAAGGGTGAAATGAACTTAGGGAAAGGGATCCCAACCCTATTCCTTAGTTCACTTACTATTGAACAATGATTAATAAACTTAATTAACCAATTTGTTATTCATGGGATTAATTAATCATTAATTAACTTAAAAGAGTAGTTAAGGTTTAATTAGTCAATTTTCCTAATTAAGTGAGAAATAAATCCCAAAAAGATCATGGGAGGTAGAGGTTATCCCATTAAATTAACACACAAAATTTGGGATTAATTTCTCAAGTAATTAAAGAATAATTAAGCTAATAAATTTTGTAAATTAAACTTAATTAATTCAAAATTAGTTAAGATTATTTTAATTAATTCTCCTCTAAATACCTTTAAAATGAGTATTTATATGTATTTTTTCTATAATTTTTTATGATTTTTAGAAGTTTCAACCATTAAAAATGATTAATTAAGCTTAATTAAAGCCTAATCCTATTAGCACCACATGACGCGTTGACACGATGCACTTTCCACATGGCACTGTAAAATTGGCTACTTAAAATAGTGGTGGACGCACTTTCTCGTCTGTCGTATGATCTAAGATCAATTATTCATAGATTAATAGAATTAAATTAAATCAATCTAGTGGATCTAATCATGATCGCTCTTAATCATGGAATGGACTAAGTGATCTAATGTCACGGGAGTGAAGGAGAATGGAGTCCATCTGCCATTGCTCACTTGATCAGAGCTTACCCAAGCTCAAATTAACTCCATAAAGATCCCACACCTTCACGACATCGATCAAAGGGGACTCTACAGTCAATATCACATTAGATGTAAATTTTCTTCAAAAAGCTCCAACCCAGTTCTGCTTAAGGATAAGTTTTGGAAGCATATCTGACTAGAGCTCAAGAATGGCAACTCTAATGATTGAGAAAGCTTCATCTAGTGGAGACAAAGCCCTGTTGAGCAGTAATTAGATCAATTTCTCCACATTCACTTAGAAGGCCATGAACTTATGATTTGGAGCTCAGCTTTGATCGATGTCCCACCTCCGGTGCTCGAGAAGCTTGGGAATGATTCATTCATGCTCGATGAGGCCTAAGAAGGTACATGCAAAGTTAATTTGTGTTTGATGGAGAAATAGGGAAGTTAAGTCAGAAATGGGAGTGTCCTATTTTGGGACAGATGGGAATGGAATTTTATGATCAAAGAACATGCTTGGGAGCTTAGGGAATGGCTCTAGCGGCTCATCTTGGGCAACTAATGCTCTTAGAAATGATTTTTGTGTGTGTTTGAGTGAAAATGATGGGGTGTATACCCCCTTCATCTTGATCGGATGATGGGATCAGGTTTGGCTTTTAGTGACCATCCTACCATCTCAGGGAGTCATGGGTGGTAGGGAGGAGGTGAGTTGGCTCAGCTTGGTTGGTTGAAGGTGTGGAAGTGGATGCCAAGGAGGAATCATGTGTGTCTTATGGGTTTTAAATGCTCTAATGGGGAGGGTGAGGTGATTTCACCTCACATGGGTCATGGCCAACCCAACCACTCCTTGGTTCAGGTTGGGCAGAGTCCTAGGTGCCTAAGTGGACTATTAGGAGAGTACTAAGTGGCTAAGGAATGGAAATTACCACTTATATGGGTGATTTATCTCATGTGATGCCCTCGACCCAAGGGTAGAATGATTATTTAGCATTGAATTTGATTTGGGTAGAATTGAAATGTACCAAAAGTGGGTTAGCCCAAATTTCAAGTCAATTGGAGTTGATTTGCTTAGGTTTGGCTCAATTTGACTCATTTAAGTCAAATTAGGTTAGGTTTGGTCAAGTTGACCAATTAATTAAATTGGGTCAAACCAAGGGTTGGGTCAAGTTTATATGATCATTTAGGATGCTTTGGTTCAATGGGTTTTGTTTAGTTTGGCTTAGATTTGATTTTGGCTCATTTGAATTCATTTGGGTCAAATGGGTTAAGTTGACCAATTTGACCAAATTGGCCAAATTGGCTTAAGTTGGGTGTTGGTTTGGGTTTAGTTGATCAATTGAAGATTATTGTAGGCTTTGGTTTCAATTAATTTTGACTTGGTTTTATATAGGCTAACTTGAACCTTTAGGTCAATTTTAAGTAGTTAATTGGGTTCAATTGGGTCCAATCATGGCTTTGGTCAAGTTCAATCAATTTGGAATGAACTTGAGCCATTGGTAGAAATCAATTTGTTATGTATTTTGATTTGTCCCAATTAGGTCTTTTAGGTCAATTTGGGTCAACTTGGGTCAAGAGGGCCAATTGGGTTTGGTTTCACTCAATTGAAGGTCAAGTAATATTCAAATATTGATTTTCATTTGGTATGAATCATTGGTTTCAAGGGATTAGACTTAGGTTGGAAATTGGCTAGTTTGGGTTCATATGGGTTAAGGTGTTGACTTCATCAAATGACTAAGTTGACTGGATTGACAATTGATCAACTAGTGATCAAATCAAAATCATAATGGGGTTTTGATGGGCTTGGTTCAATCCAATTTGGGTAGGATTAGAACTTGGCTCAAATAAGTCAAATTAGGTACTTTGGGTCAAGTAGATCAATTGGATTTAGTTGGCTTGTTTTTGGGTTGAGTTTGATTTAGTTGAGTTTATATATGGATTTGAGATTGATATATAAATTCAATTGTAATTGGCTGGGTTCAAATGGGTTTTGGTTCATTTGAACATTTCAAGTCAAAAGGGTTAAGTTGGATTTGATTTGGGTTTATTTTGGTTTAGCTTAATTATTCTAGATTTCATTTATATTTTGAATATGATTGAAGGTATGATTGATTCATGAGAAAATCAATTGAATTTGGGTTTCGGAATGAAGGAATTTGGCTAAATCAATGGAGTTGTGTCATGTGGCTTAAGTTATGATTTTGATTTGGTTTGATTTAGTTTTGATGATTTAAATGTATATTTCATTTAAATTTGTGAAGATGATTGAAAATATTATTGATTTATGAGAAAATCAATTATGTTTGACTTGATTTAGATTAAGATTTGGCTAAGTCCATGGGATAGGTCATATGGCTTAGGAAGGGTTTTGATTTAATTTGATTTAGTTTCATTTAGTTTTGATCATTTGAATGTAGATTTGATTTATATTTAGGAAGATGATTGAAGATATAATTTGATTATGATAAAATCAATTGATTTTAGATTGATTTAGATTTGGCTCATGGATATGGGATATGCCATGGCTTGGGAAGGGTTTCAAGTTTGGATTTGATCATGGGCTTGAATCATTTGGTTTTGGAATTTGGGTTTGGATTTGGATTTGAAATTGATGTTCGAATTGAACTTGAGGTTTTGTTTGAGAAGGTGAACATGGATTGGATTTGGGTTGTAGGGTGGGTGGATTATCTTAATCCTTAAGGCATAACATAATCTTATGGTTAACCCTTCTAAGTCCTTAGCCTTAGGTTAAGTGTTTACCTAATTATTAGAAGTGACATATGACTAGGGAATTCTTAGTGTCTAAAAGACTCCTAAGTCTAAGATGGGAATATTAAATCCGCACTCCAAAAGTGAGGTCAATAGGCCTTAGGCTCCATAGTGTTTCCCTTGGAGATACATGATTGGAAGATCGAAGCCAAGTTTCACATTATAGACTCAGATGCATCTTTCAGTGTTTTGCTTAGGAGATAATGGATACATGAGAACAACATAGTTCCATCCTCTCTACATCAGTGTATGAAGTTTGTGAGAGGTGGGATCATCTTCTGTGTCAAAGGAGATCTCAAGTCATTTATAGTTCATGAGGTCGGCATATATGAGGATGCGGCTTACAACCTCCCTTAAAATCAAGAAGTCTATTCTTGTGAACTTGTCCAAAGTTTAAAAATAAAAGAAAAAGAAAAAGAAAAAAAAAGAGAAAAAGAAAATTAAAAGAAAAGAGGAAATGAAAAAGAAAATAAAAGGGAATGGAAATAGACTTGGAGGAGGAAGTGGAGCTTGACATTAGATTCCACCCACAGTTTATTACTCCATTCGAACATATGGTAGACAACCTCCAAGAGGAAGAGGCCAGAGGCGCTCCAAGGGTGGAAAACCTCCTAATTGGTTACCCAATAGAAGATATGTTCCAGCTACAAAGAGTACAACTTCTATCCATATAGACTTAGAATCTAGTTCATAGGATGAGTATTACGTGGTTACCACACCAACTAGCTCTTCTTAATAGTAGATTCCCTTAGCGGTGACACTTGAGCTAGATAGTGATGAAGACCAGGCTCCAAAGCAAAGCATAAGTTTATCCAAGTCTATATGTAAAATAGTTAGGCATCGGTTGGGAACCTTAGCTCTAACCTAACTTTCCTCTCAAAAACCTGAAGGTTTGGTAATTAAGGAAGCTCCTAAGTTATCCACAGGTGTGTAGACTTAGAGATTCTTTCTGTGAGCATCATCCTCAAGTCAAGAAGTTGATGTAAAACTTAAGGATGATTCATATAAAGATTTAATAGAATTACCTTTTGATTGGTGCTTGCCTTATGTTCATAATTTAGTAAAGAAATAGTTAATACCACATACTTGGTCAAAGCACAAATCAGACTACTTCAAAAGAATATGGAAGAATAAATGCAAAAGCTCTCAATGAAAACTGAGGTTAGGATTCGATATAGTGGGTCCAATCAATGATGATGATTACTGCTTAGTCATCACTAATAATTTAAAATCTGATTGGTTCTTTTCAAATTACATTAACTCATATGAAGAGCTATGCTTGGAAACTTCGATGATCCATGATTTTGAAGTCAAAGTCAAAGATCGAGAAGAAGAGATCAAGTCAACCATCGATGAGCTCAAGGAAATCAACTTAGGAACTGAAGAAGATCCACTCCCGACATACATTAATTCTTTACTGAATGAATTGAAACTAATGGCTTAGTTATGCTATTCACAGAGTTTAAGGACTCCTTTATATTGAGTTATGAAGAAATGCCTAGATTGGCTTTACACATAGCAGTCCATAAACTAGCAATAGAGCCTATTGCTAACTCTATCAAGCAAGCTCCTAGATACATGCAATTAGACATAGAACAACAAGTCATTTATGAAGTCAAGAAATTGATCAATGCTGGCTTCATTCGTGAAGAATAATACCTTACCTGGTTAGCCAGTGTCATCCAAATTAAGAAAAAGAATGGCCAAATTCATGCATCAATTTTAGGGATTTAAATAAGGCAAGTCCAAATGAAGAATTTCCATTATGAATTCTGGAGCTGATAGTGGTCATTGCCTCATCTCATGTAGTCTTCTCTTTCATGGATGGCTCATCTGGATATAACCAAATAAATATGGCCCCTGAAGATGAAAGAAACACTACTTTTAGAACCCTGATCAAAATCTATTGCTATAAAGTTATGCCTTTCAGCCTTAAAAATGCTAGTGCTACATACCAGTGGACTATCATTCAAATATTCGATGAACTCATTCATCATCAAGTCGAGTGCTATGTCGATGATCTCATAGTGAAAAGTAGGGAAAAGGAAGATCATCTCTTTAACTTGAGAGTAGTTTTCAAATAGTTTAGACAATTTAACCTCAAAATGAACCCCCTGAAGTGTGCATTCGGAGTAGCTTCAGGGAAATTCCTTCGGTTTGTTGTCTGACACCAGGGAATCAAAATTGATCCGGAGAAGATCAAGGAGATATTAGAAATGTCACCCTCTAAAAGTTTAACACAACTCAGATCTTTCTAAGGGTGGTTGGCATATCTAAGATGCTTTATATCCAACCTATTGGGAAGATGTCAGCCATCTCAGCACTTGTTAAAAAGGATGTCAAGTTTAAATGGGATTAAAAGTGTGAGCATGCCTTTGAAGACATCATGCATTACTTGATGGCACCACCGGTTCTAGCAACCCCAATCCTTGGCAAGCCGCTCATACTTTACAATGTTGCATTAGATGACTCCCTTAGTACTTTGTTGGCCCAAGCTAATGATGAAGGTAAGGAAAACACACTATACTACCTCGACCATCATCTAATCCCTACCGAGGCTAATTATCCACCCTTTGAGAAGCATTGCCTAGCTTTAATCTTTGCATCCCAAAAGCTACAACACTACAAGCTTCCTCATAAGGTGACCTTAATCTCTAGGATCAATCCACTATAGTATCTCATGACCTGGCAGACGCTATCCAGATGGTTGGCATGATGGTTTATGATCCTCTCATAGTTTGACATTACCTTCATACCCCTCCGTGTGGTGAAAGGACAAGCGCTAGTGAATATCTTAGCAGCATACCCACTTCCTACTAACTCTCTGCTTAGTGCTGATCTCCCTAATAAACAAATCATAAACTTAGGAGATGTACTTTGATGATGCGGCTTCCTCTCAAAGAGGAGAAGTTCTACTATTCCAGGAAAGGCAGGGGTAGGAATAGTTCTCTTAACCTAGAATGCCATGTGATCAGATTCTCAGATCATCTATCCAATCCTTATACCAACAATGAAGCTGAATATGAGGCTCTGATTGCCAGTCTGGAGTTAGCCATTACTCTAAGCATCCAAAATATCAACATCTTCAGGGATTCTCAGCTAGTTATCAACCAAATTGCTGGGTCCTCTAAGGTTATAAAGCCTAAGCTCCATCACTACCATAAGTACACAATGGAGTTATTGGCCCAAATCCCAGAAGTTACCATTTATAAGATTCCTCGAGGAGAGAACACTGTAGTGTATGCTTTATCCAAGCTTCCTAAGGAGTTGGCATATCTAGAGGATGAGTTCATATCAATAAAGTTCCAAAATAGACTAGTGTTATCCCTTATTGATATTAAACTCATCAAAAAGAACTCACTTGAAGGGGAGGTTGCCATTACCAAGAAGGATGAGGAGTTAGATTGGAGGCAACCATACTTGAATTACCTAAATAGAGGAAAACTACCTCAAGAGAAGTTCTAAACCCATCGAGCAAAGCATGAGAACTTTCTTATGCTCTTGTGGATGGTGTCTTGTACCGAGAGTCTTCCGATCATATGTGGTTATGTTATTTAGAAAAGCATGTAGCCTGTAAGATCATGACTGAGGTACACTCAGGATTATGTGGAGCCAACCAATCTAGTTTGAAGATGAAACCCAAGATCAAGAGACTAGGATACTACTGGTCGTCGATCATCAAAGATTGTATGGATATGGCTAGGCGATTCCACCAATATCAAATACAAGGTGTGGTCCTACACCAACCACCCAACATTCTACATCTTGCATTGGCCTCATAGCCATTCAAGTGTTGGGGTACCGACATAGTGTGTCCAATTGATCCTCCTTCTTTGAAGGGTCATCAGTTCATCTCTGCTGCTACTGACTACTTTTCCAAATGGGCAAAGCCGATTCCGCTTAGAGAGGTCATAACTCAGTATGTGCTCCAATCTTTTAGGAACCATATTGTATATAGGTTCAGAGTGCTTCAATGAATTATATCTGATAATGGTATTGCAGTCAAGAGTACAAAAATCAATAACTTTACTTGGAGACAGAACATTGATTAGAGATATTCTACCATCAACTACATGAGGGCAAACGACTTAGCAGAAGCCTTCAACAAAAATTGCATCCCAATACTAAAGAAGACACACGACAATAATAAGCGATAGTGGCATGAGCAGTTAGTTGAAGCCTTGTAGGCCTACCGCACCACATATAGAACTCCAACTCAGTCTACTCCTTTCTCCTTAGTGTATGGGTCTGAAGTCGTTCTACCATTAGAAGTCTAACTCCCATCATTTAGGATAGCTGTGGGTAGCAAGATCACAATAGAGTAGAATGTCAAGTTGTGGTTAGAAGAGCTCAAAGGTTTGTAGGAGAGATGCCTATGGGCATGCCAAAATCTCAAGTTGTATAAAGCTAAAATGATTCAAGCTCACAATAAGCTGGTCCATCCTAGAGCATTTCAAATAGGAGAGCTTATTTTAATTCTAAGGAGACTGATTGTTGCCCATCATAATATGGGAGGCAACTTTGAACCCACTTAGGAAGGCCCTTTTCCTATAGAGAAGGCCTATCAAGGAGGATCTTATTAGCTTATTAATCATAAGGGAGAGCGCTCAATACTTTGAATCAATAGGCTCTACTTAAGGAAATATTATAAATCATGTTTAAAAATAATAATCATCAATGAAAATTCCATTTTGAATTCAATCTCTTCAATGTTGAAAGTATTCTTGTTTGCGAATTTGCCATGATGTGTTTAGGATAGATGTAAGGAACCCGAGTGGCATCCTATCCTTCATCGACACAATACAAACATAAAGTACACACAAACATATAAAATAAACACATATCTTTTTCCTCGGGCTACTTTGAGTTGAGATAACACCCCCAACAACACTCATTCAGTAGTTGGTCTAGGTCGGGCTGACGTGCTACCCTGCTAGTGTGTCATCTAGTCATCTTCTTATTTTGGAGGATGTAAGTCTACTATGCTTTCCTTCTTTACTTGGCCATTACAACGATGAGTGCCTTGTTAGTTTGGTAGGCCTTACTACATGGCTGATAAGCTACCTTATGTTAGTTTTGTTTAAGAGGATGTGAGTTTGCTATGCTTTTTTTACTTGGATTAGCCTTTGTGCACTAACTTGGTTGAGTATATTTGAGGTTTAGGATAAGTCTCCTAGAGACTCCTTCCCTATTGATCGCTTCAAGTTTGGGTCAAGTCCTTCCTCAGGGCTCTCCACTTAGTAGTCGTTCTAGGTTAGATAACTCCCCACTGACAATAGACTATCCTGATGATCAGTTTCACTTGGAAAGTTGTAAGCCTATTCACTTGCTTTCCAGATTTATCATTGTACACTAACGGGCACCTTAGGTTTTTTGGTTCTCACTATGCTAACGAATACACCACTCATGTTGATGGATACACCTTAGGTTGGTTGGTTCTTGCACCTTAGGATACACCACTTATGGTAGATGTAAATCTGTTATGCTTTCTCCTTGAGTTGGCCATGGTACATATAGGCTTTTCTTTTCAAGGCTTAGGATCTTATCTCCTACCTCTCCTGTGGGTACTATATTTGGATCACATCCTTTGCAACTCCATTTAGACACTACCCGATTACTATCAGATTGGATAGTTCCCCTTTCTTAGTAACCACCCTTGTGGTTGGAGAATCCATCCTATGATGTGTAGATTCTCCCTTGGTCTAGTAAATTTGAGATAGGTCGAGGCTGATATAGCCCTTTCTCAAAGTGGTCCCTCTCACACCACCCACATAGGTACATACAATATATAAACAAAATATATATTCACTTGTGAAATAGAAGGACACCCCTAGAGATACCTTTTCCCAAGCATGCATCCTATCTTTAGGGAAGTGTCAACAAAACTCCTTGTAGGAATTGTTGACTACTCTTAAGTTGATATATCACTCAGTAGTCACCGATAAGTTGGGTTTGATTTATTGTGCTACCAATAGGTCACCCCAACAGTTTTTTTCTTGCTTTAGAAGATGCAAGTCTGCTACGCCTTCTTCTTAACACAATCATTGCACATCGAAAGGCAACCCCTTAGGTTGGCTAGCTCTACCCCACAACCAATAGACTATCACTTTGGATTTGTAAATCTAAGATAAGATAAGTCTGATATAGCTCCTTCTCAGTGGGTCCATTGTACACTGACATGGTCCATAAATTAAATCTATCAAATTTGACCTAGCTCACATCCCTAGTGGATATGCCGTCAATTCAAAATCAAAGTACACCAAACAAACCATATCAAATCACATGAAATTAAGATAAAATTAATCCTGACTACTTTTGAGTTGACATAAGTCCACAGCGACATCCACTCAATAGTCACCCTAGGTCAGGTTCGATCTTTTGTGCATTCAACAAGTCACCCCAATGATTATTCCTCACTTTCAAAGATGTAAGTCTGGTATGCCTTTTTCCTAGCACAGTCATTGCACACCGAAAGGAAACCCCTTAGGTTGGCTAGCTCTACCCACAGTCAGTAGACTATCCCTTTGGATTTGTAAACTTGAGGTAGGTCAAAGCTGATATTGCCCCTTCTTAGTGGGTCCATCACACACTGACATGGTCCATAAATTAACTCAGATTAAATTAAATCCAATATGATGTTCCCTATTGGATCCCAAATCTTATATAAATAATTAAAGCAAATAAATCAAATTCAAAAAGTAACCTCCCCAGTAGAGCCAAATTAAACCAACTCCCCTAATAGAGTCTAAATCAAAGAAATCCAACCAAACACTTATTCCCAGTGGATACATCCCCAAATAAATCTATGAAATCAAACTCAAATCCCCTCCTGGATAACAACCTACTTCCCTCGTGGAAGGTTCATATACCCAATCCAAATAACTAGAGCCCATATCTCTAGCAAATATGCCTCCACATCAATTAAAACAAAATAAATTAAAGTTGATTCAATCTTAATCCTGGTTAATTATATCCTGGATCTTCTATACACAAATCATGTAATCAAATCAAATTCAAACCTTATCCCCAATAGATTTTCTTTTTTTATGCCCTCATATAGACCCTCACATGTCATGTCCAATGCATATGTGAACCCTGTTATCTCCCTCCATGTCTTTGACATGGAATTCTCATCAAATCTTATTTCTTCTCTTATGCACACCTTTAATACTTCAACCAAAATCCTAACAATGTATTCGTTTAAATTAGATCATCTTAACATTGTAATCAACATTTTATGATTTGTGATGGAACAAGCTCAAACTAACTATACAATATCATGTGAAACATATTACAGTGTGAATTAACACACTATATTATATTATAATATATGATATTATATTATAATTTGCTATAATATAATATATTGCCTAACATTACACCTCATTAGAATCACTTAAAAGGAATAAATAACAAAATTTTCTCAAAATATGAATGATGTTCATTTTGGATGTAAAATTATTATTTTTCTATTAGAAATGGTACAAAATAGCATAATTTTTGTGTTGCTTCAAGGTGCGTGCAGTGAATTTGACCAAATTATTCCATCTCAACCTTTAAATTAACATTTTTGTGAGTTTTGACCCAATGTATTATAACAAAAGTAAAACATACTAAAATGTACAATAACATTTAGTAACACATCACCACATTCATATATATGTGAAGTTATATATGTACATTATATTTTAGTATGCTTTCATATAATATATTATCTTACATTACACCTTAAAATGATTCACTTTAAGTAAAAAATTATAAAATTTGGTTGAAAAATGAACAATTATTTTGGATGCAAAATTCCATTCTTTTGATTAATTGACACAGCATACCCCCAATGATGTTCCTTAAAAAATTTTAAATTTGGCCAAATCCCATCGTCTCAGCCTATAAATCATAATTTTTATGAATTATACAAGTACAAACTCTACTACATCATACAATAATAAAGTAAAATATACTAAACAATAAGTAGTAATACACAATAGTATGCTATAAATGCATGATACACTATGTTATGGCATTCTATATTATAATACACTATAACATATTATATTATTTTATATTGCATATCAAATCACAAGGGATTGCATAAAGTAGAAAATCATAAAATTAGACTAAACAATAAAAAATTATATATTTTAGTCATATTACTTACATATTTTAAATTGAAACAATATATTATGAGGCCATGCTCTACATTATTCAATTTGGCCAAATTCCACCATTTTAAAGTCAAAACTAACATTTTTATAAATAATTCTAGTGTAGACTCGGCTGCATGATTGTATAATACTAAAAGAATTTAAAATGCATAAAATAATATATTATGATATATATGATGCTATACTATGCTACAACATATAATATTTAATTTGAACCTAAAATCTTACTTTTAGACTACAAGTGAGTACACCTTTAGTACTACAACCTAATTCCTACAAATTTAACAAATTTCATCATATGATTTATTAAATCAATATTTTTATGATTTATTTTAATATAGACTATAGGGCACAATACCATAACATACTAAAACATTTTAAAACATCTTATAGCATGCAAAAACACATCACTACATCCTCAAACATATGATGCTACATTATACAATAATATATGGTATTATAATATGATTTAGGGTTAGGGTTTAGGATTTTAAAATCTCTAGTAGTCAAGGGAAAGTCTCTTGAAGGCATTGTAGAGTTTAGGGTTTTGGATTTATGGTTTAGGATTTTAGGGTTTAAGGTTTAGGGTTTAAGGTTTAGGGTTTAGGTTTTAGGGTTTAGGGTTTAGGGTTTAGGGTTTAGGTTTTAGGGTTTAGGGTTTAGGGTTTAATGTTTAGGATTTAGGGATTTTATGGTTTTGGGTTTAGGGTTTAAGTTTTAGATTTAGGGTTTAAGTTTTACTTTAAGGTTTAGGGTTTAGGTTTTTTTTTGACACAGAGAACAAATTCAAATTCAACATTTCATCTTTTTTGATTTCATCAAATAAGTAGCACCACAAGTTTTCTATGACACAAGCAATGACATAGATAAAAAATCAGCACCCATTGAGCAAACAAAAAAACCTAGATAAGTAGGATCGTCTCTATTGTAAGGACATTATTCAATAAATAGCAGATTGGATTGACCGTTCTTTAGTTTCTCTAGTTTCCATCAAAACCACCCCCGCATCTCGAGTAGTGTGATCTGTCATCATATCCCTAATCTCTCGCTCTGCTACCATTACGGCTATAGCCTCCTCACTCTGCCCACCTCCATAACCACCACTTCTCCAACACCACCTCCATATCCACTAGAACCTATAGATCCCCCACCACCACTGTGATAACCATCACCTCTGCCTTCGGCTCCACCACCAGATCTAGATTGAGCCTAGTTGATAATGATGTTCTTGTCATCAAGGTTATGCCCATTCTTAGGGTTTAGGGTTAGTTTAGGGTTTTGGGTCTCAGGTTATAAGTATTATTGTTTAGGGTTTTATTTATTTGAGTTTACATTTTTTATTTTAGTTTATTTTTTAGGTTTAGGTTTTATTTTTTATTTTTAGGTTTAGGTTTAGGTTGAGCCTAGTTTATTTAAGTTTTATTTATTTGAGTTTACATTTTTTATTTTAGTTTATTTTTTAGGTTTAAGTTTATTTTTAGTAGAGTTTTATTTTTATTGTACTATTTAGGTTTAGGTTTTATTTTTTATTTTTAGGTTTAGGTTTAGGTTTTTATTTTATTTTTTTAGGTTTAGGTTTTACATTTTTATTTTAGGTTTATTTTTATATTTTATTTTAGTTTAGGTTTAGGTTTTAGTTTAGGTATTTAATTTAATTTAATTTAATTTATTTAATTTTTTATTTAGTTTATTTAGCACTGGCTCAGTTTAGGTCTGGTTTAGGTTTAGTGGCCCAGGCTTTAGGGTGGTGGTTTAGGCCCAGGACATGAGCCCAGGGTCACTGGGGCTCAGTGGCCCAGAGCATCAGGGTGTGGTAAGGTTTGGGTCAAGATGGGCTAGGGCATGGTTTTGGTTGGGTTTATGGCCCATGGTTAGTGTTAGGGTTTAAAAGTCCACAACTCAGGGTTTAGGGTTTATTTCACGGTATTTAGGGTAGGGTTTAGGTTTAGTGTGGATCAGGTGGAGAGTGGCTCAGGTCAAGGGTAGGATTTAGGGTTTAGGGCGCATTTTAATTAAGCAAACTGGCAGTAGGTTTATTTAACCCACTTTATTTATCTTTAGTTTATTTTATTTATTTTAGATTTATTTTTGAAGGTAGGGTGTTTGCAGGCCCAGTGGTCCGTGGTTTAGGGTTTAGGGTTATTAGGATTTAGGGTTTATAGGGTTTAGGGTTTTTTTAAATTATGTAAACCCCATAGAGTTTATTTATTTATTATTTATTTATATTTAGTTTATTTTCTTTTATTTCTAGGTTTATTTTATTTTTATTTATTTAGTTTATTTATTTTAGTTTAGGTTTTTTATTTTAGTTTATTTTTAAAGTTTAGGTTTAGGTTTAGGTTTTTTTTATTTTAGTTTTATTTCTTTTTTTATTTTTTAGGCTTAAGTTTTATTTTTTATTTTTAGGTTTAGGTTTAGGTTTTTATTTTAGGTTTATTTTTAGGTTTTATTTTTTTATTTAGGTTTAGGTTTATTTTTAGTTCATTTTATTTTATTTAGGGTTTAGGTTTACTTTATTTTAGGTTTAGGTATAGGTTTTATTTATTTTAGTTTAGTTTATTTTAGTTTAGGTTTAGGTTTATTTTATTTTTATTTTAGGTTTAGATTTTTTTTTTGTAGTTTAGGGTTAGGCTTTATTTTTAATTTATTTTTTGGTTTATTTCTTAGGTTTAGTTTTTAGTTAGTTTTTATTCTTATTTTATTCTAGGTTTATCTTATTTTTATTTTATGTTTAATTTTTATTTTATTTAGATTTTTATTTTTAGTTTAGTTTAGGTTTTTATTTATTTAATTTTAGTTTAGTTTTTATTTTTTATTTTATTTTATTTCTAGGTTTAGGCTTAGGTTTAAGTTTAGGATTAGGTTTTAGTATAGGCTTTTATTTTATTTTAATTTTTTATTTTATTTTTATTTATGATTTTATATTTATTTTATTTTTACATTTTATTTAGTTTAGGTTTTGGTTTTTAGATTTTTAGGGTTTAGGGTTTATGGTGCAAGGTTTAAGGTTTAGGGTTAGTTGAGGGTTTAGGGTTTAGGGTTTAGGGTTTGGGGTTTAGGGTTTAGAGTTTAGGGTTTAGGGTTTTATGGTTTAAGGTTTAGGGTTTAGGGTTTAGGGTTTTAGGTTTAGGGTTTAGGGTTTAGGGTTTTTATGGTTTAGGGTTTAGAGTTTAGTGTTTAGGTTTAGGTTCAAGTTTTAGTTTAAGATTTAGGGTTTTTGGTTTTTTTCTTTAACATAGAACAAATTCAGATTCAACATTTCTTCTTTTTGATTTCATCAACCAATTAACACACCAAGTTTTCTAAGACATAAGAGACGACATAGATAAAAAATGAGCACGCATAGAGAAAATCAAAAACCATAAATAACTAGAACTATCTCTACTGTAAAGACACAATTCCATAAGCAGCATATCAGATTGGCCGTTCTTCAGTTTATCCAGTTCCAACCATAACCACCCCAGCCACTCTAGTAGCGAGATCCACCATCATATCGACGATCTCTCCCTCTGACACCACCATGGCGGTAACCTTCATCACTCCTCCCGCCTCCATAATAACCACTACTCCGAACACCATCTCTGTATCCACCAGTACCTTTAGATTCCCCAACACCACTATGATAATCGCCGCCTCTGCCTTCGCCTCAATCACCAAATCTAGACTAAGCTTGGTTGATGGTGATATTCCTGTCATCAAAGTTCTGCCCATTCTTAGGGTTGAGGTTTATTTTTTAATTTATTTAGTTACTTTAAGTTTAGGTTTAGGGTTTGGGATTCAAGGTTTAGGGTTTAGGGTTAAGGGTTTAGGATTTAGGGTATAGGGTTTTAGGGTTTATACTTTTGGGGTTTAGGGTTTAAGGTTAGGGTTTACGATTTAGAGTTTTTCAGGATTTAGGGTTTAGGGTTTATGGTTGTAGGTTTATGGTTTAGGGTTTAGGGTTTGGGTTGAAGGTTTAAGATTTAGGGTTTGGGTCTAACGTTAAGGATTTAGGGTTTATAGTTTTCTTTTTAAATTTTAAGTAGACTAGTAGGTTTATTCTTATTTAGTTTACCATTTATTTATTTATTGTAGTTTATTTTATTTTTTATTTTTATTTAATTTAGTTTATTTATTTTGGATTTATTTATTTTAGTTTAGGTTTTTTATTTTAGTTTATTTTTTTAGGTTTAGGTTTATTTTTTAATTGAGTTATATTTATATTTTATTTTATTATTTTTAAGTTTAGGTTTAGGTTTTTATTTTTATTTTTTATGTTTAGGTTTTAGGTTTTTATTTTAGGTTTATTTTTACGTTTTATTTTGAGTTTAGGTTTAAGTTTATTTTTAGTTTATTATATTCTTTTAGTTTAGATTTAGGTTTAGGTTTGCTTTATTTTAAATCTAGGTTTAGGTTTTATTTATTTTAGTTTAGTTTAATTTAGTTTAGGTTTAGGTTTATTTTATTTTGTTTATTTTTTATTTTAGGTTTAAGTTTTTTTTAGTTTAGGGTTTAAGTTTTATTTTTTATTTATTTTTAGGTTATATTTTTAGGCTTACTTTATAGGTTTAAGTTTTTATTTAGTTTTTATTTTATTTTATTTTAAGTTTATTTTATTTTTATTTTGCATGTAGTTTTTATTTTATTTAGGTTTTCTTTTCTTAGGTTTATTTTATTTTTTAGTTTAGTTTAGGTTTTATTTATTAGTTTATTTTTATTTTAGGTTTAGGTTTAGTTTAGTTTTATTTTTATTTCATTTTTTATTTATATTTAGGTTTAGTTTTTTATATATTTTATTTTTATGTTTATTTAGCTTTAGGTTTTTAGGTTTTAGGGTTAATGGTGGTTAGGGTTTAGGGTTAGGAATTAGGGTTTAGGGTGGGTGAGTGCTTACAGCTTAGGATTTTGGATTTAGGGTTAGCTTAGGTCTGGGTTTTTTCTTTAAATTAAGCAAACCCAGGTTTTAGTTTATTTAGTTTATTTTATTTATTTTGGTTTATTTTATATTTTATTTTATTTATGTTTATTTTATTTTTTTTATTTAGTTTAGTTTATTTATTTTAAGTTTATTTATTTTATTTATTTTTAGGTTTAAGTTTATTTTTTAGTTGAGTTTTATTTTTATTTTATTTTTTAGGTTTAGGTTTTATTTTTTATTTTTAGGTTTAGGTTTAGATTTTTATTTTATTTTTTAAGTTTAGGTTTTAGGTTTTTATTTTAGGTTTATATTTAGGCTTTATTTTTTAGTTTAGTTTTAGGTTTAATTTTAGTTTATTTTATTTTATTTAGTATAGGTTTAGGTTTATTTAATTTATGTTTAAGTTTAGGTTTTATTTATTTTAGTTTAGTTTAATTTAGTTTAGGTTTAAGTTTAATTTTCATTTTAATTTAGGGTTTAAGTTTTATTTATTATTTTTAGGTTTTATTTTTATGTTTAGGTTTTATTTAGTTTTATTTTTTTATTTTGGTTTATTTTAGGTTTATTATTTTTTATTTTAAGTTTAGTTTTAATTTTATTTAGATTTTATTCTTATGTTTTTATTATTTAGTTTATAGGTTATTATTTATTTTATTTTAGTTTCTTTTTATTAATTTATTTTATTTTTTTTAGGTATAGGTTTAGGTTTTAGTTTATGTTTATGTTTTAATTTTATTTTACTTTATTAAGGTTTATGTTTTAATTTATGTTTTTATTTTTTTTAGGTTTACATTTTTTTATTTATTTTATTTTTAGGTTTTATCAGTTTGTTGGTATTTAGGTTTTGTGGTAGGTTTGGTTTAGGGTTTTAGAGTTTAGGGTTTTATGGTTTAAGGTGTCAGATTAAGGTTTAGGGTTTAGTGTTTAGGCTTTAGGGTTTTGCATTTTTAGTGTTTAGGATTTATTTATTTTTGGCTGATTTTGCTGGTTGTAATAGGGTAGGGTTAGGTTCCACTGGCCAAGGTTTAAGGAGGTTTTTTATTTATTTTTTATTTTTTTTATTTTTAATTAAGCAAACTCTTAGGTTTAGCTTTATTTAGTTTATTTTTTATTTATTTTAGTTTATTTTATTTTTATTTTTATTTAGTTTATTTTTATTTTATTTAGTTTACTTTATTTATTTTAGGTTTATTGAATTTAGTTTAAGTGTTTATTGTAGTTTATTTTCTAAGTTTAAGTTTAGGTTTAGGTTTATTTTTTAGTTTAGTTTCATTATTATTTTATTTTTTAGGTTTAGGTTTTATTTTTTTATTTTTAGGTTTAGGTTTAGGTTTTTTTTTTATTTTTCTTGGTTTAAATTTTTAGGATTTCATTTTAGGTTTATTTTTATGTATTATTTTTTAGTTTAGGTCTAGGTTTATTTTTAGTTTATTTTATTTTATTTAGGGTTTAGGTTTTATTTATTTTAGTTTAGTTTATTTTAGTTTATGTTTGGGTTTATTGTATTTTTATTTGAGGTTTAGGTTTCTTTTAATTTAGGGTTTAATTTTTTTTTAGTTTTGGGTTTAGGTTTTAATTTTTATTTATTTTGAGGTTTTTCTTTTTATTTAGTTTTTATTTTATTTTATATTATGTTTATTTTATTTTTTTATTTTAGGTTAAGTTTTTATTTTATTTAGCTTTTTTATTTTTTAGTTTAGTTTAAGTTTTATTTATTTTATTTTAGTTTATTTTTATTATTTTATTTTATTTTCTTTTTAGGTTTACGTTTAGGTTTAGGATTTAGTTTAGATTATTATTTTATTTTATTTTTTATTTTATTTTTATTTAGGTTTTTTATTTAATTTATTTTTAGGTTTTACTTAGTTTAAATAACCAATGATCATCTTAATCCCCATAACAATCATTCAAAAATCCTAATTACAAAAATTACATGAAAAAGAAAATAGAAATCTAAGTAACACATGAAAAATAGAGATTAGCTAAAACAAACCATGCAAATCCCAAGTAGGTATATAGCATGTATATTGGTTTTAGCTTTTTGGTTTAGGGTTTGTGGTTTAGGGTTTGGGTATGGTTAAGAGGGTTTAGAGTTTAGGGTGGGGTTTAGTGTTTATGGTTTTTTAGGGTTTATGGTTTAGGGTTTAGGTTTTAGGGTTTAGGATTTTGGATTTAGGGTTTTAGGGTTTAGGGTTTAGGGTTTTGAGGGTTTAGGGTTTAGGGTTTAGGGTTTAAATTTTAGGTGTAGGGTTCAAGTTTTAGTTTAGGGTTTAGGATTTTTGTGCTTTTTTTATAATAGAGAACAAATTCAGATTCAACATTTCATCTTTTTGATTTCATCAAATAAGTAACACTCCAAGTTTTCTAAGAAACAAGTGATGGCATAGATAAAAAATGAGCACGCATAGAGCAAATCAAAAACCCTAAATTGCTAAAATCATCTCTATTGTAAAGACATAGTTCCATAAGCAGCTAATCGAATCGACCGTTCTTTAGTTTTTCCAGTTCCTATCAGAACCACCCCGGCCTCTTGAGTTGCGGGATCCACCATCAAATCCTGAATGTCTCCCTCTGCCACCACCATGGTTGTAACCTCCATCGCTCCTCCAGCCTCCATAACCACCACTGCTCCGACCACCACCACCATAACCACTAGCACCTCGAGAATCGCCCCCCCCACCACTGTGATAAATGTCGACCCCACCTTCTCCTCCATCACCAGATCTAGACTGAGCCTGGTTGACGGTGATGTTCTTTCCATCATGGATCTACCCATTCTTAGGGTTTATGTTTATTTTATTAATTTATTTAGTTTCTTTAGGTTTAGTTTTGTGGTTTAGGGTTAGGGTTTACAGTTTAGGGTTTAGGGTTTGTGGGGTTTCTTTTTTTTTTTGGTTTAGGTTTGGGGTTTATGGTTTTGGTTTGTTTTGTGGCTTTAGGGAGGTTTAGGTTTTAGGGTTTAGGGTTTAGGGTTTAGGTTGGGTTTAGGGTTTAAGGTTTAGGGTTTGGTTTGTTTAGGTTTGTGGTTGGGTTTATAGGGTTTATGGTTTTTTATAGTTTAGGGTTTAGGGTTTAGGGTTTAGGGTTTTAGGGTTTATGTTCAAAGTTGTAGGTTTAGGGTTGTAAGCTTATGATTTAGGGTTTAGGGTTTAAGGTTTTTTTTTAGATTAAGTAAATCGGCAGGTTATGGTTTATTTAGTTTATTCACTTTATTTTTTATTTATTTTATTTTCTATTTTTATTTAAGTTTATTATTTATTTTATATAGTTTAGTTTATTTATTTTAGTTTAGGTTCTTTATTTTAGATTATATTATAGGTTTTGGTTTAGGCTTATATTTATTTCTTAATTTAGTTTTATTTTTATTTTATTTTTTAGGTTTAGGTTTTTATTTTATTTTTCTAGGTTTAGGTTTTAGGTTTTTACTTTAGGTTTTTTTTTTAGTTTAGGTTTAGGTTTATTTTTAATTTATTTTATTTTATTTAGTTTGGGTTTAAGTTTATGTTTAGTTTATTTTAGGTTTAAGTTTAGGTTTTATTTATTTTAGTTTTTTTATTTTAGTTTAGGTTTAGGTTAATTTTATTTTTAATTTAGGTGTAGGTCTTTTTTAGTTTAGGGTTTAGGTTTTACTTTTAGGTTTATTATTTAAGTTTTGGTTTTTATTTAATTTTTATTTTAAGTTTGTTCTATTTTAATTTTAAGTTTAGTTTCTATTTTATTTAGGTTTCTATTTATTTTATTTTAGTTTAGTTCTTATTTTTTTTATTTTATTTTCATTTTAGGTTTAGGTTTACCTTTAGGTTATAGTTTATGTTTTCATTTTTTATAATAATTATTTGTTGGTTTAGGTTTTTTATTTATTTTATTTTTAGATATTATTTAGTTTAGATTTAGACTTTTAGCTTTTTTGGGTTTAGGGTTTATGGTTTAAGGTTTAGGGTTAGTTTGGGTTTTCTGCTTTAGGATTTAGGGTTTGGTGTTTAGGGTTTTGTTTTTAGTTTAGGGTTTAGGGTTTAGGTTTTAAGGTTTAGGGTTTAGGGTTTATGATTTTAGGGTTTAGGGGTTAGGGTTTAGGGTTTAGGATTTAGGGTTTAGGGTTTTTAGGGTTTAGGGTTTAGGGTTGAGGGTTATGGGTTTAGGTTTTAGGTTAAGGGTATATTTTATAGTTTAGGGTTTAGGATTTTTGGTTTTTGGTTTTTTTTAACAAAGAATAAATTCAGATTCAACATTTCTTCTTTTTGATTTCATTAACCAAGTAACACACCAAGTTTTCTAAGACACAAGATGAGATAGATAAAAATTGGCAACAAGAAATCAAGAACCTTAGATAGTTAGAACCATCTCTACTGTAAAGACACACTTCCATAAGTAGTAGATCTGATCGACCATTCTTCAGTTTCTCCAGTTCCCATCAGAAACACCCCGGCCTCTCGAGTAGTGGGATCCACCATCATATCCCAGATCTCTATCTCTTTGCAACCATGTTTGTAACCTTCGTTGCTCCTCCCACCTCCATAACCTCCATTTATTTATTTTAGTTTAGTTTATTTTAGTTTAGGTTTAGGTTTATTTTATTTTTATTTCAGGTTTAGGTTTTATTTAATTTATGGTTTAAATTTTATTTTTTATTTTTTTAGGTTTATTTGTTAGGTATTGGTTTTCATTTAGTTTTTTATTTTATTTTATTTTAGGTTTATTTATTTTATTTTTAGGTTTACTTTTATTTTATTTAGGTTTTTATTTTTAGTTTAGTTTAGGTTTTAATTTATTTTATTTTAGTTTAATTCTTATTTTTTATTTTATTTTTTTTTAGGTTTATTTTTAGGATTAGGTTATAGTTTATGTTTTTATTTTATTTTTTGTTTAGGTTTTTTATTTATTTTATTTTTAGGTTTTATTTAGTTTAGGTTTAGGTTTTTAGCTTTTTAGGGTTCAAGGTTTATGGTTTAAGGTTTAGGGTTAGTTTAGGGTTTATGGTTTAAGGTTTCGGGTTTAGGGTTTGGGTTTAAGGTTATTTCGAGTCTAGGGTTTTTTTTAATTTATTTATTTTTTTTGTTTTTATTTATTTATTTATTTATTTTTAGGTGTTAGAGTTTTAGGTTTAGGGTTTAGGGTTTAGGGCTTTTATAGTTTAGAATTTAGGGTTTAGGGTTTAGGGCTTAGGTTTTAGGTAACAGGTTCAATTTTTAGTTTAGGGTTTAGAGTTTTTATTTTTGGTTTTTTTTTTACAGAGAACAAATTCAAATTCAACATTTCTTCTTTTCGATTTCATCAACCAACTAACACACCAAGTTTTCTAAGACATAAGCAAAGACATAGATAAGAAATGAGCATATATAGCAAATAAAAACCTTAGATAACTAGAACCAACTTTGTTATAAAGACATAATTCCATAAGCGTAAGATCGACCCATTTTTAGTTTCTCCAGTTCCCATCAGAACCACCTCGGCCTCTAGAGTAGTGGGGTCCACCATCAAATCCCCGATCTCTTCCTCTGCCATTACCACGTCTGTAACCTCTGTCACTCCTCCCGGCTTCATAATAACCACTGCTCCGACCACCACTTCCATATCCATCAGTACCTTCAGATCCCCCACCACCACTACAATAACCACCGCCTCCACCATTGCCTCCACCGCTAGATCTAGACTGAGCCTCGTTGACGGTGATGTTCCTATCATCAAGGTGATTCCCATTCTTAGGATTTAGGTTTAGGTTTAGTTTTACTAGGTTTTAGGGTTAGATTTATTTTGTCATTTATTTAGTTACTTTAGGTTTAGGTTTATGGTTTGGGGTTTAGGGTTTAGGGTTTAAGATTAGGGTTTAGGGATTAGGGTTTAGGGTTTAGGGATTAGGGTTTAGGGTTTAGGATTTTAGGGTTTATGGTTTTAGGGTTTAAGGTTTAGGGTTTAGGGTTTTTAAGGGTTTAGGGTCGCGGGTTTATGGTTTAGGGTTTATGTTTTTTTTTAAAATAAATTATGTAAACTTGTAGGTTTAGGTTTTTTTAGTTTATTTTTTAATTAATTTAGATTATTTTTATTTATTTAGGCAATTTTTATTTTTTATTCATTTAGTTTATTTATTTTAATTTAGGTTTTTTTATTTTAGTTTATTTTTTAAGTTTAGGTATATTTTTTATTTAAGTTTTATTTTTATTTTATTTTTTAAGATTAGGTTTTATTTTTTATTTTTAAGTTTTAGTTTAGGTTTTATTTTATTTTTTTAGGTTTTGGTTTTAGTTTTTTTATTTTAGGTTTATTTTTAGGTTTAATTTTTTTTATTTTATTTACTTTATGTTTAGGTTTGGGTTAAGGTTTTTTTTGTTTTTTTTATGGTTTAATAATTTTTTTTATTTAAGTAAACTGGTAGGTTCAGGTTTATTTAGTTTATTTCATTTATTTATTTATTTATTTTAGTCTATTTTATTTTAAAGTTTTTTTTATTTTTATTTAGTTTAATTTTATTTTTTATTTATTTTAGTCTATTTTATTTTAAATTTTTATTTATATTTATTTTTTATTTTTATTTAGTTTAATTTATTTTAGTTTAGGTTTTTTATTTTAGATTATTTTTAGGTTTTGGTTTAGGTTTATTTTTTAATTGAGTTTTTTTTTTTTTTTTTTTTTTTAGGCTATGGTTTTATTTTTTATTTTTAGATTTAGGTTTAGGTTTCAATCTTATTTTTTTAGGTTTAGATTTTGGGTTTTTATTTTAAGGTTATTTTTAGGTTTTATTTTTTAGTATAGGTTTAGGTTTATTTTTAGTTTATTTTATTTTATTTATTTTAGGATTAGGTTTAGCTAGTTTTATTTATTTTAGTTTAATTTATTTTAGTTTAATTTTGGTTTATTTTATTTTATTTATTTTATTTTTATTTTAAGGTTTAAGTTTTATTTTATTATACTTTTAGGTTTATTGTTTAGTTTTAGTTTATATTTAGTTTTTATTTTATTTTATTTTAAGTTTATTTTATTTTTTTATTTTACGTTAGTTTTTATTTTATTTAATTTTTTATTCTTAGGTTTATTTTATTATTTAGCATAGTTTAGGTTATTATTTATTTTATTTTAGTTTAATTTATTTTATTTTTAGGTTTATGGTTAGGTGTCAGTATATGTTTTTATTTTATTTTGTTATTTTATTTTATTTATTTTATTCTTAGGCTTTATTTAGTTTAGTTTAGCTAGTTTTAAGGTTTTAGGAATATTTTTAGGGCTTTAAGGTGTTTTAGTGTTTAGGGTTTAGGGCTAGGGTTTAGGGTTTAGGGTTTAGGATTTATTATTTTAACTTTAGGATTTTGGTTTTAGGTTTAAGTGGAGGGTTTAGGGTGTGGTTTTAGGGTTTTGGGTTTTGGGTAGGGTCAGCTGTGGGGTTTAGAGTTTAGGGTTTAAGGTGGGTGGGTTTAGGTTTATGGTTTGGTTTTAGGGTTTTGGGTTTTGGGTTTTAGGGTTTAGGGTTTTACATTTAAGGCTTAGGGTTTTTAAGGTTTGCAGTTCATAGAAACTTTGTGTGTTACTTGGTTGATGAAATCAAAAAAGAAGAGATGTTGAATTTGAATTTGTTCTCTCCTAAAAAAGCCAAAAACCCTAAACCCTGCATAGATCAAAATGATCACGCGATAAAGTAAATAAAACCCTAGATAACTAGAACCATCTCATTATAAAGATACGCCCATAAGCAAAGATATTGGATTTGTCATTCTTCGGGCTTCTAGTTCCCAAATGTAGTGACCTCTTGAGTATTGGGATCCACCATCATATCCCCTATCTCTCCCTCCGCCACCACCACGGCTGTAACCTCCATCATAATTCCATAGTTTTTTCATTTTTAATTTTTAGGTTTTTAGTGTTTAGGGTTTAAGTATTTGGGGTTTAGAGTTTATGGTTTGGAATTTTGGATTTAGTGGGTCAGGTTTTAGAGTTTAGAGTTTAGGGTTAGCTATAGGGTTAAGTGTGTAGGCTTTAGCCTCAGTGTTTAGTGTTTAGGCTCTGGTTTTATTTATTTTTTTAGTTTAGGTTTTATTTTTTATTTAGGTTTTATTTTATTTTAGGTTTATGCTTTAGGTTTTATTTTAGGTTTTTTAGGTTTTATTTAACCTAGGTCATTTATCTTATTTATTTAGCTTATTTAGTTTAGGTCCAAACTGACACCTTTAGGTTTATTTATTTTAGTTTAGATTTAGGGTTTATTTATCTTTTTATCTTTATTTTATTTTTATTTTAGTTTTTTAAAAATTTAGCATCTAAGCTTATTAAGCATTTATTCTTTAGCTATTTTTTTTTTAGCCTAGGTTTTTTTATTTTAATCTTTTATCTTATCTTATCTAGGTATCTTAGGAGTTCTTTATCTTTATCTAAGCTAGTTTTATTTTATCTTTTATCTCAGGTTTTATCTTAGTTTAGCTCAGCCATTTATTTATTTATTTTATTTTCTTTTATTAGCTCTTATCTTATTTTATCTAGCTCAGTTTAGGCCTTTTAAATTTTATGTTTCTTTTTACTCCCATTCCATTCTCATTTTATCTATCTATTGTTGCCTTTTGTTTCATGTTTTATCTTTATTTAGGTTTACATCTTTAATTATTTTATTTTATGTCTTTAACTAGCCTAGGGCCTAGGGCTTTGTGTCCCAGTGGCCCAGGGCCTGTGGCCCAGGCGCAGTGTCAGGTCAGTCTCATGGCCTTAGGGCCCATTATCTGCTATGGCCCATACCTTTAATGCTGTGGCCCAGGGCCCAGGGCTCCCAGCCCAAGGCCTTGTGCCAGCTCAGGCCCAGGGGCCTCTGGGCCTAGGCCCCAGGCCTAGGCCCAGGGCTCAGGGCCCAGGTCAGGTTTTATCTTTATCTGTTCTTTCTCATTAAACTAAGCAAACCAGCCAGGTCTGCATTTATTCTTTTAATTTAATTTAATTATTTATATTAAATTTTATCATGTTTATTTATTTTATTTTACTTTACCTTAGCCTATCTATTCTTAGGCCTTTTATTGTAGCTCATCTTCAAGCTTCAGGTTTAGATTTAGGCTCAGCTCAGTTTAGCTTTATCTGTTTAGGTTTAGGGTCTTTATTTATTTTAGCTCTAGTTTATCTAATCCATGCCTGGGTTTATTATTTTATCTTTTAGGCTCTCGTTTTAACTCATGGTTTAGCCTTTTTTTAGCTTAAGGTTTAGGCCTCTTCTTTCACCCATTTTAGGTTTAGGTTTCTTATTTAGTTTATTTTAGGTTTTATTTTATCTTTAGGTAGTTTATTATTTTAGGTTTTTTGTCTTTAGCCTTTTAGTTTCCATTTCCATTTTAGCCTAGTTTTTTTTTATCTTTATTCCCTTTTAGGTTTAGGGCTCACCATTTAGCCTTTAGTCACCACTATTTTATTTTATTTTATCTTGAATCAGGCTTTTATTTTATCTTATTTTTTTTATTTAGTTTAGGTTTAGGTTTTAGCTTTTTTTTTTTTGTGGTTTAAGTAAGTGTGGTCATTTGAGGGTTTAGAGTTGGGGTTTAGGGTCTGGGGTAGGATTTAGGGTTTATGATTTTAGGGTATGTGTTTAGTGTTTAAGGTTTAGGGTTTAGGATTTTTGCTTTGGTTTTGTGGTTTAGAGTTTAGGATTTGTGGTTTAGGGTTTAAGTTTTGATCTAGTTCAAGTTTTAGTTTAGGTTTCCTTTTTGTTTTTAATAGAGAGCATATTTAGATTCAACATTTCTTCTATTTGATTTTATCAACTAAGTAACACCCCAGTTTCTAAGACATAAGCTATGACAGTAAAAATGAGCACATCATGAGCAAATCAAATACCCTAGATAGAATCATCTTTAATGTAAAGACAGCTCCATAAATAGTAGACGATCGACACTCTTTTGTTTCTCCGCTCATCGTAACCACCCGCCTCCTCTCGAGTAGCGGATCGACCATCATCATATCCTCGATCTCTCCTCTACCACCACCATGGTTGTAACCTCCGCCGCTTCCTCCTCCTCCATAACCACCACTGCTCTGACCACCACCACCACAACCACCAGCACCTCGAGATCCCCCACCACCACTACGATAATCACTGCCTCCACCTTCTCCTCCAGCACTAGATCTAGATTTAGCCCTGCTGATGTGATGTTCCTCTCATCAAGGTTCTACCAATTCTTAAGGTTTAGGATTATTAGGTTTTAGGGTTTAGGTTTATTTTATTGAAGTTATTTAGTTACTTTAGGTTTAGGGTTTAAGGTTTGAGGTTTACATTTAGAGTCAGGGTGTAGGGTCGAGTGGTTTTAGGGTTTAGGGTTTAGGGTTTGTGGTTTAGGTTTATTTTTAGGGTGGTTCATGGTTAGGGCTGTGAGTGGCCCAGGTAGGGTTTAATGTTAAGGTTAGCCAGTGGTGGCTGGGTAGGGTAGGGACTTAGCTTTAATGAATGTGCTTTATGATTTAGGGTTTAGGGATTTAGGGCTAGATGGGAAGGGCAGGCCTAAATTTCAGGCCTAGGGGGGGCTCATCTTAGGCATAAGTTTTTTTTAAACTGTCAATGGCTAGGAAGTATTTATCTTATCCAACATTCTTTACTTATTTCATCATTTTATCTTCTTCTTTTATTTAAGATCATTTTTTTTATTTTATTTAGTTTAGTTTTTTTATTTAAGTTTAGGTTATTTATCTTAATTTATTTTATAGGTTTAGGCTTTATGCTTTATGTTTATTTTTTTAGTTTTTATTTTATTTTATTTAGGTTTTATTTTATTTTTAGCCTAGGTTTTGTCTTTTAGGTTTTATTTTTAGTTTATGTTTAGGTTTATTTTTAGTTTCTTATCTTTATCTATTTAGGTTTGGCTTCAGGTTTAGTTTATTTAGGTTTAAGTTTAGGTTTTATTTATTTTAGTTTAGTTTATCTAGTTTAGGTTTAGGTTTTATTTTATTTTATTTTAGGTTCATTTATTTTTAGTTTAGGGTTTAAGTTTTATTTTTAAGTTTATTATTTTATATTTAGATTTTTATTTAGTTTTTATTTAATCATCTTAGGTCTTGTTCTCATTTATTTTAGGTTTAGCTTATTAAGGATCTTTTACCTTTAGTTTATGTTTATTTATTTTATCTTAGCTAGTTTTATTTTGTGTCATTCTCATTTTATATTTGGGGCTCAGGCTTATAGTTTATGTTTTATCTTTAATTTATTTTTTATTTTCCCTTAGTTTAGGTTTTTTTATTTATTTTATAGATATTATTTAGCTTTAGGCCTAGGGTCATGGCCTGGGCCCAAGTCAGTTAGGCCTTTGGGGCCAGGTTTAGCCTTGGGGTTTAGGGCTCAGGAACATTTTTTGGGGTTTAGGGGGGTGTCAAGACTCAGTGGTTTAGGGTCCCAGTGGTTTATGGTAGGGTTTAGGGGTAGTGGTTTAGGGTAGGGTTGAGGGTTAAGGGTTTAAGTTTTAGGTTTAGGGTTCAGTTTTTAGTTTAGGGTTTAGGGTTTTTGGTTATTGGTTTTAAATTTTAGGGTTTAGGGTTTAGGGTTAATAAATTCAGATTCAATATTTCTTCTTTTCGATTTCATCAACCAAGTAGCACACCAGGTTTTCTAGGACACATGCGATGGCATAGATAAAAAATGGGCACACATACAACAAATCAAAAACCCTAGATAACTAGAACCATCTCTATTATAAAGACACGCCCATAAGCAAAATCGATCAACCGCTCTCTTCTATTTCTAGCTCAAATCGAACCACCACGCCTCTCTCGAGTAGCGGGATCCACCATCATATCCCCGATCTCTCCCTCTATTGCCACCACGGCTGTAACCATTATCGTTACTCCCACCTCCATAACCACCACTGCTCTGACTACCACCTCCATATCCACCAGCTCCTCCAGATCCCCCACTACCATTGCGATAACCACCAGATCTTGACTAAGCCTAGTTGATAGTGATGTTCCTGCCGTCAGGGTTCTGGCCATTTGTAGGGTTCATGTTTATTAGGTTTTAGGGTTTAGGCTTATTTTATTAATTTTATTAGTTACTTTAGGTGTAGGTTTAGGGTTTGTGGTTTAGGGTTAGGGTTTAGGGTAGGTAGTTGGGCTACGGTTTATGGTTTAGGCATTGGATTAAGATTTAGGGTGTATCTGTGGGATTTATGGATAGGGTTGGGCATGTGGTTTAATTTTTAAGGTTTAGGGTTTAAGGTTTAGGGTTTAGTGTTTAGGGTTTAGGGTTAGTTTAGGGTTGTAGGTTTAGAGTTTATTTTATGGTTTAGGTTTTTTTTTTTAAATTAAGTAAATTGGTTGGTTTAGGTTTATTTAGTTTATTTTTTAATTATTTTAATTTATTTTATTTTTTTTTTTATTTAGGTTTATTCTTATTTATTTAGTTTATAGTTTTATTTTAGTTTATTTTTTTAAGTTTATGTTTATTTTTAGTTTAGTTTAATTTTTATTTTATTTTTTAGGTTTTATTTTATTTTGTTTTAGCCTAGGTTTCTTGGTTTTTTTTATTTTAGGTTTATTTTTAGGTTTTATTTTTAGTTTAAGTTTAGGTTTATTTTAGTTTATTTTATTATTTAGTTTAGGTTTAGGTTTAGTTTTGGTTTAGTTTAGGTAGGTTTTTTTTATTTTAGTTTAGTTTATTATAGTTTAGATTTAGGATTCATTTTATTTTATTTTAGGTTTAGGTTTTTTCAATTTTAGGGTTTTAAGTTTTATTTATTACTTATTTTTAGGTCTTATTTTTAGGTTTATTTTAGGGTTTAGTTTTTTATTTTATTTTATTTTAGGTTTATTTTATTTTCTTTTAGGTTTACTTTATTTTATTTAGGTTTTATCTTATTATTTATTTTAGTTATCATTATCTTTATTTAATTCATTTTATTTTATTTCTTTAAGTTTATGCATAAGTTTAGGTTATAGTTTATGTTTTATTTTATCTTTGTTTAAGTTTTTATTTATTTTATTTTAGGTTTTATTTAGTTTAGGTTTAGGTTTTAGCTTTAGGTTTAGGATTAGAGGGTTTATGGTTTAGGGCCCAAGATTTGGCAGCACAAGGTTTTTGGGTTTAGGCTTTTGGGTTTAGGTGTTAGGGTTTAGGATTTAAGGTTTATGTCTAGGGTTTAGGGTTTTAGGGTTTAGATTTTAGGGCTTAGGGTTTTTACAGTTTAGGATTTAGGGTTTAGGGTTTAGATTTTAGGTTTAGGGTTTAGTTTTTAGTTTATGGTTTAGGGTTTTGGTTGTTGGTTTTTTTTTCACAGAGAACAAATCCAGATTCAAAATTTTTTCTTTCTGATTTCATCAACCAAGTGACACACCAAGTTTTCTAAACATAAGCAATGACATAGATAAAAAATAAGAATGCATAAAGTAAATGAAAAACCCTAAATAACTAGAACCGTCTCTGTTGTAAACACATAATTCTATAAGTAACAGATCAGAAAAACCATTCTTTAGTTTCTCCAATTCCATCAATACCCGCCCCTCTCGAAAGTAGAGATTCACTATCATATCCCTGATCTCTCCCTCCGCCACCACCATGGCTGTAACCTCCTTCGCTCCTCCTGGGTACATAACCACCACTGCTCTGACCACCACTTCCATATCCACTAGCACCTCTAGATCCCCCACCACCACCGCGACAACCGTCGTCGCCGCCTGCACCTCCACCGCCAGATCTAGACTTAGCCTTGTTGACGTTGATGTTTCTATCGTCAAGGTTCTACCCATTCTTAGTGTTTAGGTTTAGGTTTAGTTTTATTAGGTTTTATGGATTAGATTTATTTTTTAATTTATTTAGTAGCTTTAGGTTTAGGTTTGGGGTATTTGGGGTTTGGTTAGGCTTTAGACTTTAGGGTTTAGGGTTTAGAGTTTAGGGTTTAGGGTTTAGGGTTTAAAATTTAGGGTTTAGGGTTTAGGGTTTATGCTTTTAGGGTTTCACATTTTTTTATGGCTTAGGGTTTAGGGTTTAGGGTTTATGGTTGTGGGTTTATGGATTAGGGTTTAGGGTTTAGGGTTTATGGTATTTTTTTTACATGAAGTAAACTGGTAGGTTTAGGTTTATTTAGTTTATTTAGTTTTTTTAGTTTATTTTTTATTAATTTTAGTTTATTTTATTTTTTATTTTTATTTCATTTAGTTTATTTATTTTAGGTTTATTTCTTTTTTATTTAGATTTTTATTTTAGTTTATTTTTTAGTTTAGGTTTATATTTTGGTTGAGTTTTATTTTTATTTTATTTTTTTTGGTTTAGGTTTTACTTTTTATTTTTAGGTTTGGGTTTAGGTTTTTATTTCATTTTTTTAGGTTTTGGTTTTAGGTTTTTATTTTAGGTTTATTTTTAGGTTTTATTGTTTTAGTTTAGGTTTAGGTTTATTTTTAGCTTATTTTATTTTATTTAGTTTTGGTTTAAGTTTATGTTAAGTTTATTTTAGGTTTAGGTTTTTTGATAGTTTGTTTTTAAGGTATAAGGGTTTTTTTAAATTAAGTAAACTTGTAGGTTAGGTTTATTTAGTTTATTTTTTATTTATTTTAGTTTATTTTATTTTAAATTTTTATTTATATTTATTTTTTATTTTTATTTAGTTTAGTTTATTTATTTTAGGTTTAATTATTTTAGTTTAGGTTTTTTATTTTAATTTTTTCTTTAGGTTTAGGTTTATTTTTTAGTTGAGATTTATTTTTATTTTATTTTTTTAGTTTAAGTTTTTTTTTAATTTTTAGATTTAGGTTTAGGTTTTTATCTTATTTTTTTAGGTTTTGGTTTTATATTTTTATTTTAAGTTTATATTTAGGTTTTATTTTTTTTAGTGTAGGTTTAGGTTTATTTTTAGTTTATTTTAGTTTATTCAGTTTAGGTTTAGATTTAGTTTATTTTAGGTTTATGCTTAGGTTTTATTTATTTTAGTTTAGTTTATTTTAGTACAAATTTTGGTTTATTTAATTTTTATTTTAGGTTTAGTTTTTTTTGTTTAGGGTTTATGTTTTATTTTTTATCTACTTTTATGTTTTTTTTTAAGTTTAGATTTTTATTTAGTTTTTATTTTATTTTATTTATTTTTATTTTAGGTTTATTTTATTTTTATTTCTCTTTTAGTTTTTATTTTTATCTAGTTTTTTATTCTTAGGTTTATTTTATTTTTTGTTTAATTTAGGTTATTATTAATTTTATTTTAGTTTCTTTTATTATTTTATTTTATCTTATTTTAGGTTTAGGGTCAGTTTATGTTTATTTTATCTTATTTTGGTCAGGTTTATTTATTTATTTTATCTAGGTTTTATTTAGTTTAGGTATAAGTATTTAGGTTTGGCCCAGGGCCCAAGGCCCAGGCCTTTTAAGGTTTAGAGCCCAGGGCTCCAGGGTTGGGCCTGGTTTGGCCTGGGTACTGCCCAGCTCAGGGCCTGGTGGTTGTGGTTGTCATTAGTTTGGCCCAGGGTTTAGGGTTTTATGTTTTGGGTTTTTGACTAAGGTTAGGCTTTATAGTTTAGGGTTTAGAGTTTAGGGATTAAGGTTTTGGGGTTTATGGTTTAGGGTTTAGGGTTATAGGTTTAGGGTTTTTGGTTTATTATTTTAGGTTTTAGGGTTTAGGGTTTAGGGTTTTGGGGTTTATGGTTTTAAGTTTAGGGTTCAATTTTTAGGGCTTTTAGTGTTTACGATTTAGGGTTTAAGTTTTAGGTTTAGGGTTCAAGTTTTAGTTTAGGGTTTAGGGTTTTTGGTTTTTTTTTAACAGAGGAAAAATTTAGATTCAACATTTCTTCTTTTTGATTTCGTCAACTAGGTAACACATAAAGTTTTCTAAGACACAAGCGATGATATAGATAAAAAATGAGCATGCATAATGTAAATAAAAAGCCATAGACAACTAGAATCATCTTTATTGTAAAGACATTATTCGATAAACAGCAGATTGGATTGGCCGTTCTTCAATTTCACCATTTCGCAATAGAAGCACCTCAGCCTCACGAGTAGTAGGATCCACCATCATATCCCCGATCTCTCCCTCTGCCACCACCACGGCTATAACCACCGTCTCAATTCCATAGATTTTTATTTTTTTTTAATTTTTATGTTTTATTTAGTTTAGGTTTAGGTTTTCAAGTTTGTAAGGTTTAGGGTTTAAGGTTTAGGGTTTAGGGTTTATGATTTTGTGTTGTAGGTTTTAGAGTTTAGCATTACGATTTAGGGTTTAGTTTTTAGGCTTTAGGCTTTAGTGTTTAGGATTTATGGTTTAGGATTTTTAGGGTTTAGGATTTAGGGTTTAAGATTTCATGTTTAGGGTTTCCTGTTTGGGGATTAAGGTTTTAGAGTTTAGGGTTTAGGGTTTAGGGTTCACAATTTATTTATTTTTATTCTATTTTTTATTTTTAACGGTTTAGGGTTTAGGTTTTAGATTTTGGATAAAGGTTTTAGTTTAGGTTTATTTTGATTAAGCAACCCATGGTTATTTTAGTTTATTTTGTGGTTTAGGTAAGTTTAGGGTTTAGGTTTTTTAAAAAAAACCATAAAAGGTTTATGTTTATTTAGTTTATTTTATTTATTTTAATTTATTTTATTTTTAATTTTATTTAATTATTTTTATTTTATTTTATTTATTTTAGTTTTATTTAATTTAGTTTAGGTTCTTTATTTTAATTTATTTTATGTTTAGTTTATTAGTTTATTTTTTATTTTATTTTAAGGTTTAGGTTTTATTTTTTTTTTAGTTTAAATTTAGCTTTTATTTTATTTTTTTAGGTTTAGGTTTTATTTTCTAGTGTAAGTTTAGGTTTATTTTTACTTTATTTTATTTTATTTAGTTTAGGTTTAGTTTTAGGTTTAGTTTATTTTAGGTCTAGGCTTAGGTTTTATTTATTTTAGTTTATTTTATTTTATTTTAGATTTAGGTTCATTTATTTTATTTTATTTGTATTTTATTTGAGGCTTCAGTTTTCTTTCTTTGTTTTAGATTTTATTTTTATTTACTTGTTTATTTTTATATATTTTGTAGGTTTAGGTTTTTATTTTATTATTTTTATTTTATTTTATTTTTATTTTATTTTTGTTTTATATTTAGTTTTTATTTTATTTTACTTTTTTATTCTTAAGTTTATTTATTTTTTAGTTTAGTTTAAGTTATTAATTATTTTCTTTTAGTTTATTTTATTTTATATTTAGGTTTAGTATAGGTTTAGTTTATGCTTTATTTTATTTTGTAGGTTTTATTTTATCTATTTTAAGTTTCATCTTATTAGGTTTCAGTTTTTTGGTCAGGGTTAGTTGTGTTAGGTTTTCTTGGCTTTGGGCCTTTCTTGGCCTGGGGTTTAGGGTTAGTTGGGTAGGGTAGGGTAGGATTTTGGGTTGGCCTTGGGTTGTTTAGTTTTAAAAAAAAATTACAAACCTAGTTTAGTATTTAGTTTTATTTACTCTTTATTTTATTTTGTTTTATTTAGGTTTATTTTTATCTTTTAGATTAGTTTATTTATTTTAGGTTTATTTATTTTAATTTATTTTTACATTTAGTTTTGTTTGTTTATTTTAGTTTAGTTTTATTTTATTTTATTTTAGGTTTAGGTTTTATTTTAGGTTTAGGTCACGTTTATTTTATTTAGGTTTAGTTGGGTTTATTAGTTTTTTTTTGGTTTTATTTTGAGTTTAGGTTTAGGTTTTACTTTATTTTATTTTAGAGGTTTAGTTTATTATGTTTGGTAGGTTTATTTAATTTAGTTTATGTTATTTTAGTTTAGGTTTATTTTATTTGTTTATTTTAGGCCTAGGTTTTAATTTAGGGTTTATATATTTTATTTGGTTTATTTTAAGTTTCTTTTTTTTATTTTATTTTATTTTATTTTATTTATTTTATCTTTTAGTTTATTTTATTTAAGTTTATTTTTAGGTTTTATTTTATAGTTTAGTTAGGGTTTTATTTATCTTAATTTAGTTGGTTTTATTTTTATATTATCCCATTAGGTTTATTTAAGTTAGGTTTATAGGGTTTTATTTTATTTCATTTAATAGGTCAGTCTTTCAAGCCCATTTAGTAGGTCAAGAAGTCTTAGGTAAGTGGAGGGTTTGGCCTGGGATCACCCAGTCATGTGTAGGGTCTATGTGGAGCTCAGGGTGGTAGTAGGGCCCAGGGTTTAAGGTTAATTAGGGTAGAGCCTAGGGTTTAAGATTAATTGTGGTCAGGTGGCTAGCTTTTATCTTTATTTATATTTAAAATTAAGCAAACCAGGTTTAGGTTAATTTAGTTTATTTTATTTATCTTAGTTTATTTATTTTTATTTAATTGTTTATTTCTTTATTTATTTAGTTTAGTTTATTAGGCTTATTTTATTTTAGTTTAGGTTTTATTTTATTTCTTTTTTTAGGTTTGGTATAGATTAATCTTTAGCATAGTTATCTTGATCTTTTGTAGGTTTAGTTTTATTTTTTTTAGCTTTAGTTTAGGTTTTATTTTATTTTTTAGGTTTAGTTTTAAGTTTTTTTAGGTTTATTTTATTATTTATTGTATTTTATTTATTTAGTTCGATTTAGGTTTAGGTTTAGGTTTATTATTTTATTAGTAGTTTATTTAGTTTATAGTTTGTTTTTTTTTATTATTTAGGTTTAGTTTTTTTAGTTTTAGTTTTAGGTTATATTTTTTTGGCTCTTATTTAAGTTTAAGTTTTATTTAATTTTTGGTTTGTTTTATTTTATTTTAAATTTTTTTAATTATTTGTTTTAATTTACTTTAGTTTAGGTTTTTTATTTATTTTATTAGTTTAGTTTTTATTTTATTTTATCTTTTTTAGTTTAGGCTTTTATGCTATTTATTATTTTATTTACCATCTTTTTATCTTTGGTAGATCTTCTTTAATCTATTTTAAGTTTATGTAGGTTGGTTTTAGCTTTTGTGATCATGGTAGGGCTCAGGATAGTTCATGGTTGGGATCTTGTGATCCGTGGCTAAGTGGGATCTGGGATCCATGTGGTCTTTTAGCTCAGTAAGGCTTAGGGCTCAGTGGCCTAGTTTGCCAGTGGTTAGCTTTTTTTTCAGGGTAGGCCTAGGGCCATTTATCAGGGTTACCTTGTGGGTCAGTGGTCATATTTTGTGGTAGGTTGTGGCCTGTGGCTCAGTGTGGTTTTGTGGTCTGGGCCTAGGTTGTGTTTTAGGTTTAGGTCAAGATTTAGGGTCCGTGGTTTGGTTTTTTAAGAGATAAAGATATTTATTATTTATTTAGTTTATTTAGTTTAGTTAATTTATTTAGTTTAATTTATTTTATTTTATTTTATTTTATTATTTTATTTATTTTAGTTTAGTTTATTTTTATTATTATTATAGTTTTATTTTTTATTTATTTTGTTTAGTTTATTTTTACTTGATTTTATTTTATATCTCTTTTAGGTTTAGGTTTTGTGTTTTGGTTTAAGATTTTAGATTTTATTTTTAGTTTAGTTTTATTTATTAGTTTATTTTATTATTTAGAATCAGTCTGGTCACATTTATTTTATTTTATTTAGTTTTATTATATTTATTTTAGCTTTAGGTTTTAAAGGGTTAGTTTTTATTCTATTTTTTTGTTTTATTTAGTTTTATTTTATCTTATTAAGTTAGTTTAGTTTTTATTAGGCTTTTATTTTATTTTTATTTTATATATTTATATTAGTTTATAATTAATGTAGCCCAGGCCTAGGTCAGTCATGTTTTATTTTATCTTAATTTTGATCTTAATTCCTGATTTTCTTTTATTATTTATTTGGCTCATTAGCTTTTTTGTGGCTCAGGTCTTTGGCTCTGTGGCTTTATAGGGCCTAGGGCCTAGGCCCAGGGTGGCCTAGGCTCTGGCCTGGCTCTTAGGGCCCAGGATCAGAGCCTGGGCCTAGGCCTAGGCTCATGGTTAGTTAGGTTTCATTGATTTTAAAGTTTTTTTTTTAGGAACAAACCAAATCAACATTTCTTCTTTTATTTATTTTATTTAGATTTTTATTTTAGGTTTATTTATTTCACTAGTAGTTTATATTTTATTTTTATTTTAGGTTTAGTTTAGCTCAGTTATTTTATTTTATTTTTTATTTATTTAGATATAGTTTGATTTATTTATTTTTTTATTTTATTTAGTATTTAGTTATTTTAGGTTTAGGTTTTTTATTTTATTTTATTTTAGGTTTTAGGATTTATTTTATTTTTAGTTTATTTTATGTTTTATTTTATTTTAGGTTTATTTTAATTTATTTTATTTTTTATTTAGTTTTAGTTTAGGTTTAGTTTATTTATTTTAGGTTGTTTTAGTTTTATTTATTTTAGTTTAGTTTTATTTTTTTGTTTGTTTAAGTTTTATTCATTTTATTTTGTTATTTATTTTATTTTAGGTTTTATTTATTTTAATCTTTTATTTTATGTTTATTTTAGATTTAGGTTTTATTTATTTTATTTTTATTTTCATGTTTTATTTTTTTTTAATTTTATTTTAGTATTTTATATTGGATAGTTTATTATTTTTATTATTTATTTTATTTTATCTTTAATGTATATTTAATTAATTAGGTAGGTCTTAGAGGATATTAATATTTATAGATTTAAGTTTATTTATTATTAGTTATGTAGGTCTAGGTATGCATTCTAGGCTTCATTGTCTTTAGCCCAGGCTGTGTTTAGGCCTTTAATGTCCGTCAGTGGCCTGTGGCCCATGGTATTAGGCCTAGGCCCAGGGCCTGGCCTCCCTGGGGCTCAGGCCTTTAGTGGCCCAGGGCTATTCTTGTGGTGGGATCATATGGTCCAAGCTTTAACTTTTAGGTTTTTTAGGAGAACAAGATCCAACATCTTCTTTCAAAAACGAGCCACAGATCCAAACCAAGCCCATGACCATGATGTCATCATGCTACCCATTTCACATTTAGGTTTATTATTAGGTTTTGTGGCTCAGTAGTTAATCTATTTTAATAATTCAGTTTAGGTTAAGGCTTAGGCATTATCAGGGTGTGGTCTTTTAGGCCAGCACTTGTGGCTTGTGGTATTTGGTGTGGCCTAGGCAGCTCAGAGCCTTAGGCCCAGTGGTTTATCATTAGGGTGTGGCTCATTTTGGGTTAGTATTTGTGCCTAGGTTTGTGGTTTATTTTAAATCAAACCAAGGTTTAAGTTATTTAGTTTATTTATTTATTATTTAATTTAATTTTATTTTATTTAGTTTATTTTACTTATTTTTTTTAGTATTTTATTTTAGATTTATTTATTTTATTTTGGTTGTTTATTTTAGTTTATTTTAGGTTTATTTTATTTATTTTTATGAGTTTTATTTTATTTTATTTTTTCTATTTTATTTTATTTTGGTTTATTTAGGTTTATTTTTAATCTTTTAGTTTAAATTTTATGATTTTTATTAGGTTTATTTTATTTATTTTATAGTTTAGTTTTGTTTTATTTATTATTTATTTATGTTTTAATTATTTTAGTTTAGTTTATTTTAGTTAGGTTTAAGTTTATTTTTATTTTCTTTTTTTTATTATTATTAGCCAAGTTTCTTTTAATCTTTGGCTATGTTTATTTTTGTTTATTTTTAGGTTTATTTTTTTAGGTTTTTAGATTTAATATTATTTAGATCTTTTTATTCATTAGTTTTTATAGTTTATAGTTTATTTTTTCTTTAGTTAAGTTTATTTATTTTATTTTAGTTTATTTTTTATCTTTTTTATCTTTTATTAGGGTTTAAGTTTTTATTTTATCTTATATTTATTTATTATGTCTTTATATTTTATCTTTACCATTTAGTTGGCCTAGTTTTATGAGGGCCTTTAGGGCCCATGCAGTTTTCCTTGGCTTACTGGGCTCCATGCCTTTTCTAGTTTTTGGCAGTTAGGTGGTAGGCCTTTTAGCCTCAGTGGCTATGACTAGTGGCCTAGGGTTTAGAGTAGGCCTAGTGTGATCAGGGTTGTGGCTATGGATCAGAGCTATCTCAGGATCTAGGGCTCAGTATTAAAAAGCCCAGGGTCAGGGCCAGATAGTTTAGTTAGCCTAGTATTAGCTCAGTTCTTAAGGCCTATTTTTAAACCATTTAGTAGCTCACACAGTAATCTAGTATTTTTAGTTTTATTTATTAGGATCATTTATTATTTATTTACATCTTTAAAACATTATAAGTATTTTATCTAGTTTATTAGGAGTAGTTTATCATTTTTAGTAGTTTTATTTATATTTTAAGGCCTAGATTTTATTTTATTTTTAGTTTAGGTTTTATTGTTTTTAGGTTTTGGTTCCATTTTAGTAAACTTAGGTTTTATTTTGTTAGTTTAGTTATTTTATTTATTTTATCAGTCTTATTTAGTTTATTTTAAGTTTTAGGTTTAGGTTTTATTTATTTTATTTAGTTTTATTTTAGTAGTAAGTTTATTTAGTTTGGGTTTTCTTTTAGTTTATGGTTAGGTTTTATTTTATTTATTTTTAGGTTTTAGGTTTACATCTTTACAATAGGTTTTATTTATTTTATTTTATTTTTTATTTAACATTTAGTTTTATTTTATTTTTTTATTTTTAAGTTTATTTATTTTTAGTTTAATTTAGTTTTTTTTATTTTATTTTATTTACTTAGTTTATTTTCTTTTTATTTTAATCCATTTTTAGTTTATAGTTATTTTGGTCTTAGTAGGTTAATCTTTATTAATAGTCAGGTTTATTTTTTTTTCATCTATTTAGTAGTAGGCTCAGGCTCTTTGGTGGCCCAGGCCTAGCCCAGTTTAGGTCATGGCCAGGGCTCATGGTCCAGATCTAGGGCTCATGCCCAGGGTACCCACAGGGCCTGGGGCCAGGGAGCCTAGGGTAATTTAGGGTAGGCCTTTTATCTTTACACATGTATAAACCAAGGCAAACCATATGCATCTATTTATTTATTTTATCTTTATAGCTCTTTATCTTTATCTTTTATTTTTTAGGTTTATTTTATTTATCTTTTAGGTAAGCTAAGCTTATTTTTGATCAAGTTTAGTTTATTATTTTATAGGTTTAGCTATTATCTTTTATTTTAGTTTTTTTTTTTCAGGGTTTATATTTTTATGATTTAGGTTTAATATGGTCCATCTTTTAGTAGTTATTTAGTTTTATTTATTTTATTTTTATAGTTTATAGTTTATTTTTTTAGGTCATTTTTTTTATTTTTATTATTTTATTTATTTTTGTTTTAGTTTTATTTTTTATTATCTCTTTATCTTCATCTTATTTTCCATTCTATTTCTTACCTTAGCCTTATTATTATTTTACATAGCTCAGTTTATGTGGCCTAGGGTTTCACTAGGGCCTAGTCCTTAGGGTCTTAGGGTTTACCTGGATTTTTCAGGTCTTAGGGTTTAGGCTCAGTGGTCTTTAGGCCAGTGGTTTAAGTGCTTGTGTTTTAGGGTTTAGGGTTTAGGGTTCAGGTTTTAGTTTAGGGTTTAAGGTTTTTGGTTTTTTTTTGTTTTTTTTAAGAGAGAATAAACTCAGATTCAACATTTATTCTTTTTGATTTCATCAACCAAGTAACACGCCAAGTTTTCTAAGACACAAGTGACAACATAGATAAAAAATGAGCACGCATAGAGCAAATCAAAAACCTTAGATAACTAGAACCGTCTCTACTATAAAGATACAGTTCCATAAGCAGATTGATCGCTTCTTAGTTTCTCCAGCTCATCAACCACCCCGCCCTCTCGAGTGGGATCCACCATCATATCCTGATCTCCACCATGGTAACCTCCCGCTCTCCCTCCACTATAACTACTCTAACCACCACCTCCATATCCACTAGCACCTCCAAATCCCCCACCACCACTGTAATAACTGCTACCTCCACCTTCTCCTCCACCACCATATCTAGACTGAGCCAAGTTGACGGTGATGTTCCTGCCATCAAAGTTCTGCCCATTCTTAGGGTTTAGGTTTAGGTTTAGGTTTATTAGGTTTTAGGGTTTAGGTTTATTTTTTAATTTATTTAGTTACTCAGTTTAGCCTGGGTTTATGGTTTAGGTTTTAGGGTTAGGGTTTAGGGCTTAGGCTTAGGATTTAGGGTTTTCTTTTATGGTTTATGCTTTGGGGTTTAGCTGAGGTTAGGGTTTACTTTAGTTGGTTTTGGTGTAGGTTTAGTTGTGTTTAGGGTTTAGTGTTTTGAGTTTAGGGTTTTGGGTTTAGGATTTATGGTTTAAGGTTCTTTGAAAATTAAGCAAACCCAGGTTTAGGTTTATTTAGTATTTAGTTTATTTTTTATTTATTTTGGTTTAGGTTTAGTGTTAGGGTTTAGGTTTTGTGGTTTTAGGGTTTTAAGGTTTGTGGTCTGTGGTTTAGTGTTTGTGGTTTAGGTTTTTAGTGTTTAAGATTTCTTTAGGGTTAGGGTTTTAGTTTAGGTTTAGTGTTTAGGGTTTAGGTTTTAGGTTTAGGTTCAGTTTTAGTTTAGGGTTTAGGTTTTTAGAAAAATTCATTCAACATTTCTTTTCATTTTATCAATCAAGTAACATACCATGTTTTTTAAGACATAATCGACAATATAGATAAAAATGAGCACGCATAGAGCAATCTAAATGCACTAGATAACTAGAACTACTTCTATTATAAAGAAATTATTCCATAAGCGATATCGCCGCTTTCTCCAGCCCCATCGAATCACCCCCATCCTCTCGAAGGATCCACCATCATATCACTGATCTGTCCCTCTACCACCACCATGGCTGTAACCTTCGTCGCTCCTCCTGCATCCACAACCACCATTGCTCGGACCACCACCTCTATATCCACCAACACCTCTACATCCCCCACTACCACTACGATAGCTGCCGCCTTTGCCTTCACCTCCACCTCCAAATCTAGACTAAGTCTGGTTCATGGTGATGTTCCTACCATCAAGGTTCTGTACATTCTTAGGGTTTAGGTTTTTTTTAGGGAAAGTTAGAATTTTATTACCATAAAAATAATGGATACAATGTCCTTAAAAGGGCCAAAGCTTAAATTTTTACTGCTCACAGAGCTACAAGAAACCTAAAGAGCTACAAGAAAAAAAATAAAAGAGCAAAAGCAACAACATAAAAGCAAATGAGAAAAATACACAAAAAGGAATAAAATTTAAGAAAATAGTAAAAGGACTTGTGAGCAGTAGCTCATGATCCCTTTGAGAAGAAAAGATAAGCAAGATCCACATCAACAGTACTTGAGTTGGTTGAGTAAAGATCATTCCATCTGTTAAGTCCAACTTGCAAAAAAATTTGCAAAACACTACAAAGGCAATGGTCATAGCTCAAAGGAAAATGATAAAGTAAACAATTTAGAAAGAGCCAAGAAAGAGAAGGCTTGGGCTCAGTTAAGATCATCTCAAGGGGCAACAATACATATGAGCATCCAAACTTCATTGAGAAGGGTTACAATCATATGCTTGGTACCAACCAGAGAGAAGATATGTGGAAACATCAAGGCCATCATAGCCAACATACCTGATATAAGAAACCATCCAAGAAAAAATAGTCCATAGTGATCTAGTTCCTGCACAAAAGTAATAGAGAAAATATCCACTACCAAAGAAGTAAACCCACCAACCAAAACTAACAACAGGCCAAACATATAAAGCCAGCATCCCAAAAGTTATAGTAGGGTCAGTGGCCGAGAACAACCAACTATCTCTAGAGCACTAGCAATCCAAATCCAAGGGAAAAATATGCACCCAAATAATAAAATAGTATAAGATAAGCATCACCAGAGAGAGGACAGCCATAGCATACAGAGACCAAGGGGGCATCTAAAAATTACCATCAAAACCACCACCAAGGCAGCCAAAGGAAAGTAAATTCACTATCACCAATCAAGAGGCAAATTTCAGGAAACAACAAAAACAAAGGGAGTCAATACCAACAGCCAACATAAGGTCGAAAACACTAACCCACGACACAAGCATCCAAGGTAAAATAGTAGCCACAAAAAACCCCTCAAGCAGCTAACCCCCAACAATAAGTCCTAAAGAAGGACCAAAAAAACCACAAGAGGTCATATCCTCAACTAACAAAATAGCCAATAAAACCACCCAGGCCAGCAGGCAATAGGATGAACAACAGGAAAATTGACACCCAAATCGGGAAGCAAAAATAAAGGAAAATAGATGCACTTAAGAGAGGATAACCAACCCAGGAGCAAACCAGAAACCAAACCCAAAGCACTTAAACCAACCATCAAACACATCCAACACATCCACCCAACCAACCAACCAAGCTAGCCAAAATAGCCAACCAGCCTAGTTATCCAACAAAATGAACCAGAAGATAGAGCCAATATAAGCACAAAAAGAGGTAAAAGAACAACATCAGACAAAGCTACAACCCATCTGGAGATCTCCAAAATAACTAAAAAAATAAAGATGGTAGTCACCCAACCAAACTAGAAAAGGCCAAGGAGGACCACCCAACTACAAGCAGCAAAATTGTAAGGAAAGAACAAGCCGAGGCAAACAAAACCCTTCCAAATAAAAGAGCACAAAAAAAAAATGGGAGACATTAACAACAATTAACTCTAATTCACAAGAGATGGAACCAACTAGAAACTCCAAGCCAAACCAGACAAGGAGAACAACAACCACCAAAAAAACCCAAAATTAAGCCAAGAGAAAAGAGGCCAACAATAGCCATGCAAAAATAACCACCCAAAATAGCCAGGCAGATGAAAGAAACAAATAACAGTAACAAAGAACAAGCCATAGTATCCGCAAATCTAACTCAAAAAAGGCTACAACCAGCCAAAACTAGAGGCAAACCCAACATTCATTGGTAAATGGTGTAGGCCAAAATCTGGCATAGCCATAACACAACATGAGACACAAAGCATGAGCCACAAAATGAAAACCACCAGGCTCATAGGATAGAAAATAAATTAAAAATAGAACCACTAATAAAAAAAAAGTTCAGTAAGTATAGAATGGGGTAAAAGAGGAGGGTTTAAGTATAGAAATAAACTCAAAAAAACAACTTCATAGTGAGGGGAGTACACAAAAAACAACAAAAAATAGACTGAATAAAACCACCATAGCTAAAGGTCAATAAAAGAACAGAAGGTTAAAATCTAGGGTAAGGTAGTCCAGTGTTATCCAGATTGACTAGACCACGTAGATGCTTAGGTAAGCTATGGTTCTCAAAGAAAGTGAGCTCATTTAATTGCCCACCCAAATTAGCCATGAAATCAACGCAAGCATTACCTTCATAAAGAATGCGAGAAATTTAGTAGAAAACTTGAGAAAAAAAGCTTTTTAGTGTGATTAAGAAGATAAAATAAGTCAGCATTTCCCATTTTATTATTATTGAGCATATCAAGTAATAGAAAAGCATCAACTTCAATCCAAATAGTAAAGAGGCCTTTTCTTAAACAAATATCAATAGATTTTCTAACAACCTTGAGTTTAGCATAAATAATAGAACAAGCTTAGAGGGGGTAGGCAAAAGCACAAATTATAGTGCCTTTAGAATCCCTATGAATTCCACCACAAACATATTTGTTTGGGGAAACAGAACCATCAGTATTGACCTTAATAGAATTTTGTTTAGGCTTAATCTAATGTATAATCCTAATACTTTTGTAGAAGGATCATGCAAAGTGATACCCAGAAAAATTTATAACCTCTAAAGTAAAAATTGCTAATTAAATTTGCATTAAACAAAGCATGAATTTTTTCCTTAGTTCTAGTAAGGATCCTTTTATGGTTCATAGGGATGCCATGATATTTAGCATCATTTCTATCCATTCAAATGAACGAAATAATGGTAGTAGCAATTAAAACTTTGATATGACCTTTCACAGATTTATGGAAACAAACTTCAAGAAGTTGATATAACAAAAGAGACCCATGAAAATAACTAGTGCTAAATAAATCGTCATACTATATCCAAAAGTTTGGAAGAAATAGCACCATTGACAAAAACATGATTAACATTTTCAATATTAAAGCAACAATAACACTTAGAAAGTAAGTAAAACCCTTTAAGCCAGAATAATGAATCAACCAGGATGAAGTTAGTCAAAATTCTCCAAGCTAAAACTAAATAAGAAATGGGAATGATATTGTTCCAAATTTTAATGAAAACATTAGAGGTGTTCTGTTTATTTCTAATTAAATTCCAAACCTGTTTAAGAACAAAATCACCATTGTAAGAAACCTTGAAATGATTTGATCTAGTTTATTTAAAAAGATAGGATGTTGCAAAAACGTGTCAAAAAATAGAAATAGAATGTAGTTCTCGCTTATTTTCATTCCAATTATTATTAAGTCGCCAGGTTTAGTGTTGTAGTTTGGTGTTTAGGGCTAGTTTGTGGTTTTGGGGTTAAAGGTTAGGGTTAGGATTTAGTTTAAGGTTTTATTTTAAAATTAAGTAAACCGATAGGTTTAGGTTTATTTAGTATATTTAGTTTATTTTTTATTTATTTAGGGTTTAGGGTTTAGGGTTTAGGGTATATGGTTTTAGGGTTTAGGGTTTAAGGTTTAGGGTTTTTAGGGTTTAGTGTTTAGGGTTTAAGGTTTAGGTTTTAGGTTTAGGGTTCAGGTTTTTATTTAGCGTTTAGGGGTTTTGGGATTTTTTTTAACAGAGAATAAATTTAGATTCAACATTTCTTCTTTTTGATTTCATCACCCAAGTAACACACCAAGTTTTCTAAGACAAAATTAACGATATAGATAAAAATGAGCACGCATGGAGCAAACCAAAACCCAAGAAACTAGAACCATCTCTACTATAAAGTCACATTTCCATAAGCAACAGATCAGATTAGTCAATCTTCAATTTCTGTAATTCCCATTAGAACCACCCCGGCCTCTTGAGCAGCGGGATCCACCATCATATCTCAGATATCTTTATTCTCCACCACCATGGCTGTAACCTTCATCGCTCCTCCCACCTCCATAACCACAATTTCTTTGACCACCACCTTCATATCCACTAGCACCTCTAGATCCCCCACCACCACTGCAATAACCACTGCTTCCGCCTTTGCCTCCATCGCTAGATCTAGACTGAGCCTAGTTGACTGTGATGTTCCTACCGTCAAGGTTCTACCCATTCTTAGGGTTTAGGTATTTTTTTAGGGAAAGTTAGAATTTTATCATAGTAAGAATAAAAGATACATTATCCTTAAAAAGGATAAATCTCAACTTTCTACTACTCACAAAGCTACAAGAAACCTAAAGAGCTAAAACCCCATTTAAGTATAATGGAAAAAGAAAATAAAAGAGCAAAAGCTATAGAATAAAAGCAAATGAGAAAAGACACAAAAAGGACTAATAGAACATAATATAATAGTAAAAGGACTAGTCAAAAGAAGATTTCATGATCCCTTAGAAGACACACATATAGAACAAAAAGAAATTTTAAATCACTACAAAGGCAATGGTCATAGCTCAAGAGAAAATGACAAAGTAAACAATTTTGAAAGAGTTGAGAAAGAGAAGGCTCGGGCTTAGTTAAGATCATCTCAAGGGGTAATAATACATATGAGCATCCAAACTTCTTGAGAAGGGTTACAATCTTATGCATGCTACCAACAAGAGAGAAGATATGCGGAAACATTAAGGCTATCATAGCTAGCATACCTGATATAAGAAACCATCTAAGGAAAAATAGTCCATAATGATCTAGTTCCTACACCAAAAAAATTGAGAAAAATAGCTAGCTAGCAGCTAGCCAGTAGCCAACCCACCTACCAAAACCCACAATAGACCAAACATAAATGCCAAAGATCCAAGTTACAAATGGACAAGGTCGAGACAACTCAAAACTATCTCTAGAGCACTAGCAATCAAAATCCAAGGGCAAAACCTCCACCCAAATAGTAAAATAGTAGAAGATAAGCAGCACCAGAGAGAGGAAAGCCAAAGCATAAGGAGACCTAGAGGGCATTCAAAAATTACCATTAAAACCACCACCAAGGCAACCAAAAGGAAATAAAATCAACCATCACAAACCAAGAGGCTAACATCAGGAAATAAGGAGAGCTAACTAAACCAAAGGGAGTCAATACCAATAGCCAACATAAAGCCCAAAACACCAATCCATGGCACAAGAATCCAAGGCAAGATAGCAGCCATAAAAGGTAGCTAACCCCCAACAATAAGTCCTAAAACAAGACAAAAAACCCATAAGAACTCATATCCTCCACCAATAAAATAGCCAATAAAACCACCTAAGCTAGCTGCCAACAGGATGAGCAGTAGGAGAAGTCAAAGTAGCAGTAAAACTGACACCCAAATCGAGAAGCAAAAATAAAGGAAAAATAGCTGCACCAAAGGGAGGATAACCAACCCGTGAGTAAAAAACCCAACCAAAATAACCCAACAAAGCACCTAAACCAACCATCAAACACCAACACATCCACCCAACCAACCTAGCTAGCCAATAAATTAACTCAAACAAAACCAACTAGCAGACAGAGCAAATACAAAGCCCAAAAAGAGGGAAAAGAACAACATCAGACAAAGCCACAACCCACCAAGAGATCACCAAAATAACTAAGAAACAAAAATGGTAGCCACCCAGCCAAACTAGAAAAGGCCAAGGAGGACCACCCAACCATAAGTAGAAAAATTATAAGGAAAGGAACAAGGCTAGAGGAAAACAAAACCCCTTATAAAACCTAAAGAGCAGACAGTCACTACAGAAAAGAAAATGGGGAGACAACAAGCATAGAACAGCTATCTCCAATTCGCAAGGTAGATAGAACCAACTAGTAAAGACCTCCAAGAAAAACCAAGAAAGGAGAGAAACAACCACCAAAAAACCCAAAACTAAGCCAAGCCAGAAGAGACGAATAACAGCCATGAAAAACTAACCACCAAAAATATCCAAGAAGATGGAAGAAGTAAATAGTAGAAATCAGCAGAATCAACCATAGCATCCACAAATCCAATTTGAAAAAGGCCATCAGTAGCAAAAACTAGAGGCAAACCCAACTTTCATTGGTAAAAGGAGTAGGCCAAAATCCAGCACAGCCACAACCCAACAAGAGACACAAAGCATGAGCCACAGAAATAAAACCACCAAGCTCCGAGGATAGGGAAACCTTTTAAAAATAGCACCACTATGACCCAAAAATAGGTCAAGAAAGTATAGAATGTGGTAAATAGGATGGGAATTTAAGTATAGAAATAAACTCAACAAAAACCACTTCCCAGTGAGGGGAGCACAAAAAAACTAACAAAAAACTAGACTGAATAAAACAACCACAGGAAAAGATCAATAAAAGAGCAGAAGGTTAAAATTTGAGGTAAGGTAGTCTAGTGTTATCCAGATAGACTAGACCATGTAGATGCTTAGGTAAGCTATGGTTATCCAAATTAGCCAAGAAATCAACACAAGCATTACCTTCATGAATAATGTGAGAAATTTTGTAGCAAAATTGAGAAAGAAGCTTTTTAGTGTGATTAATAAAATAAAGTAAGTCAGTATTTCCAATTTTATTATTATTGAGCATATAAAGTAAAAGAAAAGCATCAACTTCAATCCAAATATTAAAGAGGCCTTTGCATAAGAAAATATCAATAGCTTTGTTAACAACCATGAGTTTAGCATAAATAATAGAACAAGCTTTGAGGGGTAGGAAAAAACATAAATGACAATGCCTTTAGATTCCCTAAGAATTCCACCACAACCATATTTGTTTGGGGAAGCATAACCATCAGTATTGATCTTAATAGAATTTTGTTTAGGCTTAATCCAATGGATAATCCTAATACTCTTGTAGGAAGGATCATCATGCAAAGTGATACCCAATTTTTTAGCCACAAAATTGTAAGCTCTAAAGTGAAAATTGCTAATTAAATTTGCATTAAACAAAGCATGAATTTTTTCTTTAGTTCTAGCAAGAATCTTTTTATGGTTCATAGGGATGCCATGATATGTAACATCATTTCTATCCATCCAAATGAACCAAATAAGGGTAATAGCAATTAAAACTTTGATACGACCATTCATAATTTTATGGAAATAAACTTCAAGAAGTTGATATAATCGTTAGTGTTAAATAGTTAGTGCTAAATAGTTAGTGGTAATAGCAATCCAAACTTTAGGAGAGCCATGAAGATAGTTAGTGTTAAATAAATCATCATACCATATCCAAAGTTTGGAAGCAATATCACCGTTGACAAAAACATGATTAACATTTTCAATATGAAAGCAATAATAGCACTTAGAAACTATAAACCTTTATGAAGAATCAGAGATGAAGTTATTCAAAATCCTCCAAACTAAAACTGAATAAGAAATGAGAATGATATTGTTCCAAAGTTTAATGAAAACATTAGAGGTGTTCTATTTATTTCTAATAAAATTCTAAACCACTTTAAGATCAAAATCACCATTGTAAGATAGCTTGAAAAGGGTTTGATCCAGTTTATTATAAAAGATAGTGATGTTACAAAACTTGTCAAAAATAGAAATAGTAATGTAGTTCTCAACTTTATTTTCATTCCAATTATTATTAAGCTTTGTTTTAGGTTTAGTGTTATAGGTTTAGGGTTTAGGGTTTAGTTTAGGATTTAGGGTTTAGGGTTTAGGTTTTAGGTCTATAGTTTAGGGTTTAGGGTTTTGGGTTTTAGGGTTTAGCATTTAGGTTTAGGGTTTAGATTTAGGTTTAGTGGGTTGGTTGTGGTTTAGGTTTTAGGTTTAAGGTTTAGGTTTTATTTTAGGGTTTAGGGTTTTTGATTTTTTTTAAATAGAGAAAATATTCATATTCAACATTTATGCTTTTCAATTTCATCAACCAAGTAACACACCAAGTTTTCTAAGACACAATAGATAAAAAATGAGCATGCATAGTGCAAATCAAAAAAGCTAAATAACTATAAACGTCTCTATTATAAAGAAACAGCCATAAGTAGAGATCGACGTTATTCTTCAATTTCTAGTTCTATCAACCATCCCTACCACTTGAGTAGCGGGTTCCACCATCATATCCTCGATTCTCCTCTCGCCACCAGATGGTCAGAACTTCCATCGCCTCCTCCCGCCACCATAACCATCGCTCACCACCACCTCTATATCCACCGCCTATAGATCCCCACCACCACTATGATAACCACCCCTTCACCCACTACTAAATCCAAGCCTCATCATGGATCTTCTCACAAGGTTCTCATTCTATTCTGGTTTAGGTTTAGATTTAGGTTTATTAGGTTTTATGGTTTAGGTTTATTTTTAATTTTACTTATTACTTTAGTTTATGTTTAGGGTTTGGGGTTTAGATTTATTTATTTAGGTTTATGGTGGTGGTAGCATAGTGGTTTATTTTAGGTGTGGTAGGAGGTTTAGGGTTTATTTTAAAAAAAATTAAGGCAGGTTTAGGTTTATTAGATTATTTTGTTTATTTTTATTATTTTTTAGTTTATTTTATTTTTATTTATTTAGGTATTTTTATTTAGTTTAGTTTATTTATTTTAGTATTTATTTTAGTTTAGGGTCATTAGTTTTTTAGGTCATGCAGGTATTCTTTTTTTTTGAGTTTTATTTATTTATTTAAGGTTTAGGTGATTTTAATTTTATGTTTAAATCAACATTTTATTTAGTAGGTTTAGGTTTATTTTGGTATTTTAGGTTTTATTTTGTTTAGGTTTAGGTTATTTTATCTTCTATATAGTTTAGGTTTAAGTTTAGTTTAATTTTATAGCTTATGTTATTTATTTTATTTAGGTTTAGTTTATTTTTATTTTATTTAGGATTAGGTTTTTTTAGTTTAGGGTTAAGTATTTTATTTTTTTATATTTTATTTATTTATTTAGTTTATTTTAGTTTTTATTTTAAGTTTTATTTTAGTTTTAGTTTAGGTTTTATTTATTATTAGTTTATTTTATTTATCTTATTATTTTTAATTTAGTTTATCATTTATTTATTATTATTTAGGTTTTATTTTATAGGTTTAGTTTAGATTTTAGTAGGGTTTAGGGTTTTAGTCATGGTAGGGTTTTAGGGTAGGGTCAGGGTGGGGTGGGCTCAGTTCATTTAGGGTAGGTTGCTCAGTGGGCTCAGTTTGGCTTAGTTAGGGTTTAGAGGAGCATTGGTTTTGGTATAGAAAGCTTGATTAGAGTTTAGGGTTATTTAGGCAGGATTAGGGTATGATCTTAGGTCCAATTTTTAATAAGTCAGGGCTTAATCTTTATTTATTACATTATTAGACATATTTATATTTTTTATCTTTCTGGCTCAGGTTTTGTGGGGCCCAGGGCCTGTCACCCAGTGTCTTAGTTTACCCAGGGCCCAGGGCCTGGCTCAGGGTCAGGTTTAGGGTATGGCCCAGCTTAGCCTTTGTGGCCCAAGATCTTATTTTAGGTCAAACGCTTAGTGGCCCATGGTCAGTAGGGTAGTTTGAGCCTGGGCCTGGTTTTAGGGCTCATTAGAGTAGAGTCAGTTATTTTAGCCATAGCCAGATTAGGCTTGTGGTCAGCCAGTGGTCATGGTTTGGGTAGGCTCAGTTAGGTATGGTTTGGTCCAGTTTAGGTATAGGGTGAGATCAGTTAGTGGCTAGTGTACATGGTTAGGGTGTTTAGGCTCAAGAATGGTTATTTTAGGGTTTTAAAATTCAAACCCAGGTTTTATTTTATTTAGATTATTTAGTTTATTTATTTTATTTATATTTATTTTTTATTTTATTTTATTTTATTTAGTTTATTTTAGTATTTTAGTTTTGGTTTTATTTTATTTTATTATTTTAGGTTTAGGTTTTTATAGGTTTAGGTTTTATTATTATTTTTTTATTTATTTTTAGGTTTATTTATTTATTATTTATTTTAGGTTTATTTATTTCTTTAACGTTTAGTTTTATATTAAGTTTTATTATTTTATTTTATTTTATTTAGCTCATTTAAGTTTTATTATTTTATTTTATCTATTTTATAGGTTTAGGTTAATTTAGTATTTTATTTTTATTTTATCTCATTGTCTTTTATATTATATTTTAGGTTTATTTAGTTTAGGAAGTCAGTGAGTTTAACTCAGGGCTCATTAGTAGAGTTTTAGTTAGGCTCAGGGTTGTTTTTTAGTGGTCATAGTAGGGTAATAGGTTTTTTATTTGTGGGTTTTATTTAGTTACATAGGGTTTAGTTTAGTTTTATTTTGTGCTTTTAAGGCCAGGTTTATGGTTTTTTTTGGGTTTACAGGTTAGTTTAGTTTAATTGGGGTTTTAAGTTTATGGTTTATAACATTTTTTATTTTAGGTTAGGTTTAGGGTTTAGTTTAGGTTTGTGGTTTAGGGTTTAGTTTTTTAGGTTATTTTAGGTTTTAGGTTTAGGGTTTAGGTTTTAGTTTAGGGTTTAGTGTTTTTTTTATTTTTTAAAAGAGAACAAATTCAAATTCAAGATTTCTTCTTTAAGATTTCATCAACCAAGTAAGACACTTAGTTTTCTAAGACGCAAGCAATGACATACATGAAAAATGAGCACACATAAAGCAAAACAAAAACCCTAGATAACTAGAACCGTCTTTTCTATAAAGACACAGTTGATAGAGATCTATACATTTTGTTTAGTAGTTTATTTTATTTCTATTTTTAGATTTTATTTTTATTTTAGTTTATTTTATTTATTTTTGTTATTTATTTTATATTTTTAGGTTTAGGTTTAGTTTTAGTTTAGGTTATTTTATTTTATTTATATAGGTTTAGTATATATTTTGTTTTGGTTTATTTAATTTGGTAAGTATTTAGGTCCTTAGCCTAGGGTTAGGGTTTTTAGGGTTTAGGGTAGGTAGCATTTTTTAGGGTAGGTTTTGTGGTTTAGTTTTTATTTTGAAGTGGTAGGTTTAAGTTTATTTTGTTTATTTAGTTCATTTTATATTTATTTTGTTTTTTAATTTTTAATTTTATTTATGGTTATTTTTTATTTTTATTTAATTTTATTTATTTATTTTAGTTTAGGTTTTTTGTTTTAGTATATTTTTTAAGTTCAGGTTTAGGTTTAGGTTTACTTTTTAGTTGAGTTTTATTTTTATTTTATTTTTTAGGTTTAGATTTATTTTATTTTTAGGTTTAGTTTATTTTTTAATTCAGTTTAGGTTTTTAGTTATTTTATTTTAGTTTATTTTTCTTAGTGTATTTTATTTTATTTTTAGGTTTAGGTTTAGGTTTTTATTTTATTTTATTTTATTTAGGTTTAGGTTTTTTTATATATTTTATTTTTAGGTTTTATTTTGTTTTGGTTTAGGTTTTCAAGTTTTTAGGGTTCAGGGTGTAGGGTTTAGGGTTTTAGGGTTTAGGGTTTAGGGTTAATGTTTAGGTTTTAGGGTTTAGGGTTTAGGGTTAGCTTAGGGTTTATGGTTTTTTTTCCAAATTAAGTAAACCGGTAGGTTTAGGTTTATTTTGTTTATTTAGTTTATGTTTTGTTTATTTTAGTTAATTTTATTTTTTCTTTTTATTTATGCTTATTTTTAATTTTTATTTAGTTTATTTTATTTAGTTTATTTTATTTATTCTAATTTTATTTATTTTAGTTTAGGTTTTCTATTTTAGTATATTTTTTAGGTTTATGTTTAGGTTTAGGTTTATTTTTTAGTTGAGTTTTATTTTTATTTTATATTTTAGGTTTTAGTTTTATTTTTTATTTTTTGGTTTAGATTTAGGTTTTAATTTTATTTTTTAAGGTTTTGGTTTTAGGATTTTATTTCAGGTTTTTTTAGGATTTATTTTTTAGTTTAGGTTTAGGTTTAGGTCTATTTTATTTTATTTATTTTAGGTTTAGGTTTAGTTTACTTTAGTTTTAGTTTTAGGTTTTATCTATTTTAGTTTAGTTTCTCTTGGTTTAGGTTTAGTTTATTTTATTTTGTTTATTTTATTTTAATTTTAGGTTTAGGTTTTATTTTTTTTATTTTTAGGTTTGTTTTTGAGGTTTAGGTCTTTATTTAGTTCTTAATTTATTTTATTTTAGGTTTAGTGTAGGTTTATTTTAATTTTTTTTTACATTTAATTTTTATTTTATAAAGGTTTTTCATTCTTAGGTTTATTTTAATTTTTAGCTTAGTTTAGGTTATTATTTATTATATTTTAGTTTATTTTTATTAGTTTATTTTAAATTATTTTTAGGTTTAGATTTATGTTTTAGTTTTGGTTTTTATTTTATTTTATCTTTTTTTGTTTAAGTTTATTTATTTATTTTATTTTTAGGTTTTATTTAGTTTAGGTTTAGGTTTTTAGACTTATTAGGGTTTAGTATTTGGGGTTTAGGGTTTTAGGTTTAGGGTTAATAGTTAGGGTTTAAGGTTTAGAGTTTAGGGTTTTATGTTTGGACTTTAGGGTTTAGGGTTTTTAGGGTTTAAGATTTAGGGTTTAGGGTTAGCTTAGGGTTTAAGGTTAGTTTGGGATTTAGGGTTTAAGGTTTTTAGGGTTTCAGAGTTAGGGTTTAGGGTTAGTTTAGGGTTTAAGCTTTGGGTTTTAGGGTTTAGGGTTTGGGGTTTATGGTTAAAGTTAGGATTTATGGTTTAGTATTTAGTGTTTAGGGTTTAGGGTTAGTTTAGGGTTTAGTGTTTAAGGTTTAGGGTTTAGGGCTTAGGGTTTAGGGTTTAGGGTTTAGGATTTAGAGTTTAGGATGTGGGGTTTAGGGTTTACCATTTAGGTATTTTTTTTAATTAAGTAAACCGATATATTTAGGTTTATTTATTTTATTTTATTTTATTTATATTTAGGTTTTTTTTATTTAGTTTAGTTAATTATTTTAAGTTTATTTATTTTAGTTTAATTTTTTGGTTTAGGTTTAGGTTTATGCTTAGTTGTTAGTTTAGTTTTATTTGTATTTTATTTTTTAGTTTTAGGTTTTATTTTTTATTTTTATGTTTAGGTTTAGGTTTTAGGATTTTATTTTAGGTATATTTTTAGGTTTTAATTTTTAGTTTAGGTTTAGGTTTATTTTTAGTTTATTTTAGTTTATTTTATTTACGGTTTAGGTTAGTTTATTTTAGGTTTAAGTTCAGGTTTTATTTATTTTAGTTAAGTTTAGTTTAGTTTAGGTTTAGGTTTATTTTATTTTGTTTTTTTATTTTCAATTTTGGTTTAGTTTTTTTTTAGTTTATGGTTTAGGTTTAATTTTTTATATATTTTTAAGTTTTATTTTTATGTTTATTTTCTAGGTTTAGATTTTTATTTAGCTTTTTTATTGTATTTTAAGTTTATTTTATGTTTATTTTAAGTTTAGTTTTTATTTTATTTTGGTTTTTTTTCTTAGGTTTATTTTATTTTATTTAGTTTAGTTTAGGTTTATCTTATGTTATTTTAGTTTACTTTTATTAGTTTATTTTATTTTATTTTTAGATTTAGGTTTAGGTTTTAGTTTAGTTTTATTTAGTTTAGGTTTAAGTTTTTAGGTTTTTAGGGTTTAGAGTTTAGGGTTTAGGCTTAAGGTTTAAGGTTTAAGGTTTTAGGGTTTAGGGTTTTAGGGTTTAGGGTTTAGCGTTTAGGGTTTTGTGTTTAAGCTTTCGGGTTTAGGGTTTAGGGTTAGCTTAGGGCTTAAGGTTAGTTTAGCATTTGGTGTTTAAGCTTTAGGGTTTAGGCTTTATGGTTTAGGATTTTTATTATTTAGGGTTTAGTGTTTAGGGTTTGTTCAGGGTTTTGGGTTTAAGGTTTTAGGGTTTAGAGTTTGCGATTAGGGTTAGGGTTTAGGGTTGTAAGTTTACGATTTAGAGTTTAGGGTTTAGGGTTTAAGCTTTAGGGTTAGTTTTAGGGTTTAGTGTTTAGGGTTACGATTTTTTTAAATTTTTAAATTTTTTAATTTATTTAAGTTTATTTTATTTTTTATTTTGATTTAAGTTTATTTTTATTTTTATTTTGTTTAGTTTATTTATTTTAAATTTATTTATTTTAGTTTATCTTTTTTATTTTAGTTTATTCTTTAGGTTTAGGTTTAGGTTTAGGTTGAGGTTTATTTTTTAGTTTAGTTTTATTTTTATTCTATTTTTTAGGTTTAGGTTTTTTTTATTTTTAGGTTTAAGTTTAGGTTTTTATTTTATTTTTCAAGTTTAGGTTTTATTTTAGGTTTATTTTAGGTTTTATTTTTTTAGTTTAGGTTTAGGTTTATTTCTAATTTATTTTAGTTTATTTAGTTTAGGTTTAGCTTTAGGTTTAGTTTATTTCGGGTTTAGGTTTAGGTTTTATTTATTTTAGTTTAATTTATTTTAGTATAGGTTCAGGTTTATTTTATTTTTATTTTAGGTTTAGGCTTTTTTTAGTTTAGGGTTTAGGTTTTATTATTTATTTATTTTTTTGGTTTTATTTTTAGGTTTAAGGTTTTATTTAGTTTTTATTTTATTTTATTTTAGGTTTAGTTTTTCTTTTATTTAGGTATTTTATTTTTTAGTTTAGTTTAGGTTTTTATTTATTTTATTTTAGTTTAATTTTTATTTTTTATTTATTTCCTTTTTAGGTTTAGATTTAGGTTTAAATTTTGGTGTAGGTTTTAGTTTATGTTTTTATTTTATTTTACTTTATTATTTTATTTTAGTTTGGGTTTTATTTATTCATATTTTTTAGGTTTTATTTAGTTTTGGTTTAGGTTTTTAGCTTTTTAAAGTATAGGGTTTAGGGTTTTAATTTTTTGGGTTTAGGGTTTACGGTTTAAGGTTTAGGGTTTAGGCTTTAGCATTTAGGGTTTAAGGTTAATGGTTTAGGGTTTAGGGTTTAGGGTTTAGGTTTAGGGTTCAAGTTTTTCTTTAGGGTTTAGGGCTTTTTGGGTTTTTTTTACATAGAACAAATTCAGATTCAACATTTCTTCTTTTCAATTTCATCGACCAAGTAACACATCAAGTATTCTTGGATGACATAGATAAAAAATGATCACACATAGAGCAAATTAAAAACCCTAGATAACTAGAACTATCTCTACTTTAAAGACACGATTCCATAAACAGCAGATTGGATCTACTGTTCTTCGCCCAGTTCCATCAACCACCACCTCTCGAAAGTGGGATTGACCATCATATTCTCGATCTCTCCCTCCGCCGCTACCACGGCTGTAACCTCCCTCGCTCCACCTGCCTCCATAACCACCACTTCTCTGACCATGACCTCTATATCCAACTGCACCTCCAGATCCCCCACCCCCACTATGTTAACCGCCACCTCTGCCTTTCACTCCACCGCCAGATCTAGACTGAGCCTGGTTGATGGTGATGTTCCTGTCTTTAAGGTTCTGCCCATGCTTAAGGTTTAGGTTTATTAGGCTTTAGGGTTTTATTTATTTTTTATTTTAGTTTATTTTAGTTTAGTTTTTATTTTATTTAAGTTTTTTTTAATTCAGTTTAACTTTTTATTTATTTTATTTTAGTTTAGTTTTTATTTTTAAATTTATTTTCCTTTTTAGTTTAGGTTTAGGTTTTAGTTTATGTTTTTATTTTAATTTTTTATTTTGTATTGGTTTAGGTTTATTTATTTTTTTTATTTTTTAAGGTTTTATTTAGTTTAGGTTTAGGTTATTAACCTTTTAGGGTTTGGGGTTTAGGGCTTTTTTTATTTTTTATTTTTGGGTTTAAGGTTTATGGTTTATGGTTTAGGGTTTAGGTTTTAGGGTTTAGGGCTTAGGGTTTAGGGATTTTGGGTTTAGGGTTTTGGGTTTAGGGTTTAGGGTGTTTAGGGTTTAGGATTTAGGGTTTAGGGTTTAGGGTTTAGGTTTTAGGTTTTAGGTTTAAGGTTTGGGTTTTAGTTTAGGGTTTAGGATTTTTCTTATTATTATTTTTTAACAGAGAACAAATTCAGATTCAATATTTCTTCTTTTTGATTTAATCAACTAAGTAACACACCAAGTATTCTAAGATGACCTAGATCAAAAATAAGCATGCATAGAGCAAATCAAAACCCCTAGATAATTAAAATTGTCTCTACTATAAAGACAGTTCCATAAGCAGCAGATTGGATCGATCGTTCTTCAATTTCTCCAATTCCCTTCATAAGTACCCCAACCTCTTGAGTAGCGGGATCCACCATCATATCTTTGATCTCTCCCTCCGCCACCACCACGGCTATAACCTCCGTCGCTCCACCTGCCTCCATAACCACCACTGCTCTGACCACCACCTCCATATCCACCAGCATCTCCAGATACTCCATCACCACTCTGATAATCACCACCTCTTCCTTTACCTCCACCGCCAGATCTAGACTGAGCCTGGTTGACGGTGATGTTCTTGTCATCAAGTTCTGCCCGTTCTTAAGGTTTAGGTTTAGGTTTAGTTTTAGTTGGATTTAGGGTTTAGGTTTATTTTTAAATTTATTTAGTTACTTTAGGTTTAGGTTTAGGGTTTGGGGTTTAGGGTTTAGGGTTAGGGTTTAGGGTTAGGGTTTAGGGTTTTAGGTTTTGGGTTTAGCGTTAATTTAGGGTTTAGGGTTTTTCAGTGTTTAGGGTTTAGGGTTTAGGGTTTAGGGTTGTAGGTTTTGGGTTGTTGGTTTATGGTTTATGGTTAGTTTTAGGGTTTAAGGTTTAAGATTTAGCATTTAAGATTTAAGGTTTAGGGCTTAAGGTTTAGGGTTTAGGGTTTTTTTTTTTTAAATTAAGTAACCCGTAGGTTTAAGTTTATTTAGTTTATTTTTTATTAATTTTATTTTATATTTTTCATTTAGGTTTATTTTTATTTTTATTTAGTTTAGTTTATTTTTAGTTTAGGTTTTTATTTTAGTTTATTTTAGGTTTAGGTTTAGGTTTATGTTTTTTTAGTTTTCAATTTATTTATTTTTTTTCCTTTAGGTTTTATTTTTTATTTTTAGGTTTAGGTTTTTATTTATTTTTTTAGGTTTAGGTTTTAGGTTTGTATTTTAGGTTTATTTTTAGGAATTTGTTTAGTTTTGGTTTAGGTTTATTTGTAGTTTATTTTATTTTATTTAGTTTAGAATTTAGGTTTAATTGATTTTAGGTTTATGTTTAGGTTTTGTTTATTTTAGTTTAGTTTATTTTTTTTTTTGGTTTAGGTTTTTTTTTTTAGTTTAGGGTTTAGGTTTTATTTTTTATTTATTTTTAGGCTTTATTTTTAAGTTTATTTTTTAGGTTTAGGTTTTCATTTAGTTTTTATTTTATTTTAGTTTAGGTCTTTTATTTATTTTACATTTAGTTTTTATTTTATTTTGGTTTTTTATTTCTAGGTTTATTTGATTTTTTAGATTAGTTTATGTATTTATTTATTTTATTTTATTTTAGTCTTTATTTTTATTTTAATTTAGTTTTAGGATTAGGTTTAGGTTTAGGTTTATATTTTATTTTTATTTTTATTTTATTTAGGTTTAGGTTTTTAGGTTTTTAGGGTTTTGGGTTTTGGGTTTTGGGTTTGGGGTTTAGGGTTAGGGTTTTTAAATTTATTTATTTTGTTTTAAATTAAGTAAACTAGTAGGTGTAGGTTTATTTATTTATTTTTTAATTATTTTAGTTTATTTCGTTTTTTATTTTAATTTAGGTTTATTTATTTTAGTTTAGTTTATTTATTTTAGGTTTATTTATTTTAGTTTAGTTTTATATTTTACTTTATTTTTTTAGGTTTCAATTTAGGTTGAAGTTTATTTTTTTAGTTTAGTATTTTTATTTTATTTTTTAGGGTTAGGTTTTATTTTTTATTTTTAGGTTAAGGTTTAGGTTTTTATTTTATTTTTTTAAGTTTTGGTTTTAGGATTTTATTTTAGGTTTATTTTTAGGTTTTATATTTTAGTTTAGGTTTGCCTTTGTTTTTAGTTTATTTTATTTTATTTAGGGTTTAGGTTTAGGTATAGGTTTAGTTTTTTTGGTTTAGGGTTTTAGTTTTTAGTTTAGGTTTATGTCTATTTTATTTTATTTTAGGTTTACATTTTTTTTTGGGTTTAGCTTCTATTTTATATTTATTTTTAGGTTTTATTTTTAGATTTATTTTTTGAGTTTAGGATTTTATTTAGTTTTTATTTTATTTTATTTTGGTTTTATTTTATTTTATTTTGTATTTTTTATTTTTTTAGTTTAGTTTATGTTTTTATTTATGTTATTTTAGTTTAGCTTTTATTTTATATTTTATTTTCGTTTTAGGTTTAGCTTTACATTTATGTTTTAGTTTATATTTTTGTTTTCTTTTATTTTTTATTATATTTTTTTTATGTTTATTACTTTTATTTTAGGTCATTTAAAGTTTTCTTTAGGGTTTAAGATTTAGTTTATGGTTTAGTGTCAAAGCTAGTTTTGTGGTTTAGGGTTTAGGGTTGGATTTGGGTTTAGTGGTTTGATTTAGGGTTTAGGTTTGTGGTTTTATTTGGGTTTAGGATTTTAGTTTTTTTTTTAACAAAGAACAACCATATCAACATTTCTTCTTAAAGTAGGTTAGTGGTTATTAGATTTAGGATTTTGGTTTTGGGGTTTAGGGTTTAGGGTTTAGGGTTTTTTTCAAGGATTTAGGGTTTAGGATTTTTGGTTTAGGGCTAAGGGTTTAAGTTTTAGGGTTTAAGGTTTAGGTTTTAGGGTTTTAGGATCTAGGATTTAGGGTTTGGGGATTAGGGTTTAGCATTTTTAGGGTTTAGGGTTTAGGGTTTAGGGTTTATGTTTTAGGTTTAGGGATGAGGTTTTAATTTAGGGTTTAGGGTTTTTTTTTAGCGGAGAACAAATTCAGATTCAACATTTCTTCTGTTCAGTTTCATCAACCAAGTAACACACCAAGTTTTTTAAGATGACATAGGTAAAAAATAAGCACGCATAAAGCAAATTAAAAACCCTAAATAATTGGAACCATGTCTAATTTTAAGACAATTCCATAAGCAGCAGACTGGATCCACTATACTTCAGTTTCTCCAGTTCGCTTCATAACCACCCCAGCCTCTCAAGTAGCAGGATCCATCGCCATATCCCTGATCTCTCCCTCTGCTACCACCACGACTGTAACCTCCATCGCTCCACCACTTCCATAACCACCACTACTCCGACCACCACCTCCATATCCACCAGACCTTCGATCCCCACCACCGCGATAATCGCCGCCTCGCCTCCACAACTAGATCTAGAGCTTGTTGGCGATGTTGCCATCAAGGTTCACCCATTCTAGGGTTTAGTTTTTTGGGGTTTAGGGTTTAGGATTTAAGGTTGCGTTAAGATTTAGTTTAGTTTGTGGGTTTAGGGTTTAGAGTTTAAGAAATTTTAGGGTTTAGGGTTTAGGTTTAGGGTTTAGGGTTTAGGGTTTAGGGTTTAGGTTTAGTTTTAGGGTTTAGGGTTTAGGGTTTAGGGTTTGGGATTTAAGGTTTAAGGTTTTGATTTAGGAGGTTTTTTTTTAAAATTAAGTAAACCAATTGGTTTAGTTAATTTAGTTTATTTATTTTAGTTTATATATATAAATATTTAGGTTTATTTTTATTTAGTTTTGTTTATTTATTTTAGGTTTATTATTTTAGTTTATTTTTTTTAGGTTTTAATTTAGGTTTATGTTTATTTTTTATTTAGTTTTATTTTTATTTTATTTTTTAGGTTTAGGATTTTTTTATATTTTTAGGTGTACGTTTAGGTTTTTATTTATTTTTTTAGGTATAGGTTTTAGGTTTCTATTTTAGGTTTCTTTTTAGGATTTTGTTTTAGTTTAGGTTTTGGTTTATCTTTAATTTATTTTATTTTATTTATTTTAGGGTTTAGGTTTAGTTTATTTTAGGTTTAAGTTTAGGTTTTATTTATTTTAGTTTAGTTTATTTTAGTTTAGGTTTATGTTTATTTCATTTTGTTTATTTTAGGTTTAGGGTTTAGGATTAATTTTTATTTATTTTTAGGTTTGTTTTTAGGTTTAGGTTTTTATTTAGTTTTTATTTTATTTTGTTAGGTTTATTTATTTTTATTTTAACTTTAGTTGTTATTTTATTTATGTTTTCTATTTTTAGGTTTTTTTTACTTTAGTTTAGTTTTTTATTTATTTTATTTTAGTTTAGTTTCTATTTATTATTTATTTTATTTTTTAGGTTTAGGTTTAGTTTTAGGTTTTAATTTAGGTTTTTATTTCATTTTATTTTATTATTTTATTTAGGTTTAGCTTTCTTTATTTATTTTATTTTTAGTTTAGGTTTAAGAATTTAGGTTTTTAGCATTTAGGGTTTAGGGTTTAGGGTTAGGGTTTTCTTTTTCTTTTTATTTTTTTATTTTGTTTTAAATTAAGTAAACTAGTAGGTTTACGTTTATTTATATTTTTTATTTATTTCAATTTATTTTATTTTGTATTTTGATTTAGGTTTACTTTTATTTTTATTTAGTTTAGTTTATATTTTTTGTTTGGTTTATTTTTTAGGTTTAGGTTTAGGTTAAGGTTTATTTTTTTGTTTACTTTTATTTTTATTTTAGTTTTTATGTTTATGTTTTATTTTTTATTTTAGGTTTAGGTTTAGGTTTCTATTTTATTTTTTTAGGTCTAGGTTTTAGGTTTTTATTGTAGGTTTATTTTTAGGATTTTTTTTTTTAGTTTAGGTTTTGGTTTATCTTTAATTTAATTTATTTTATTTAGTTTAGGGTTTATTTTAGGTTTAGGTTTAGGTTTTATTTATTTTAGTTTAGTTTATTTTAGTTTAGGTTTATGTTTATTTCATTTTGTTTAGTTTAGGTTTAGCATTTTTTTAGTTTAGGGTTTAGGTTTAATTATTTATTTATTTTAGCTTTATTTTTAGGTTTAGTTTTTATTTAGTTTTTATTTTATTTTATTAGGTTTATTTATTTTTATTTTACGTTTAGTTTTCATTTTATTTATGTTTTTTTTTTAGTTTTTTGTTTTAGTTTGGTTGAGGTTTTTATTTATTTTATTTTTGGTTTAGGTTTTAGGTTTCTATTTTAGGTTTAGGTTTAGGTTTAGGTTTTAATTTAGGTTTTAATTTAATTTAATTTAATTATTTTATTTAGGTTTAGCTTTTTTTTATTTATTTTATTTTTTGTTTAGGTTTAAGAATTTAGGTTTTTAGGGTTTAAGGTTTAGGGTTTAGGGTTAGGGTTTTCTTTTATTTTTATTTTGTATTTATTTTGTTTTAAATTAAGTAAACTAGTAGGTGTACATTTATTTATATTTTTTATTTATTTCAATTTATTTTATTTTGTATTTTGATTTCAGTTTACTTTTATTTTTATTTAGTTTAATTTATTTATTTAAGTTTATATTTTTTGATTTGGTTTATTTTTTAGGTTTAGGTTTAGGTTAAAGTTTATTTTATGTTTACTTTAATTTTTATTTTAATTTTAGGTTTTTTTTATTTTTTTTAGTTTAGGTTTAGGTTTTATTTTATTTTTTTAGGTTTCGGTTTTAGGTTTTATTTTAGGTTTATTTTAGGTTTTATTTTTAGTTTAGGTTTATGTTTATTTTTAGTTTACTCTATTTTTGTTAGTTTAGGTTTAGGTTTAGGTTTAGGTTTAGTTTTTTTTTTTTTGTTTAGGTTTTATTTATTTTAGTTTAGTTTATTTTAATGTAAATTTAAGTTTATTTTATTTTTATTTTAGGTTTAGGTTTTTTTTTTAATTTAGTGCTTAGGTTTTATTTTTTATTTATTTTTAGGTTTACTATTTATGTTTAGGTTTTTATTTAGTTTTTATTTTTCTAGTTTATTTTTTTTTTAAATTTAGGTTTAGGTTTAGGTATAGTTTTATGTAGGTTTCAGGGTTTAGGGTTTAGGGTTTAGGTTTATTTAGTTTAGTTTTTATTTATTTTAGTTTATGTATATATATACATATATATATATTATATATATATATACATATAATGTTTGTATTTTATTTTAATTTAATTTAGTTTATTTATTTTAGGATTATTTATTTTAGTTTAGGTTTATTATTTTAGTTTGTAATGTTTTATTTTAATTTTATTTTTTAGGTTTAGGTTTTTTGTTATTTTTAGGTTTAGGTTTAGGTTTTTATTTTATTTTTTTAAGTTTAAGTTTTAGGTTTATGTTTAGGATTTTTTTTTTAGTTTAGGTTTAGGTTTATTTTTAGTTTATTTTATTTTATTTAGTTTAGGGTTTAGGTTTAGTTTATTTTAGGTTTAGGTTTTATTTATTTTTTTGTTTATTTTAGTTTAAGTTTATGTTTTATTTATTTTAGTTTAGTTTATTTTAGTTTAAGTTTATGATTTTAGGTTTAGTTTTTTTTTTTTTAGTTTAGGGTTTAGGTCTACTTTTTATATTTATTTTTAAGTTTATTTTTTAGGTTTAGGTTTTTATTTAGTTTTTTTTAATTTTATTTTAGGTTTATTTATTTTTATTTTATGTTTAATTTTATGTTTATTTATGTTTTTATTTTAGGTTTATTTTATTTTATTTAGTTTAGTTTAGGTTTTTATTTATTTTATTTTAGTTTAATTCTTATTTTTATTTTATTTTATTTTATTTTATTTATTTTATTGAGGTTTAGGTTTTTTATTTATTTTATTTTTAGGTTTTATTTAGTTTAAGTTTAGGTTTTCAGGTTTTTAGGGTTTAGGGTTTTGTGTTTTTGGTTAAGGGTTTGGGGTTTAGGGTTAGGGTTTTATTTTTATTTTTATTATTTTTAATTTGTTTTAAATTAAGCAAAATAATAGATGTACATTTATTTAGTTTAATTTTTATTTATCTTTGCTTATTTTATTTTTTATTTTGATTTAGGTTTTTTTTATTTTTTTTTAGTTTTGTTTATTTATTTTCATCTAGATTTTTTATATTTTTAGGTTTTTAAGTTTAAGTTTATTTTGGTTTATTTTATTTTATTTTTTTTTTTAAGTTTAGGTTTTATTTTTATTTATTTTAGGTTTGGTTTTATTTTTATTTTTTAGGTTTAGGTTTAGGTTTTATTTTAATTTTTAGGTTTAGGTTTTGTGTTTTATTTTAGGTTTAATTTTTAGTTTAGATTTAGGTTTATTTTTAGTTTATTTTATTAGTTAGTTTAGGCTTAGGTTTAGGTTTAGTTTACTTTTTGTTTTGGTTTTATTTATTTTAGTTTAGTTTATTTTAGTGTAGGTTTAAGTTTATATTAATTTTATTTTAGGTTTAGGTTTTTTTTTAAATTTTGTGCCTAGGTTTTATTTTTTATTTATTTTTAGGTTTATTGTTTATGTTTAATTTTTTATTTAGTTTTAATTTTATTTTATTTTAGGTTTATTTTATTTTTATTTTAGGTTTAGTTTTTATTTAGATTTTTATTTTTAGTTTATTTTAGGATTTTATTTCTTTTATTTTAATTTAGATTTTAGTTTTTAGTTTATTTTCTTTTTAAGTTTAGGTTTAGCTTTTTAGCCTTTTAGAGTTTTGGGTTTAGGATTAGTTTAGGGTTTAGGGTTTAGGTTTTTTATTTTTTTAGATTTAGGGTTTAGGGTTTAGGGTTTAGGGGTTTGGGGTTTAGGGTTTAGGTTTTATGGTTTAGGGTTTAGGTTTTTAGGGTTTATGTTTTTTAGGGTTTAGGGTTTAGGGTTTAAGGTTTAAGGTTTAGGTTTTAGGTTTAGGGTTTAGGTTTTAGTTTAGGGTTTAGGGGTTTTGGTTTATATTTTTAACAAAGAACAAATTTAGATTCAACATTTCTTCTTTTCGATTTCATCTACCAAGTAACACACCAAAGTTTTTAAAACACAAGCGACGACATAAATAAAAAATGAACACGCATAGAGTAACTCAAAAAGTCTAGATAACTAAAATCATCTTTACAGTTCCATAAGCAGTAGATCGGATCGATCGTTCTTCAATTTCTCTAGTTTCATCAGAACCACCTCGGCCTCTCGAGTAGTGAGATCCACCATCATATCCCAAATATCTCCCTCTACAACCACCACGGATGTAACCTTCGTCGCTCCTCGCACCTTCATAACTACCATTGCTCTGACCACCACCCCCATATCCGCCAACACCTCTAGATTCACACCACTGATATATGATCTACCTTTGCCTCCATTGCAAGATCTAAAAGCCCGCTGAGGATGATGTTCTTGCCTCAAGGTTCCCATTCTAGGGTTGTTTAGGTTTAAGTTTAATAGGTTTTAGGGTTTACATTTATTTTTTAATTTATCTAGTTACTAGGTTTAGTTTAGGGTTTGGGGTTTAGTGCTTAGGGTTTAGGGTTTAGGGTTGGGGTTTAAGCTTTAGGGTATAGGGTTTTGGGTTTTGGGTTTAGGGTTTATGATTTGGGGTTTTAGGATTTACGCTTTTAAGGTTTATGGTTTAGGGTTAGGGCTTAGGGTTTAAGATTTAAGGTTATTTAGGGTTTAGGGTTTAGGGTTGTAGCTTTATGGTTTAAGTTTTCAGGTTTTGAGTTTATGGTTTTTTTAAAATTAAATAAACCAGTAGGTTTATATTTATTCAGTCTATTTATTAATTATTTTAATTTATTTTATTTATTATTTTTATTTAGGTTTATTTTTTATTTTTATTTAGTTTAGTTTATTTATTCTAGGTTTATTTATTTTTATTTAGGTGTTTTGTTTTAGTTTATTTTTAGGTTTTAGTTTAGGTTTTTATTTTATTTTTTAGGCTTAAGTTTTTGGTTTTTATTTTAGGTTTATTTTTAGGTTTTATTTTTTAGTTTAATTTTAGTTTATTTTATTTTATTTAGTTTAGGTTTAGGTTTAGGTTTTATTAATTTTAGTTTAATTTATTTTAGTTTAGGTTTAGGTTTCTTTTATTTTATTTTATTTTTATTTTTATTTTTGGTTTAGGTTTTTTTTAATTTAGGTTTTTATTTATGTTATATTTTATTTTTTATTTTAAGGTTTATTTTTAAGTTTAGTTTCATTTAGTTTTATTTTATTTTATTTTAGGTTGATTTATTTTATTTTACGTTTAGTTTTATTTTATTTAGTTTCTTCTTAGGTTTATTTTATTTCTAGTTTAGTTTATGTCTTATTTATTTTATTTTATTTTATTTTATTAATTATTTTATTTAAGTTTAGTGTAGGTATTTAGGTTTTCATTTTATTGAGGTTTTATTTATTTTTAGGATTTTAGGTTTAGGAGGTAGGCCCATTGTCAGGGCCTAGTTTAAGGAGGGTTTACAACCCAGGGTTGGTAGGGTTTATCTTTAGGCTCAGCCTCATGGTTTATGGTCTGGGTGGTTGGCTCAGGGTTTTTGGCCTAGTTAGTCTTTAGGGTTTTTGTGGTAGGAGTGGGTTTGATTAGGGTAGGAGTTTGTTGGGTTTTAGGCTCAAGTTTAGCAGGTTTAGGGTTTGGGTTTAGGGTAGGTTTTTTTTTTAAAACAAACAAACTGTAGTTTATTTAGTATTTATTTTATTTATTTTTATTTTTTATTTTATTTACTTTTCTTTATTTAGTTTATATTTATTTATTTATTTTGTTATTTATTTTTAGTTTAGGTTAGGTAGGTTTTATTTATTTTTAGTTTTATTTTATTTTATTTTTTAAGTTTAGGTTTATTTTAGTTAGGTTTAGGTTTTATTTTATTTTATTTTATTTAGATTATTTTATCTTAGTTTATTTGATTTATTTAGTTTTTTAGTTTTATTTATTTTAGTTTAGTCATTTTAGTTTAGGTTTATGTTTATTTTATGGTTTAGAGTTTAGGCTTTAGGATTTAAGATTTTTAGGGTTTAGGGTTTAGGGTTAGTTGAGGGTTTAGGGTTAGTTTAGGATTTAGGATTTAGGGTGTAGACAAAGAAGTTAGTCCATGAAACTAGAATTAGGTTAGGATCGTGGAATATGGGCACTTTTATAGGGAGATTAATGAAATTAATTGATATTATGGTTCATAGAAAGATAAATATTTTATGTGTTCAAGAAACTAAATGTGTTGGGGGGAAGGCCAAGGAGATTGATAGTTTAGGTTTTAAACTTTAGTATTTAGGTAGAAGTCAACTAGAAATGGTGTAGTGTGATTATAGATAAAATTTGAAGGATAATGTTATAAATATTAATATATGGATAATTATAGAATTTTTAAAGATTATTGTTGTTACTAAGATTATTAATGTTATAAGTGTTTATGCTCCTCAAGTTGGTTTGGATGTAAGCTCAAACGAAAAATTTTGGAATGAATTAGAGGGATTAATACAAAAGATACCTCTTGAAGAAAAAGTATTTATTGGAGAAGATTTAAATGGACATGTCGGTAGAGTGGTCGAAGAATTTAAAAATATTCATGGTGGTTATGGATTTGGAGTGACTAATGAAAAAGGTAGGACTATATTACATTTTGCCTTAGCTTATGATTTTGTAGTTGCTAATACTTTATTTAAGAAAAGAGATGGACATATTATTACTTATAAAAATGGATCTAGTAAAACACAGATTGATTATTTTTTGATAAGAAAAATAGATCATTTAGATTGTAAAGATTGTAAGGTCATTCCAAGTGAAAGTTTAAGTACCCAACATTGATTGTTAGTTTTAGACTTTAAGATGAAAGATTGTAAGAGGAAAAATAAATCAAATTATTGTCCTAGGATTAGATGGGGACACTTAAAGAACTCAAATAAAAATATTTTTAAGAGCAAGATACAAGATCTTAGAATTTGGGATGTTCATAAGGAAGCTAATGTTATGTGGGAAAAAGTAGCAAGTGAAATTAAGTGATTCGCTATAAATGTGCTTGGAGAATCAAAAAAAAAAGCTTCTTTAACAAAAAATATGGTGGTGAGTAAAAGCGTGTGAAAAGACAAGAAATAAGAAATACTGTTATAAAACTTGGTTTATATGTAAAAACTTGGAGAATTGGGAAAGATATAAAGTGGGCTGCAAGGATTCTAAGAAAGCAACATATGATGCAAAAAATTTAGCTTTTAGTAATTTATACAAAAGATTAGATACCAAAAAAAGTGAAAGATGTATATATAAGTTAGTCAACCAAAGAGATAGGAGAAGTAAAGACCTAGTTCAAGTGAAGTGTATTAAGGATGAAAATAATAAATTTCTTTTCTTAGAAAAGGATATTGAAAATAGGTGGATGAGGTATTTTGATAAACTTTTCAATGAAGGATCTAAAAGTACGTTTGATTTTAGCAACTTTAATACCCTAAATAAAAATAGAGAATTTTATTTTATCTACGATTAGTAAATTTGAAGTTAGAAGCTTTAAAGAAAATGAAATGTGGAAAATAGTAGGACCGATGATATTCCAATAGATGTGGAAATGTTTAGGAGATCAAAGAATTTCTTGGCTTATAAATCTTTTTAATGTTATTTTAAAGGCTAAAAAGATGCCAGATAAGTGGAGAATGAGTTTATTGGTTCCTATATTTAAGAATAAAGGTGATGCACGAGAGTGTGCAAATTATAGAGGAATTAAGTTAATGTGCCATACATTAAAATTATGGGAGAGAGTAATTGAGCATTGGTTATGATGTGATACAAAAGTTTCATACAATCAGTTTGGTTTCATGCTAGGTAGATCTATTATGGATGCTATACATTTGTTAAGAGGTTTAATGGAGAAGTATAGAGAAAGTAAGGAGGATCTACATATGATATTTATTGATTTAGAGAAAGCTTATGATAAAGTTTCAAGAGATGTTCTTTGGAGAGTTCTAGAATAGAAAGGAGTTAATATTGGTTATATTCAAGTCATTAAAGATATGTACACTAGAGCTATTACTTGTGTCCAAACACAAGGAGGATTGACAAAATATTTTCCTATTTTAGTTGCATTACATCAAGGATTAGCTTTATGCCCTTATCTTTTTGTTCTAGTTATGGATGTTCTTACTAGGCATTTATAGGAAGATGTACCTTGGTGCATGATTTTTGCTAATGAAATTCTTCTTATTGATACGACTAGAGAGGGAGTCTAAGAGAAACTTGAATTATGGAGGTCAACATTAAAGTCTAAAGGTTTCTGTTTAAGTAGATCTAAAACTGAATATATAGAGTGTAATTTAGTTATAGAAGTTCTAGTGGTAATGATGTGACATTAGGTTAACAAGTCATTAATAAGAGTGAGTGATTCATATATTTAGGCTCTATTGATCAAAATGATGGTGAAATAGATGAAGATGTTATTGGTAGAATTCAAGTTAGATGGTTGAAGTGGAGGAATGCATCTGGCCTATTGTATGATAGAAAAGTTCCACTTAAACTTAAGGAAAAATTTTATAAGATAGTGGTAAGACCTGCATTGACTTATGGTACAGAATGTTAGCCAACAAAAGAGAAGCATAAGACTAAGTTAAGTGTTACAGAGATGAGGATGCTCATGTGGATGAGTGGCTTTACTCTTAGAGATAAAATGTGAAATGAGTATGTTCAGGAAAATGTTGCAATAGCTCCAGTAGAAGATAAATTAAAGAGAGTCGCCTTAGATGGTTTGGCCACATAAAGCATTGGCCGTCTGATGACCTAGTTAGGAGAGTAGATGCATTAGATTTGCCTTATGTTAAGAAAGGTAGAGGTAGACCTAAAAAGACTTAGTTAAGATGTATAAAAAATGACCTTAGTATACTTGAATTAAATGAGAATTAATGACACAATAAATGGAGACGGATTCATGTATGACCCCAATTTAGTGGGATAAAGGCTTGTTCTTGTTGTTGTTGTTTGTTGTAGTTTAGTTATTTATTTTAGTTTTGGATTTTTATTATACTTTATTTTATAGGTTTAGGTTTAGGTTTATGATTATTTTTTTTGTTTAGTTCTATTTTTATTTTATTTTTTCGGTTTATGTCTTATTTTTTTATTTTTAGGTATAGGTTTAGGTTTTTATCTTATTTTTTTAGGTTTTGGTTTTAGGTGTTTATTTAAGGTTTATTTTAGGCTTTTTTTTACTTTAGGTTTAGGTTTATTGTTAGTTTATTTTATTTATTTAGTTTAGGTTTAGGGTTTACTTTATTTTTTGTTTATTTATTTATTTTATTTTACATTAATTTAGTTTAGTTTAGGTTTCATTTTAGGTTTATTTTTTTTTTTTTATTTATTTATTTTTTTATATTTTATTTAGGTTTAGTTTAGTTTTATTTTTAGTTATTTTATTTATTTATTTATTTAGGTTATTTATGTTTTAGTAGGTTTTATTTATTTATTTATTTTATTATATTTTAGGTTTTAGGTTTTTATTTTAATTTATTTTAGTTTTATTTATTTGGTTTAGTTTTGTGTTTAGGCTAGTTATTTATTTAAATTGTTTTTACAGTTTTATTTATTTTAGTTTATTTTATTTAGATTTAGTTTATTTTTATTTATATATACTTTATTTATTTTAGTTTAGGTTCCTTATTTTGGTTAATTTTTAGGTTTAGGTTTAGGTTTAAGTTTAAGTTTTATTTTATTTTATTTTTTAGGTTTAGATTTTATTTTTATTTTAGGTTTAGGTTTAGGTTTTATTTTTAAGTTTTATTTTTAGGTTTATTTTTGGTTTTATTTTAGTTTAGGTTTAGGTTTATTTTTAGCTTATTTTGTTTTAGTTAGTTTAGGTTTAGGTTTAGGTTTAGTTTATTTTTGGTTTAGGTTTTATTTATTTTAGTTTAGTTTATTTTATTATAGGTTTATGTTTATTTTATCTTTATTTAAGGTTTAGATTTTTTTTTAGTTTCGTGCTTAGGTTTTATTTTTTATTTATTTTTAGATTTTATTTTAGGTTTATTATTTAGGTTTAGGTTTTTATTTAGTTTTTGTTTTATTTTATTTTAGGTTTATTTTATTTTTAATTTAGGTTTAGTTTTTATTTTATTTAAGTTTTTCAAATTTTTAGTTTAGTTTAGGTTTTTATTTATTTTTTATTTTATTTTCTTTTTAAGTTTAGGTTTAGGTTTTAGTTTATGTTTTAATTTTATTTTATATTATATTTTTTATTATATTATAGTTTAGGTTTTTTATTTATTTTATTTTTAAGTTTTATTTAGTTTAGGTTTAGCTTTTTAGGGTTTAGGGTTAGTTTAGGGTTTTTTATTTAGGGTTTAGGGTTTAGGGTTTTTATGGTTTAGAGTTTAGGGTTTAGGGCTTAATTTTTAGGTTTAGGGTTCAAATTTTAGTTTAGGGTTTAGGTTTTTTAGTTTTTTTTAATAGAGAACAAATTCAGATTCAACAATTCTTCTTTACGATTTCATCAACCAAGGGACGCACCAAGTTTTTTGAAACACACGCAATGACATAGATCTAAAATGAGCATGCATTAAGCAATTCAAAAAGCCTAGATAACTAGAACCATCTCTACTGTAAAGACATAATTCCATAAGCAGTAGATCGGATCATACATTCTTTAGTTTCTCCAGTTCCCATCAGAACCACCCCTGCCTTTCAAGTTGCAGGATCCACCATCATATCCTTGATCTCTCCCTCCGCAACCACCACGGTTGTAACCTCCGTCGCTCCTCCCACCTCCATAAACACCACTGCTCTGACCACCACCACCATATTCACCATCACCTCTATATTCCCCACCACCATTGTGATAATCGCTGCCTCTGTCTTTGCCTCCACCACAAGATCTAGACTGAGCCTGATTGACATTGTTGTTCCCGTCATCAAGGTTATGCCCATTCTTAGTGTTTAGGTTTAGGTTTAGGTTTAATAGGTTTTAGGGTTTAGGTTTATTTTTTAATTTATCTAGTTATACTTTAGGTTTAGGTTTAGGGTTTGGGGTTAAGAGTTTAGGGTTTACGGTTTAGGGTTAGGGTTTAAGCTTTAGGGTTTATGGTTTAGGGATTTGGGTTTAGGGTTTTAGGATTTATGCTTTTAGGGAATAGGGTTTAGGGTTAAGGCTTAAGATTTAGGGTTAAGGGTTATTTAGGGTTTACAGTTTAGGGTTTACAATTGTAGCTTTAGGGTTTAAGTTTTAGGGTTTAGGGTTTATGGTTTTTTTTTTAAAATTAAGAAAATCGATAAATTTATGTTTATTCAGTTTATTTATTATTTATTTTAATTTATTTTATTTTTTATTTTTATTTAGTTTTTTTATTTAGTTTATTTTAGTTTATTTATTTTAGGTTTATTTATTTTAGTTTATGTTTTTAAGTTTTAGTTCATTTTTTAGGTTTAGGTTTTTATTTTATTTTTTTAGGTTTACATTTTTGAATTTATATTAGGATTATTTTTAGATTTTATTCTTTAGTTTAATTTTAATTTATTTTATTTTATTTAGTTTAGGTTTAGGTTTAGGTTTTATTTATTTTAATCTAATTTAATTCAGTTTAGGTTAAGGTTAGTTTTATTTTGTTTTTTATTTTTATTTTAGATTTAGATTTTCTTTAGTTTAGGATTTTGGTTTTATTTTTTATTTATTTTTAGGTTTTATTTTAAGTTTTGTTTTTTAGGTTTATTTAGTTTTTATATTTTTTTTATTTTAGGTTGATTTTATTTTTATTTTATGTTTAGTTTTTATTTTATTTAGGTTTTTTATTTTTAGGTTTATTTTATTATTTTAGTTTAGTTTATGTTTTATTTATTTATTTTATTTTTACTAGTTCATTTTATTTTGGTTTATTTATTTTTAGGTTTAATTTTTAAGTTGTGGGCCCAAGTCAGGGTTTAGGTTATGAGAGCCCAGGGCCCAGGGGGGTTTAGGTTTAGGAGTGGCCTGGTTTAGGGTTTAGGGTTTATAATCATGATTTAGGGTGATTTAGGCCTGTGGCCCAGGGTTTAAAATAGGGTGAACAGGATTAATGAGTGTTAGGGAGGTTTAGGCTTTTAGGCTCAGGTCCTGTGATCAGTGCAGGTGGTAGGGTCTGGGGCCTAGAATTTGGGTTTTAGGGTTTAGATTTCTTTGTTTAAATAAACAAACTAGTAGGTATAGGTCATTTAGTTTATTTAGTTTTGTTTATTAAGTTTATTTTTATTTATTTTATTTAGATTTATTTTATTTATTTATTTTTTGTTTATTTTAGGTTTATTTATTTTGTTTAGCTTTTTTATTTTCATTTATTTTAGGTTTAAGTTATATTTTTTGTTTCTTTTTATTATTATTTTATTTTTTTTGGTTTAGGTTTTATTTTTTATTTTAGGTTTAGGTTTAGGTTTTTATTTTAGTTTTAGGTATAGGTTTTAAGTTTTATTTTAGGTTTATTTTAAGTTTATTTTAGTTTAGGTTTAGGTATCTTTAGTATATTTGATCTTATAGGGTTTATGTTTAGTTTATTTTAGAAGAGCTTTATTTATTATTTAGTTTATTTGTTTATGTATTAGGGTGGTAATATTTTGTGGAGTTTAGGCCTGGGGGTAGAGGGCTCATGTAGGTTCTTTTAGGATTTAGGGTTTAGGGTTTAAGAATATGGTTTAGAGATTTAGGATTGGGGTTAGCATCAGTGGGTCAGGTTTATTTGCCTGTGTGGTGTGGTGTTTAGCTCAGTTGTAGGGCCAGGCCTAGGGCTAGGTCTGAGGTCAACGTGTTAGGAGGTAGTAGGTTTAGGGTTTAGAGTAGGATTTAGGTTTAGGGTTTAGAGTGTGGGGTTTTATTTAAATTAAGCAAACCAGTATTTAGTTTATTTAGTTTATATTTTATTTATTTTAGTTTATTTTATTTTTTTATTTTTATTTAGGTTTATTTTTTTCATTTAATTTAGTTTATTTATATTAAGTTAATTTATTTTAGTTTAGCTTTTTTATTTTACTTAATTTTTAGCTTTAAGTTTAAGATAATGTTTATTTTTTTATTTAGTTTTATTTTTATTTTATATCGTTTAGGTTTTATTATTTATTTTAGGTTTAGATTAGTATAGGTTTTATTTAATTTTTTTAGGTTTGGTTTGTTTTATTTTAGGTATATTTTAGTATTTTTTTTGGTTTAGGTTTAGGTTTTTTTAAAAATTTATTTTATTATATTTCATTTAGGGTTTAGGTTTAGGTTTAGGTTTTATTTATTTTAGTTTAGTTTATTTTATTTTTTTTATTTTAGGTTTAGGTTTAATTTTTAGTTTAAGGTTTAGGATTTATATTTTATTTATTTTTATGTTTTATTTTTAGTTTTATTTTTAAGGTTTAGGTTTTTATTTGTTTTTTAGTTTATTGTATTTCTATTTTAAGTTTATTTTTTATTTTATTTAACTTTTTTTTTCTTAAGTTGATTTTATTTTTTTTTAGTTTAGTTTTGGTTTTTATTTATTTTATTTTATTTTATTTTGATTAGATTATTTTATTTTATTTTTAGGTTTAAGTTTAGGTTTTAGTTTAGTTTTTTATTTTATTATATTTTATATTTTATTTAGGTTTAGGTTTACTTATATTTTATTTTTTTTATGTTAAATAGTATAGGTTTAGGTTTAGGTTAGGATTTAGGGAGTGATGGTTAGTTTATGGTGAGCCTGATGTAGGGCCTCAGGGCCTGGCTTAAGTGGCTAGCTTAGCTTTGGGTCCAGATCTTTAAGTTTAAGGCCAGGGTCTAAAGCCCAGGTTGTATTCCCAGCCTTTTAGGGCCTGCTAGGTTAAGAAAGCTCAGGGCTCAGTTAGGGTCTTGTGGATCTAGGCCCAGTTAGGGTGGGTCAGTGCACAGGGATACAGTATCAGTTTATGTTTATTATTTAAAGAGGCCTGGGTTTAGGTCAGTGGTTAAGGGTTTGAAGGGTCTAGCTGTTTCAGGCCTAGATCTAGGGTATTTTTTTGGTTTATGGTTTAGTTTTTTTAAAAAAAATTAAAACCAGTAGGTTTAGCTTTATTTAGTTTATTTATTTTTAAGTTTAGATTTTGGTTTATGTTTATTTTTGTTTAGTTTTATTTTTATTTTACTTTTTAGGTTTGGGTTTTATTTTTTATTTTTAGGTTTTAGTTTTGGTTTTTATTTTTGGTTTTTTTAAGTTTTTTTTTATAGTTTAGGTTTAAGTTTATTTTCAATTTATTTTATTTTATTTAGTTTAGGGTTTAGGTTTAGTTATTTCAGGTTTAGCTTTGGGTTTTATTTATTTTAGTTTAGCATATTTTAGTTTAGGTTATGTTTATTATATTTTGTTTATTTTAGGTTTAGGTTTTTTTTTCAATTTAGGGTTTAGATTTTATTTTTTATTTATTTTCTAGTTTTATTTTTTGGTTTATTTTTTAGGTTTATATTTTTATTTAGTTTTTATTTTATTTTATTTTAGGTTTGTTTTACTTTTATTTTACGTTTACTTTTTATTTTATTTTTTTATTTTTAAGTTTAATTTATTTTTAAGTTTAGTTTTGTCTTTTGTTTAATTTAATTTAGTTTAATTTTTATTTTTTATTTTATTTTTTTTAGGTTTAGGTTTAAGTTTATGTTTAGGCTTAGGTTTTAGTTTAGGTTTTTATTTTTTTATTTTTTATTTATTTTGGTTTAGGCTTTTTTATTTATTTTATTTTTAGGTTTTAAACTTTTTAGGATTTAAGGTTTAGGGTTAACTGATGGTTTAGGATTTGGGGTTTAGGGTTTAGGGTTAAGGGTTTAGCATTTAGGTTTTAGGGTTTAGGGCTTAGGGTTTAGGGTTTAGGGTTTAGTGTTTAAGGTTTTTAGGGTTTAGGGTTTAGGGTTTAGATTTTAGGTTTAGGATTGTGGTTTTAGTTTAGGGTTTAGGGCTTTTAATTTTTTTTTAAAATTTTAATAGAGAACAAATTCAGATTGAACATTTCTTCTTTTCGATTTCATCAACTAAGCAACACACTAAGTTTTACAAGTTGATGACATAGATCAAAAATGAGCACGATAGCAAATCAAAACCACGGATAACTAGAACCATCTCTACTGTAATGACATAGTTCCATATGCAGTAGATCGGATAAGCCGTTCTTCAGTTTCTTTAGTTCCGATCAGAACTACCCCTGCCTCTCAAGTAGCGGAATCCACCATCATATCTCTGATCTCTCCTTTTACCACCACCATAGATGTAACCTTCGTCACTCCTCCCACCTCCATAACTGCCACTGATCTAACCACCACTTCCATATCCACTAGAACCTCCAGATCCCCCACCACCATTGCGATAATCGTCGCCTCCGCCTTTGCCTCCACCACCAGGTCTAGACTGAGCCTAGTTGATGGTGATGTTCCTACAGTTAAGGTTCTGCCCATTCTTAGGGTTTAGGTTTAGGTTTAGGTTTATTAGGTTTTAGGGTTTAGGTTTATTTTTTAAATTTATTTTGATACTTTAGGTTTAGGTTTAGGGTTTGGGATTTAGGGTTTATGGTTAAGGTTAGGGTTTAAAATTTAGGGTTTAGGGTTTTAGGGTTTAAGCCTTTAGAGTTTAAGGTTTTGGGTTAGGGTTTAGGATTTTTTAGGTTTTAGGGTTTAGGGTTTAGGGCTTAGGGTAGTAGGTTTGGGTTTAGAGTTTATGGGTAGTTTTTGGGTTTAGGGTTTAGGGTTTAGGGTTTAGGATTTAGGTTTAGGATTTATGGTTTAGGGTTTAGGGGTTTTTTAATTAAGTAAATTAGTAGGTTTAGGTTTAATTAGTTTATTTATTATTTATTTTAGTTTATTAATTATTTAGTTTAGTTTATTTTATTTTTTTATTTTTATTTTTTGGTTTGTTTTTTTAATTTTTATTCTGCTTAGTTTATTTATTTTAGGTTTATTTATTTTAGTTTTGGCTTTTTATTTTAGTTAATTTTTTAGGTTTAGGTTTTGGTTTATATTTATCTTTTAGGTTTGGGTTTTATTTTTTATTTATAGGTTTAGGTTTAAGTTTTTATTTTATTTTTTTAGTTTAGGTTTTATGTTTTTATTTTAGGTTATTTTTAGTTTTTTTAGTTTAGGTTTAGTTTTATTTTTAGTTTATTTTCTTTTATTTAGTTTAAGGTTTAGTTTTAGTTTATTTTAGATTTAGGTTTAGGTTTTATTTATTTTAGTTTATTTTAGTTTAGGTTTATGTTTATTTTAAATTTAGGTTTTTTTTTAGTTTAGGGTTTATGTTTTATTTATTATTTATTTTTAGGTTTTATTTTTAGGTTTATTTTAGGTTTAGGTTTTATTTAGTATTTAATTTAATTTTACTTTAGGTTTATTTTATTTTATTTTATTTAGGTTTTAATTTTAAGTTTATTTTATTTTTTAGTTTAATTTAGGTTTTTAGATATTTTATTTTTATTTAGTTTTGATTTTTTATTTTATTTTATTTTTAGGTTTAGGTTTAGGTTTATATTTTAGTTTAGGTTTTTATTTATTTTATCTTTTATTTTATTTATTTTAGGTTTTTTTTTTTTTTTTTTTTTAGGTTTAGGTTTTTTAGTTTAGTGGTTTAGGGTTTAAAGTTTAGGGTTTAGGGTTTAGGGTTTAAGGTTTATGGTTTAGAGTTATAAGTTTTAGGTTTAGGGTTTAGGGTTTATAGCTTTTAGGGTTTAGGATATAGGGTTTAAGATTTAGAATTAGGTTTATGGTTCAGGTTTTAGTTTATGGTTTAGGGTTTAAGGTTTTTTTTTTTTGTAATAGAGATCAAATTCAGATTATACATTTCTTCAATTTGATTTCATTAACCAAGTAACAAACCAGGGAAGTGAGGTAATCAAATGACCTCTTTGGGGCTAGCTAAAGCCTCGTGTTCCTGGGACGTCCAGACTATATACCCATTACCATTCAATCTTATATAAATCAACACATGAACAGAGGAAAGAGAACTCAACATTCATACACTTAAGCTATAAGTACATGCATTTCTTATGAACTTATAACTAACATCATAACACATATTATTATTCATTTTTAAGCTTTTGAAAAAATACATTTGGATTTAATAGTGGTAATAGTCATGCATATTAAATTAAATCAACACATGCAAGCTTACATAAAGGAAATCCATTTTATTTTACTTGATTTTTAAAAGATGGATGCATGAATTCAAATGACATAATTTTACTTTATTTTTATTTAATTTTGATTTTTTATTTTATTTTAATTTTAAGTTTAGGTTTAGGTTTAGGTTTTAGTTTAGGTTTTTATTTATTTTATCTTTTTATTTTATTTAGCTTTAGGTTTTTTTATTTATTTTATTTTTAGGTTTAGGTTTTTAGGGTTTATGGTTTAGGATTTAGAGTTATAGGTTTTAGGTTCAGGGTTTAGGGTTTACAGGTTTTAGGGTTTAAGATTTAGGGTTTAAGATTTAGAATTTAGGTTTATGGTTCAGGTTTTAGTTTATGGTTTAGGGTTTAAGGTTTTTTTTTTGTAATAGAGATCAAATTCAGATTCTACATTTCTTCAATTCAATTTCATCAACCAAGTAGCAAACCAGAGAAGTGAGGTAATCAAATGACCTCTTTGGGGCTAGCTAAAGCCTCGTGTTCTCGGGATGTCCAGACTATATACCCATTACCATTCAATCTTATATAAATCAACACATGAATAGAGGAAAGAGAACTCAACATTCATATACTTAAGCTATAAGTACATGCATTTCTTATGTACTTATAACTAGCATCATAACACATATTATTATTCATTTTTAAGCTTTTGAAAAAATACATTTGGATTTAATAGTGATAATAGTCATGCATATTAAATTAAATCAACACATGCAAGCTTACATAAAGGAAATCCATTTTATTTTACTTGATTTTGAAAAGATGGATGCATGAATTCAAATGACAAACCAAATTTAACATAATTGGAAAGAGGGCAATCAAATATAAACATGTGATTCATTCAACCAAACTTGTTCTTAAGGATAATCAAATCAAATTAGATTATTTAAAGCAAACCAAAGCGTCTTTATTAATTGTGGTGAAATATTCCCACCTTCATCTATCATTTTGAAGAGGATAAATGAAAATAGAAATATATGGCTTTTGTTGGGACACCATGTAGATCCGCAGATGATCTTATTAGGGTGATCGGGTACGACATTGAGGAGAGGTGTACTATCTCAAAAGATAAGTCCACCTTACAATGGACCTAATAATAAGGACTCCTAAGGACAAGCCAGATATGTACAGATTCTTCCCCTACTTGGAAAAGTAAAGCAAGGTTTATTTTAAATCGGGTTCGTTATGTTCTCTACAGGGGCAAGCCCCCATAGTTAATTACATCCTAAGGAAGGGGATTCCTTATGAATAATCTCGATTAAGGTAAACGATCATTGTCTCCAAAGATTTCGTAGGTTAGACTATCAATAAATTGGTTTATTTTGGAGATCAAATGAGATTGATCAAAGGGAGAGAGTTATTATTGAAACCAAATGGAGATGAGTAAGGGATTTTCATGATACAAGGAAGCCTAGTGAGCATCCCAAACTATCCTATAGTTGGGCTTTACATTTTTGAAATTGAGGGGAATTATTTGTTTTAGTTGAATTTTTATTAGAAGTTTAGGGCTTATAATTCCACGATGCAAGGTCATGGAAATGCCTAAGAGGTGAGGATTTATGCTCACGGCCCCAAAGGGAAATGGCAACCTCAGAACCTAAATCTAGGGAGCTTTGGTGAGGGCTAAGGCATGACCAAAATCTAAGAAGAAAATGGGCATATGGTTTACCTCCACAAGAGAGAATAAACCACCCGACTGTTGGACGTACAACTGCCTCGGGGTTGCCCCCAACTAACTTTTCCTATGATTTTAAATTCATGTAGGCAAGTCATATATTTATGTAAGATAACTAGGCTGTTATTTATTTTAGAAAGAGACTAAGTCCTTAAACTCACTCCCTAAAAGACTAGATCATGTAAGGGCATGAAAAATGGCGTAGATCTAATGTAAAATATATTACATTTTACTTTCATTTTTGGACAATCATTTGACTCAGGCTTATAGGATTCATATGGCTAATACATGAGAGATAAGATTATGGACCAAAATCAATGAGAAGGGGGAGGTGTGTTTCCACCATGGCTCTCAAAAGTCAAGCCAAGTTCTCTGGAAAAGCTGGAAGCCCTCCAATCAAGAGTGAAATAATATGTTTTTATGCATGATGTTAGAAAAGAAATGCTTATCCAACTACGGGGTTGCTAATTATTTTATCTTGATTTTAACTTAAGCTTTAAATGAGGTTATGCGTTGTTTATTTTTAATTTTGAGTTGATTAATTTGGTAGAAGATTTATTTTTTCCTAAGAGCCTAATCACCATTCAGGCCATTCATCAAAGCAAGGAAGAAACTAGGAAAACATATCTTTTCTAATGCACAAGCTAAACAAAATATCAAACATTTTCTAAAGCTAACGCAAAAGAATAAAAGGCCAAGTGTGGTCGGGCACCACCGCATAAACTTGAAAACAAATTGGGTAGCCAAGCTCTACCATTATACAACTCGAATTACAAAATGAATTAATTACAATTAAGTAAGCGATTCATGTTATGGGGTCCTCATTCTTCATTTCTTCTTTCTTCTTTCTTCTTTAGGTTCCTTCTTCTGAATGGTTGGAATGTGGATGTTCCAAAGGCTTCACATGGTACATAAGATATAATCTTATAACCAATGTTCATCCTAATCCTCCATAACAATCATTTTAAAATCCTAATTACAAAATTACATGAAAAAGAAAAAGTAAATCTAACTAAAACCTGCAAAATAGAGATTAGCTAAACAAACCACACATTCCCAAGCATGTATATAAATAAATTGGACTTTGCAACCCACACATGGGTAACCAAGTTCACCTAGCCTATTTTGGATTATGCTTAAGGGTATAAGCAACCTGCACAACAAAAGCAGTTACATTTTTATTAATGTGCCCCTTAAGCATAATTCCCTGTAGAAGATAATGATTAGACTAAATCGTCCTACCATTTATTCTATGCACATACACCCTAACATCTAGACTAAAACATCACATCATAAAACAAAATCAAACATCAAACTATGCATCACCCAAACATAGGACTAGAAGTGGTGACTTAGCCTAATGTGTGCCATGTGTTTGGCGGTATGGTTTTAAGGTTATGATTTTAAGTGTGAAATGGTTCAACTTAGAATGGTGGTCTCATTTAAGTTGTTTAGTTGATATGGGTGAATTTAATTTGGTATTTTGGTTTGGTTTAAGTGAATCCTATAATAAATTACTAAGTTTTCAAGTGAGAGAAAAGAGAAGAGAACTTCTCTTTCATTCCCTACCTTAAAACATATCTAAAGTGGATTCATATTTTTTTTATTTAGTGAATGTTTTATTATGTGTTTAATTAATCCTAAGTTTAGATCAACTCTAAGAAAACCTATTCAAAAAGAAAGGAATCTTAATATTAAGTAAAGTGAATTAATATAACAAAACACACATCACTTCATTTCTTTCCTAACATGTATAACATGCATATGGATGAATCCTAAGCATATATATACATACAAATGGAAATTTTTAGCACACTTTATAATGAATGCTAAGTGAATTACTTAAGAAAATTTGAATACCTTATGATGCATGATTTTCATTAAGTAGAAAAGAGGTTTTCTTATCCATTTTTCACATGCACACATGTATGTATGAAAGGCATAAGTGAGTACGATGCCATTGTTAACCAGGGGTGTAAGATACAAGACATACTTAGGGCTACTTAAAGCCTCGCAACCCCAAGATTGTACAGACTAATATACCACTTTCTTTAAATACAAACATATGTACAAAAAAAAATGAATGGAAAAGAAAGATACAAAAGTTTGTATTTGTTTGTTCGATTTGTTTATGCAATTTATAGGTGTAGGTGTGGATGTCCTTCTTTAAGAAATAGCATATGAATGAATAGGAATAGAGTTAGGCATGTGTTATGTTCTTTTCAAATGAACTATATACTTTGCCAAATCATATTCAAAACTATGCTAAAAGAAAAGAGAAGGAAAAGTACACTATGCACATCTTCATATTTATATCCACATGTAAGCTTATAAATAATTATAAGTAGCACACTTTCAATTTTAGGTATTTGATTTATAGATTTTGAAAATATTTTTTGATTTAATAGTGATAATAGCCATTCATATCTTACTATAGCAAAAACATGCAATTTGACATAAAGGAAACTTTTCATTTTAATTTTATTTTTAGAAGATATGAATGCATGATTTTCATATGACACACATAGTTAGCATGCTAGGAAAGAAATAAAGTGATGTAAGCATGTAATTTCATTCACTTTAATTAATTCTTAAAGACAATCTTATGAAGTAAGATCATTTAAAGAAAATCAAAAGTTGTTTAAAGAGACTTTCATTTTGTTTTGAGTTTGATTTGAATTAGGAAAGTGTGAGAAGGTTTGCTGGTCCTTACCCATTCCCACATTAGTTTAATTTTTAGGTGATTAGATTATTTTATGCTTTGTTAGGTTAAGGTGTAGATTAAGTTCATTAATTACCCCTTACTTATACCAATTTAACATAAATCAAATAATTATGAGCCAATGTATGACATAAAACCACAATGAATTTAAATCAACAATGCATCCTAGGAAAGAAAAGTACCTAATGCAATTGGCTCATATTAATGATTAATTAAGCTAAGGTTTAAAAGTACTTTCATAACCCTTCCCATACATGTGGATTAGGTATGATTTCCTTAAGCTATTTAAGTTACTGAACACCTAAGCATCAACCTAAGTAGGATTGATTAAGTTTTTGGATTAATTTTTCTTTTGAGAATTTGATTTGATTAATTAAGTAGATCATTAGTGGATTAACCCTTAATTAGATTTGGTTTTAAGGAAGAAAGGGGGTTTAGGGAATAACTTTAGGAAAATATCTCAAAATCATTCCATAAACCTCTTAATCACTTAAACAATTTTTAATTATCTTAATTAAGGAATTAAACCACTGTTTACATGCTTAATTAACCTTAATTACACTAAGAGAGTGATTAGGGGCTCATTAATTAATTTTCCTAGTTAACTCATTAATAAATTCCAAGAAAATTAGGTGAGGGAGAAGTCTTCCCACTAAACATGCATGAGAAGTTTGAAATTAAATAATGTAGTCATTAGGGAGTAATTAGGGTTATTAAGTTTTCAAATAAACCCTAATTAAGGAAAATCTACCATTCAAATTCAATTAGAACCAATTTTATTGGATTCTCCTCTGAATTATCCTTAAAATAAATCTGAGTTTGCATTTTTTTTATTCTACAATTAGTTATGAATTTAGGAAGTTTCAATTGATTTAAGTGTTTTTTATGAATTTTGTTAACTTATTTTATTAAAATAAATCATTTGACACTTAAATTTCAATATCTTTTGATCCAAAGGTCATTTTGACTTGAAATGTTTAGGGTATATGTATTTTAACATCAATTTTAATCTCTAAAAATTTCAACTTAATCTGACATGCATTTTGGTTTTAATTAATGAAATTTTATTTTTACTAAAACTCAAATTAAGCTTAAAATAGTTAGTGAAATTTGGGGATTTTGGGTTTGTTAGATTCTTGTTAGAAAGACAAAACCAATGAACCCTTGTTTGAAAATTTTCATTAAGTATTTTATTTTCTATGATTTTTTGAAGTTTTAGGTGATTTAAAGTAATTTTTTAAATCAAAAAGGTCTATTTTTTCTATTTAGCACAGCTAGCACACCACACGGCACTAACGTGGCAATGCGGTGCCATGTGGTGCCACGTGATTGGGTGCACGGTGTTGCATGGCACGCGTGTACCATGCGGCGCCATACGATTGGCGTGTGGTGTCACGTTAGCGAATGGGCGAAAATTTCGAGCATAGGATCCGCGACATGGTTCTCTTGGTGTCGATCGTCGTCGGATGATCTAGATCAGATCATGCAATTCAGAGGCCAGGATCGCACGATCGACGTGTGATTTGAGCCATCCGATCGCACAAACTGCATAATTGAATGGTCTAGATTGCATCAAGAGATCTAATGGGCCGGATCGCATGATCCACGCGTGATCTGAGTCCTCCGATCCAACGCACCATGGGATCGGATGGCTGCTGCTTCGCCACTGATGGTGAATAGTAAAATCAAGGTTTTTTTGTAACAATGAGAAATTTTAAGTTAAAACTTGTCCAAATGGAATCATTTTTGCATCATTTTGCACTGGAAAAATCCTATTTTCTAATTGGGATGATTTAAAGTAAAAATGTGAGATTATCTAGGGTAAATTCTGTAAAATCACATGAAAAACCATCACAAAATGAAGGATCCTAAGGGTAACTACAATTTTTGAAAGTTACCTCACCGAGGAAGATTTTCAGTGGCACTGATGACTCGAGCACATTGTTGAGTGAGGGAAGAGGTCTTGGAATGAGCTTGGATCTTCACCTTCACGGCAAAATAAAGTTTCCTCTAGTGATCATCATTTCATTATCTAAATCCACTTAATTTTGAAGTATTTCTCACTAAAATGAAGTTTGGGTGATTGTCAATTGGTTTGATAGCTCTAGGAAAGGGAGAATGAGAGGAATGAGTGAATGCTTTAGCCTCTAGTGTCTTGGAATGAATATAAATGAAAATCACACTTTACGTTGAAATTTTGGCTCTCAACTCATGTCATTTGGCTTGCGGTGGTTAGGATTGGAAGAGAATCATCCTAGGTGGCTCACTTGGGTTGGCTTAGGCATGAAAAGTGGCTGCCATAAAGGACAAATGGGTGTCCTAGCCAAGGGGCGGTGAGAGTACTTCATGCTAGGTGTTCTAATGGGAAAGGTGAGGTGATTTCAACTCCCCATGAGTCATGGCTATCCCAAACAGTCCTTGAATCAGAAAATTAGTGTCCTTGGTGCTTATGTAGATTAATGGATGAGTGCCAAGTGGCCAAAGAAGAGAAATGACCACTTGGACAAGTGTCTTTTCTCATGGGATGTCCTTGACCCAAGGGAAAAGTAATTATTTGTCATTGAATTTAATTTGAATGGATTTGGAATGAGTCAAAAGTAAGTTGGACCAAATTTCATGTCATTTGAAGTTCATTTGGTTTAATTTGGGTCAATTTGACCCATTTTGGTCAAATTAGGTCAAAACTGGTTAGGTTGACCAATTGGTCAAATTGGGTCAAACTAAGAGTTGAGTCAAGTTCAAATGACCATTTGGATTGCATTGGTTCAGTTGGTTTTAATTAATTTGGTTTAATTTGGATTTTGGCCAATTTGATCCTTTAGGTCAATTTGGGCTAAGTTGATCGATTTGACCCAATTAACCAAATTTGCTTGAATCATGGCTTGGTTTGGGTTTGGTTGATCATTTGGAATATATTGTAGGCTTTAAAATTTTGGTTTGATTTAATTTTGGCTTGATTTGACCTTTTAGGTCAAGTTGGGTTCATGGTCAATTAGGTTAGGTTGGGTCTAGTTTGCTAATTGGTTGAATTGGGTTTAATTGAGGCTTTGGTCAAGTTCAATAATCAATTTGGAGTGAACTTGAGCCATTAGTTGCAATCAATTTGGTTTAGGTTACAATTTGGCTAGTTTGGGTTCATATGGGTTAAAGGGTTGACTTGGTCAATGGGTTAGGTTGACTTGGTTTGACCCAATTCATGATAATTGATTAACCTATGATGATCAACAAACATGACATGAAGTTTGGATTGGCTTAATTCACTTTGATTTGGATTGAATTGGATTTTGGTTCATGTAGGTCAAATTGGCCACTTTGGGTCAAGTGAGCCAATTAGATTTAGTTGGCTTGATCAAGTCTTGATTCAAGTTTGGTTGAACTCACATATCCATTTATGATTGAAATATAAATCCGTTTGCAAGAAATTTGAAGTCAAATGGGTTTTGATTCATTTATCAATTTCAAGTTCAAAGGATGAACATGAGTTTGACTTGGGTTTGATTTTGAATTTAGTTTTGGTTTGAGGATTGAAGTTTATGTTTATATTTGGATTCATGATTGAAGGATTGATTAAATCATGAAGAAAAATCAAGGGTTTGGCTTGATTTGAGTTTGATTTGGCTAAGTTCAAGAATTTTACTTGAAAGGCTTAGGTTGGATTTTGGTTGAATTTGAGTTTGAATTTTGAATTGATTCTTGGATTAATGATTGAAGTTTGTATTTATATTTGGATTCATGATTGTAGGATTGATTGAATCATTATGAAAAATTAAGGGTATGGCTTGATTTGAAATTGATTTGGCTAAGTTCAAGATTTTGACTTGAAGGCTTAGGTTGGATTTTGGTTGAATTTGAGTTTGAGTTTTGAATTTGGTTTTGCATATTTAAATTTATAATTCATTTATATTTTTGAATATAAATGAGAATATAAATGGGTTATGAGAAAATTTCTTGAACTTGAATTGATTTAGATTTGATTTGAGCAAAGTCCATAAGATAGAATCAAAGGGCTTAGGAAAGATTTTTGGAATTTTAATTTGAGTTTTGGATTCAGTTTGATTGATTTGAATTTATATTTCATTTATATATGTGAATATAAATGAGAATATAAATATGTTCTGAGAAAATTTCATGAATTTGAATTAATTTAGATCTGATTTAGGCTAAGTCCTTAAGAGGGAATCTAAGGACTTAAGAAATATTTTGAACTTGGAATTTCAATCATGGGCTTCAATCATAAGTTTCAATCACGGGTTTCAATAATTTGGAATTGATTGGAGTTTGGAGAAAACTAATTAAGTTGGAATAAATTTAAGTGTGACTTGAAGGTAGGAAGTGACGAATGTGGTTCAAGCTATAGGGTAGGTGTGGAGAAAAATTTTTATATAGTCACCTTCATCGATGGGTGAAAGGCAAGAATATAAAAATTCAACTTTTTGGGATGCCACACAGATCCACAGATGTGCTTACTCAGGTGATCGGGTACATCATCAAGGAAGAGTGTACTATCTCAAGAGATAGAAATCACTACTCTTTAATGGACCTAATCACCTCAATAAGGACTCTTAAGGACAATGAATCTACATATGTACTAGAGATTCTTCCCTACTTTATATGGAAAAGTAAAGCAGGGTATATTTTAAACTAGGTTCATTAAGTTCCCTATAGAGGAAATCCCCCATAGTTAATTACATCCTAAGGGATGGGATCCCTTAAGAATACTCTCGATTAAGGTAAATGATCGTGTCTTCAAAGATTTCAATAGGAAAGGACTATCAATTGATTTGTTCATTTTTGAAGACTAAATGGGATTGATCAAAGAGAGGGAGTTATTTTCAAAGTCAAAAGGAAGGTGAGTAGGAGATGTCCATGATGCTAGAAAACCTAGCGAACATCTCACACTATCCTATGGTTGCTCTTTACATTTTTGAAATTGATTTAATTTTTTTTAGTTGCATTTTTCATTAGAAATTTAGGACTTATGATTCCATAACACAAGATTAAGAAAATGCCTAAGAGGTGAGGAATTATGCATATGGCCCACAAAGGGGAGAAGCAACCTTAGAACTTAAATCTAGGGAGCTTTGGCGAGAGCCAAAAGCACAACCTAAATCTAAGGAAAAAATGGGTATTTGGTTTGTCTCCACAAGAGAGGACAAACCAACCACTTGGACTAGGGTGGCACTAACTCCTCCTATGATTTTAAATACATGTAGGCAAGTCATATGCTTTATGCAAGATAGTTAGGTTGTTATTTATTTAGAAAGAGACTAAGTCCTTAAACTCACTCCTAAAAGAGACTAGATCATGTAAGGACATGCTTCAAATGACCTAAATCTAATGCAATTTATATTTTATTTTCTTCTCATTTTTTGACAATCATTTTGACTCAAGCAAATAGGATTCATATGTCTAATGCATAAGAAATAAAGTTATTGGTCAAAATCAGCTATAAGGGAGGAGGTGTGTTTCCACCATGCCTCTCAAAGGTGAAGCCAAGTTTTTCTGAAAAAAGTGGAAGCCCTCCAATCAAGTGTGAAGCAAGATGCATTTGTGCATGATGTTATAAAAGAAAGTACTCATCCAGCTAAAGGGTTGCTAATTCTTTTATCTTGATTTTAAACCTAAGCTTTAGGTGAGGTTATGAATTCTTTATTTTTAGTTTTGAATTGTTAAATATGGCAAAAGATTATTTTTCCCTAAGAGCCTAATCCACATCCAGACCATACATAAAGCAATAAAGAAACTAGGAAAAAAATACCACTTAATGCACAAGCTAAATAAATCATCAATCAATTTATAAAGCTAATCGCAAAAAGAATAAGAAGCCAAGTCTGGTCGGGTGCCACCGCTCAAACCTGAAAAATAAATTGGGTAGTCAAGCTCTACCCTTATACAACCCATATTAAAAATGAATTAGATACAATTAAGCAAGGAATTCATTGTTATGGTGGTCTTCAAGCTTCATTTCTTCATTCTTCTTTTCTTCTTCTTCTTCTTTTTTCTTCTTTCTTCTTTGGCTCCTTCTTTTGATGGTTGGAAGGTGGATGCTCCAAGGCTTCACATGGTACATAAGATGAAATCTTATGACCAATGTTCATCCTAATCCCCATAACAATCATTCCAAAATCTTAATTGCAAAATTTACATGAAAAGGAAAAGTAAATCTAGCTAACACCCACAAAACAAAGGTTAGCTAAACAAACCACCAAATCCCAAGCATGTATATTGGACTTATCACCCCACACATGGGTGACTAAGTCCACCTGACCTATTGGATTATGCTTAGGGGTATAAGCACTATAGCAAAATTTATATTTTTATTTATTACAATGCTCTTAAGCACAATCCTAAAAATAATGGTTAGACTAAGATCGCCTAACCATTCATTCTACGCACATACATTCTAACAACCAGAGTAAAACATATATCATAAAAAAAGCAAGAATCAAACCATACACCATCCTAACCTAAAGCTAGAAGTGGTGACTTAGCGTAATGTAGGTGCTTTGGAGGTTTGTGTGGTATGCTTAGCTATGGCTTTAAGTTAGAATTTTCTTAGTGTGAAGCATGTTCAACTTAGGGGAGAGTTTCATTTAAGTGATTTAGTTATTTTGGGTTGATTTTATTTCATGTTTTGATTAGGTTCAAATGAGTCCTACCATTAATTACTAAGTTATAAAGAGAGGGAAAGAGAAGAGAACTTCTCTTTCCTTCCCTAACCTAAGTAATTTCTAAAGTAGATTCATATTTTTAGTTTGATTTAGTGAATGTTTTGATTAGGTGTTTTAATCAATCCTAAGTTTAGATGAACTCTAAAAAAGCCCATTCTAAAAGAAAGGCATTTTAAGAATAAATAAAATGAACCAAATTCACAAAAACATACATCACTTCATTTCTTTCTCAACATGTATAACATGAATATGAATGAGTCCTAATCATATCTATACACATAAATGAGAATGTTTAACACACTTTATGATGCATGCTAAGTGATTCATTTAAGAAATTTGGAAGTTCATGATGCATGATTTTTCTTAAGTAGAAAAGGGATTTCTTATCCAATTTTCACATGCACACATGAGTAAGAAAGGCATAAGTGAGTACAATGCCATTGTTAACCAGAGGTGTAAGGTACAAGACCTACTTACTACTTAAAGCCTCGCAACCTCGGGTTGTCTAGACTAATATACCACTTTCCTTAAATACAAACATGTGTACAAAAAAATGAATGGAAAAGAAAGAAAAATTGTATTAGTTGATTCATTTTGTTTATGCAATTTATATGTGCAAGCATAGGTATCCTTCTTAAGTGATAGTATAGGAGAATGAATAGAATATGGAATTAGTCAAGTTAGGTTCTTTTCAAATGAACCACACATCTTACCAAATCCTATTCTAAATTATACTAAAAGAGAAGAGAAGGAAAACCTATACTATGCACATCCTTATATCTTACTCACATGCAAGCTTATAATTAAAATATAAGTAACATACTTTCAATTTTGATAATTGATTCATATATTTTGAAAATAATTTGAATTTAATAGTGATAATAGCCACTCATATTCTTACTTTAGCCAACACATGCAAATTTGACATAAAGTAAACATTTTCATTTTAAATTTGAATTTTGAAAAGTATGAATGCATGAAACCACATGACATACATATTTAACATGTTGGGGAAAGAACTAAAGCAATGAAAGCATGTAAACACATTCACTTTAATTAAATCCTAAAGATAATCTTATGAAATAAGAAAGCTTAAAGTAAACCAAAGTTCATTTAGTATGATTTTTGTTTGATTTTGAATTTGATTTAATATTGAAAAGGGGAGTTGAGTTTGTTGTTCCTAACCCATTCCCACATGTGTTTGACATTTTTTTTTGTTTAATTTTTAGATGATTATATTCATTTTAAATTTTGATTAGGTTAAGGTATGAATTAAGCATGTTGATTAACCCTTACCTATACCACCTTAGCATAATTAACCAAGTAATTATGAGCCAATGAGTTGACATAAAACCTCTCAAAGAATTTAAATTTGCAATGAACCTAGGAAGAAATGAGCCTAATGCAATTTGGTTCATGATTAATGGTTAATTAAGCTAAGGGGTTTAACTTAAGTAATTTCAAAACACCCCTCACATATATGAGTTGGGTTTTGATTTTATTAATTGAACTTAGGCTCTCAACACCAAGCAATCTACCCAAAGTAGATTAATTAAGTTATGGAAGGTTTTAGAATTTTAGAAATTAATTAAGAGGTAATTAATGAATTAACCCTTAATTAAGAGAGGATTAAGGAAAGAAAAGGGGTTTAGGAATAGCTTAGGAAATACCCCAAAATTATTCCTAAACCTCTATTCACTGGATCAAACCTTAATCAACTTTAATAGGATTAAAACACTAATCAAACCCTTAATTACCCTTAATTACAGGGGTAATTAGAAATGCATCCCAATTAAGCCTTTAATAAATCCCAAGAAAATTAGGGAAGATAGAGGACATCCCATAAAACATACCCAAGAAGTTTGGGATTAATCAGAAGATTATTTAAGAAGTAATTAGCAAAATAAGATTTGTAATAAAAAGCAAAATTAGAGAAAGATATAATTTAAAATCTATTAAAACTAATTTTACAATATTCTAGATTAAATTATCTTTCAGTAGAAATTTACCTCATATTTTACTAATTTTTATATAGGAAGATATGAATTTTTAAAGCTTAAGAGATTAATTAGAATTAATTAAAACCTAATCCTTTAACCCCAATCGCACGCGGCGTGCAATGCTTTATGTGCACTTTTGAGTGCCACTTAAACATCCCATCAAAGTAAGTGCGTGGCAGTGGGATGCGATTTGATACCTGCCATTCGATCAAGGATCGAATGACTAGGAATCACCCCATGGTTTAAAAAGTATAAATCGATATATAAAATATGTGTTTAATCTCGGCCGTCCATCCAAAATGCATGGAGGGATGGCCTGGATCACCCCTATTCTACCTCGAGGATCAATGGAGACGTCCATGATCCAAGGGAAGATCCGAGCTCGATTGAGGATTGGGACAAGATTTTGCACACACCATCATACACTAATGGCAATCCTATCCAACTGTCAAATTTTCATGCCATGACACTTTCTTTCACAAAAGACCAACACCCCTTAAGTCTAGTGGTCACAAAAATGGCATACCTCATTGGAGGTGATCACCGCTGATTCCTTGGAGGAGCTTTGTGAAAGCTATGGTAAAAGAATTAGCTCTTGAGGTTATGTAGATTGTTCTATGGACCAACTCCTCCTCCTCTCCTTTGTGGCTTTGATCGAATTGAACTTTTCCTTGCCTTTGAAACTTGAGGGAGAGCTTAGGCAAGCTCAATTTGATCCCCTGAGGGAGTGTACAAAGGGAAATGAAGTGGATTATAGTGTGGAAGAAGTTTGGAAATCAATTGAGCTCCCCTATTTTCAAAGGATGAAAACTGAGAATGACTCTTTCTAAATCCATCTAGGAAGCTTAGGATTGCTCTCGGATGGCTCTTAACACTCTCTAGCACTCAATCGATAATGAGGATGTGTCAATTGAATTGAATTAAGGGGAGTATATCTCTCCATATGGAAATCAGATGGTCAAAGATATGGTTACCATTTTGATCCAATTGACCATATGGAAAGGGTTGTTTGGGCTATTTGAAGTTGGCACATGGTCGGTTTAAGCCAAGGAGTGGATTAGTAACCTCCCATGTGCTTCAAATCAAGTGGAGGGAGGTTTTCAAATTGGCCAATTTGAGCTATAGAGCCAATTTTGGCCTTGGGTCCATTTGGGTTGACCCAAACCCATTGGGTTTGGTGCACCACCCTCCATAGGGTTCACTTGACCTATTAGGAAGGTATCAAGTTGATATGAATAGGGCTTGACCAAATTCCCCATGGATTTGACCAAAATTTCTATGGACTAGGGGTAGAATGGTTATTTGGCCAATTTTTAAATTTGAATATGCTGGGTATGTTGAGAAAATGGGTTTGGAGAAGTTTCATTGGATTTGGAGTTCATTTGATAGGTTTGGCTCATGTTGACCCATTTAGGTCAAAATGAGTCAACTTGGGTCAAGTTGACCAATTGGTCAAATTAAGTCAAACTAAGGGTTAGCTAAATTTCATATGACCATTTGATATGTTTTGGTGGCTTTGGTTTGATTCAATTTGGTTTAGTTTTGAATTTGGCTCATATGACTTCATTTAGGTCAAATGGGTCAAGTTGACCAATTTGACCTATTTGCCCTATTTGAGCTAGGTCATGGGTAGGTTTAGGTTTAGTTAGTCATATGAAGTAGATTGATATCTTTATTTCCAATCAATTTTGGTTAAGTTTGAATTTGGCTCAACATGACCCTTTAGGTCAAGTTGGGTTCAAGGTCAATTGGGCTAAGTTAGTGCCAATTGAGGCTTTGGTCAAGTTCAACAACTGCTTTGGAATGAACTTGACCCATTGGTTTCAATCAATTTGGCTTAGAACAAGTTTTGAAATGTTTTTACTTTTTAGGTCAGGTTGTGTCAACTTGGGTCAAGTGGCCAATTGGGCTAGGTTAGGCTTAAATGTTGACTTGGTCAAGTTTAAACATAGTTTATGAATGAACTTAGATCAATGGTTTCAATCAATTTGGCCTATGGTAGATTTTGTCTATGTTAGGTTCCATTTTGGCTAAGTGTTGACTTGGTCAACTCTTAGGTTTGACTTGGTTTGATCGAATTTGATTGATTGATCATCCCATAAAGATGGTTGATCATGATGAGAGGCATAGGTGAGTTTGGTTCAATCCAATTTAGCTAGGATTAGAATTTGGCTCATAAGGGTACTTTAGGTCACTTTGGGTCAAGTGAGCCTAAGTGGGTCAAATGGCTTGGTCAAAGCTTGATTTGAGTTTGATTGAACTTGTATATGGACTTATGATTGGAATATAAATCCATTTGCAAGTGGTTTGAAGTCAAATGAGTTTTGATTCATTTGATAATTTCATATTCAAAGTAAGAATATGAATGGATTTGGGGTTTGATTTTTGAATTTGGTTTTGATTTAGTGATTGAAGTTTGTATTTATATTTGGATTCATGATTGTAGGGCTGATTGAATAATGAAGGAAAATCAAGAGTTTGGCTTGATTTGAAGTTGATTTGGCTAAGTTCAAGATTTTGATTTGAAAGGCTTAGGTTGGATTTTGAGTGGATTTGAGTTTAATTTTAGGAATTGGTTTTCAATGTTTGAATTTATATTTCATTTATATATGTGAATATAAATGAGAATATAAATGGGCCATGAAAAGATTTCATTAATTTGGAGTGATTTGATCATGATTTAGGCTAAGTCCCTTAAAAGGGATTTAAAGAACTTAAGAAATTTTTGGTGTTTGGAGCTTAAATTTTTGAATTTAGTTTGATTGATTTGAATTTTTATTTCATTTATATATGTGAATATAAATGAATTATGAGAAAATCCCATGAATTTGAATTGGTTTTATCATGATTTTGGCTAAGTCCTTAAGGGAGAATTAAGGACTTAAGAAGGATCTTAAATTTGGAATTTAATTTTTGGATTTGATTTCATTGATTTATATTTATATTTCATTTATATATGTGAATATAAATGAGAATATAAATAAATTATGAGAAAATCCCATGAATTTGAATTGATTTGACCATGATTTTGGCTAAGTCCTTAAAGGAAAACTTAAAGGACTTAGGAAAGATTTGGACTTAGAATTTCATTCATGGGTTTCAATCATGGATTTCAATCATGTGGCATTGATTTGAGTTTGGGGAAAATCAAATAAGATTGATTTGACTTGAAGGAAGGAAGGTGAGGAATGGTTGCAAGGGTAGGCAAATTTTCCTAACACCCCTAAGGCATGACCTATTCTATGGCTAACTCTTCTAAGTCTTGGCTAGAGTGTCCACCAGATATGTCTTAAGACAAGGAACTCTTAAATTCTAAGAGGAGTCATATGTCAAGATGGAGGGGTTGAAAGATCATTCTAAAAATGAGGTCAACAGTAGGCAACTTTTCCTAACACCTCTAAGGCATGACCTATTCCTATGGCTAACTCTTCTAAGTCTCTTGGGCTAGGCTGAGTGTCCACCTAATCAATAGATGTGTCATAAGACTAAGGATATCTTAAAGTCTAAGAGGAGTCATATGTCTAAGATGGAGGGGTTGAGAGCTCAACCTAAAAATGAGGTCAACATTAATTAAGTTTTGGATTTGATTTTATTTAAAGAGGATAAGAGAAATCATCACTTGCTATTTTAAACTTATTCCCACATTAGTGATTTGATTTTATTTAAGGAAATTTAATTAATTTGATTTTATGGGTTAATTAAGTTGAACCCTTAATTAGATGAATTAATTATCCTTACTTATGTCACCTTAAAGTAATTAACTAAATAATTATGAGCCAACATGATATGCATGGAAAATAAACTTGCAATGATCTTAGAAAATAAAAGGGGGCCTGATGCAATTGGCTCATGATTAATAGTTAATTAGATTAAGGGACTCAATTAATTACTCTTATGGTTTTCCCACACATGTGGACTAACCATAATTTCATTAAACTTCTTTAGGTTATTAAACACCTAAAGATCTACCCCATGATTTAATTACTTAAGGTCAAATGTGATTATGATTTCAATTTGATTAAGTGATTTAATTAATTAGTTAAATCTTAATTAATTTTATTTCTAAAAATGGTGAAATGAACTTAGGGAAAGGGGTCCCAACCCTATTCCTTAGTTCACTTACTATTAAGCAATGATTAGTAAATTTAATTAACCAATTTGTTACTATTCATGGGATTAATTAATCATTAATTAACTTATAAGAGTAGTTAAGGTTTACTTAGTCAATTTTCATAATTAAGTGAGCAATAAATCCCTAGAAAATCATGGGAGGCAGAGGTCATCTCATTAAATTAACCCACAAAAATTTTGGATTAATTGCTCAAATAATTAAGGAGTAATTAAGCTAATAAATTTTATAATTAAACCTTAATTAAACCTTAATTACTTTTCAAAATTAGTTAAGAACATTTTTAATTAATTCTCCTCTTGAATACCTTTAAAATGAGTATTCATTTGCATTTTATTTATTTCTTTATGATTTTTTATGATTTTTAGAAGTTTTAGCCATTAAAAATGATGAATTAATCCTAATTAAAGCCTAATCTTATTAACACCATGTGATGCACTGATGCGATGCACTTTCCACGTGGTGCCATGAGATTGGCTACATAAAATTTATCTGACTCAGCGCCTATGTTGCAATGATAGGCTCACATTCTCATATGCTGTCTGATCTAAGATTGGACGGCTATGATTAATCACACAACTTAATAGGATTAAATTAGATCGATCTAGTCGATCTAATCATGACAGTCCATTTCGATCATGTAGAATGGATGGTGTGTGATCTAACGTTAGGTGAGTAAAGGAGAATGGAGTTCGTTCGCCATTGATCACTTGATCCGGGCTTACCCAAGCTCTGATCAACTCCAAAAGGATCCCACACCTTCACGACATCGATTGGAAGGGATCCAACGATCAAGATCACACAAGATGCAAGTTTTCTTCAAAAAGCTCCAACCTATTTTTGCCTAAGCATCAATTTTGGAAGCATACCTCATCGAAGCTCAAGACTGGTGATTTGAACGATTAAGAAAGATTCATCTGAAGACTTGCTGAGTAGCAATTGGATCAATTCCTTGATGTTTACCGAAGGCCATGAAGATAATTTGGAGCTCGCCTTTGATCAAGTCCCACCTCCAATGCTCAGGAAGCTTGGGAGATGATTCATTCTTGCTCAACAATGCCTAGGGAAGGTGCCTGCAAAGTTAATTTGAGTTTGATGGATAAATGGGGACGTTAGGTCGAAAATGGTAGTGTCTTATTTTTGGATAGACAGGAATGGCATTTTTTGATCGAGGAACGAGCTTGAGAGCGTAAGGAATGGCTTTAGCGGGTCATCTTGGGTAGATAGGGCTATAAGGAATGATTTTTGTGTGTGTTTGAGTGGAAACGAGGGGGTGTATACCCCCCTCCCCCATGACAATCCATTTCGATCATGTAGAATGAATGGTGTGTGATCTAATGTTAGGTGAGTAAAGGAGAATGGAGTTCATTCACCATTGCTCACTTGATCCGGGCTTACCCAAGCTCTAATCAACTCCAAAAGGATCCCACACCTTCACGACATCGATTGGAGAGGATCCAACGATCAAGATCACACAAGATACGAGTTTTCTTCAAAAAGCTCCAACCAATTTTTTCCTAAGCATCAATTTTGGAAGCATACCTCGTCAAAGCTCAAGACTGGCGATTTGAACGATTAAGAAAGATTCATCTAAAGACTTGCTGAGCAGCAATTGGATCAATTCCTTGATGTTCACTCGAAAGGCCATGAACTGATAATTTGGAGCTCTGCTTTGATCGAAGTCCCACCTCCAATGCTCAGGAAGCTTGGGAGATGATTCATTCTAGCTCAATAATGCTTAGGGAAGGTGCTTGCAAAGTTAATTAGAGTGTGATGGATAAATGGGGATGTTAGGTCGAAAATGGTAGTGTCCTATTTTAGGACAGACAGGAATGGCATTTTTTGATCGAGGAATGAGCTTGAGAGCTTAAGGAATGGCTTTAAAGGGTCATTTTGGGTAGATAGGGCTATAAAAAATGATTTTTGTGTGTGTTTGAGTGGAAACGAGGGGTGTACCCCTCTCATCTTGATCGATGGTGGGATTGGGTTTAGCTTCTAACTATAGTTTGACCATCTCAGGGAGTCATGGGTGGCAAGGAGGAGGTGAGTTGGCTTGGCTTGGTTGGTTGAAGGTGTGGAGGGGGCTGCCAAAGAGGAATCATGGGTGTAATATGGGTTTCAAATACTCCAATGGGGAGGGTGAGATGATTTCACCTCCCATGGGTAATGGCCAGCCCAACCACCCCTTATCTGACAAAGGTCCTGGGTGCCTAGGTGGACAATTGGGAGAGTACCAAGTGGCCAAGGAATGGAAATGACCACTTATATGAGTGATTTATCCCATGTGATTCTCTTGACCCAAAGATAGAATGATCATTTGGCATTGGATTTGATTTGGGCATATTTGAAATGAGCCAAAAGTGGGTTAGCCCAAATTTCAAGTCAATTGCAGTTTATTTGGTTAAGTTTGGCTCAATTTGACTCATTTAGGTTAAATTGGGTTAGGTTGGGTCAAGTTGACCGATTGGTCAAATTGGGTCTAAGCAATAGTTTGGTCAAGTTCATATGATCATTTGAGATATTTGGTTCAATTGGTTTGGTTTAGTTTGGTTTAGATTTAATTTTAGCTCATTTGAATTCATTTGGGTCAAATGGGTTAAGTTGACCAATTTGACCAAATTGGCCAAATTGGCTTGGGTGTTGGTTTATTTGACCAATTGAAGATGATTGTAGGCTTTGGTTTCACTAATTTGGATTTGTTTTGATTTAGGCCAACTTGAACCTTTAGGTCAATTTGGGCTAAGTAGGTCAATTGGGTTCAATTGGGTCCAATCATGGCTTTGGTGAAGTTCAACAATCAATTTGGAATGATCTTGAGCTATTGGTTGCAATCAATTTGGTTTATATTTTGATTTGAACCAATTTGGTCTTTTAGGTTAATTTGGGTCAACTTGGGTCAAGAGGGCCAATTGGGTTTTGTTTGACTCAATTGAAGGTCAAGTCATATTCAAATGTTGATTTTGATTTGGTACGAATCATTAGTTTTAAAGGATTTTAGCTTAGGTTGCAATTTGGCTAGTTTGGGTTCATATGGTTAAGGGGTTGACTTGGTTAAATGACCAAGTTAGCTTGGTTTGACCTAATTTGTGATAATTGATCAACCTAGGGTGATCAACAATCATGATGGAGGTTTTGATGGGCTTGGTTCAATCTAATTTGGGTAGGATTAGAACTTTGCTCAAATAGGTCAAATTACTTTGGGTCAAGTGGACCAATTGGGTTTAGTTTGATTTTGATTGAGTTTGATTTAGTTGAGTTTATATATGGATTTGGATTGATATATAAATTCAATTGCAATGCTTGGGTTTAAAATGGGTTTTGGTTCATTTGAACATTTCAAGTCAAAAGGGTTAAGGGACTTGGGTTGATTTTGGTTTGGCTTGATGATTGTAGATTTCATTTATATTTGTAAATATGATTGAAGGTATGATTGATTCATGAGAAAATCAATTGAATTTGGGTTTTGGAATGAAGGAATTTGGCTAAGTCCATGGAGTTGGGTCATGTGGCTTAGGTTTGGATTTTGATTTGGTTTGATTTAGTTTTGATGATTTAAATGTATATTTCATTTAAATTTGTGAAGATGATTGAAAATATGATTGATTTGTTAGAAAATCAATTGAGTTTGACTTGATTTGGATTAAGATTTGGCTAAGTTCTTGGGATAGGTAATACAACTTAGGAAGTGTTTTGATTTAGTTTTGATCATTTAAATGTAGATTTGAATTATGTTTAGGAATATGATTGAATATATAAATTTATTATGAGAAAATCAATTGATTTTGGATTGATTTGGATTAAGATTTGGCTAAGTCCATGGGATAGGTCATATGGCTTATGAAGGGTTTCAAGTTTGGATTTGATCATGGGCTTCAATCATTTGGTTTTGGAATTTGGGTTTGGATTTGGATTTGAATTTGATGCTTTAATTGAATAGGAGGTTTGTATGGAGAAGGTGAACATGGATTGGATTTAGGTTGTAGGGTAGGTGGATTATCCTAATCTCTAAGGCATAACCTAATCCAATGGTTAACCCTTCTAAGTCTTTAGGCTAAGGTTAAGTGTTTACCTAATTATTAGAAGTGTCTTATGACTAGGGAAGTCTTAGTGTCTAGAAGACTCCTAAGTCTAAGATGGAAAGATTGAATCTGCACTCCAAAAGTGAGGTCAATAAGCCTTAGGCTCCATAGTGTTGCCCTTGGAAATAGATGATTGAAAGACTGAAGCTAAGTTTCACATTATAAACTCGAATACATCTTTTAATGCTTTGTTTGGGAGACCATGGATATATGAGAACAACATAGTTCCATCCTCTCTATATCAGTGTATGAAGTTTGTGAGAGGTGAGATTGTCTACTATGTCAAATGAGATCTCAAGCCATTTATAGTTCATGAGGTCTTCATATGAGGATGTCTACCTCCCTCAAAATCAACAAGTCTATTCTTGCAAACTTGGCCAAACTCTAAAAATTAAAACAAAGAGAAAAAGAAATAGAAAAAGAGAAAGAAAAGAAAAAAGGAAATGAAAAAATAAATAAAAGGGAGCGAAAATAGACTTAGAGGAGGAAGTGGAGCCTGACATTAGATTCCACCCATAGTTTGTTACTCCATTTGAACATATGGGTAGGATGACTTGACCTCCACCAGGTAGAGGAAGAGGCAAGTTTAGAGGAAGTCACAAGGGTGGAAAACTTCATTATTGGCTACCCAATAGAATATATGTCCCAGCTACCAGGAGTACACCTACTATCCATATAGACTTAGAATCTAGTTCATAGGATGAGTCTTATATGGTTAGCACACCAGCCAGCTCTTCTCAACAATAGATTCCCTTCGAGGTGACACTTGAGTCAGATAGAGATGAAGATTGGGCTCTAAAGCAAGGAATAAGTGTATCCAAGTCTATATATGAAACAGTTAGGCATCAGTTGGGAACCTTAGGTCTATCCCCACTTTCCTCTCAAAACATTGAGGGTTTGGTAATTCAGGAAGCCCCTAAGTTATCCATAGGGGTGAAGACTCAAAGGTTCTTTCTGGGAGCATCATCCTCAAGTCAAGATGTTGATGTAGAACATGAGGATGACTCATATAAAGATTTAATAGAATTACCTTTTGATTGGTACTTGCCTTGTGTTCATAATTTAGAAAAGAAAGGATTAATCCTACACAATTGGTCAAAGCACAAGTTAGACAACTTCGAAAGAATATGGAGGAATAAATGTAAAAGCTCTTAATCAAGATTGAGACTAGGATTCAGTACAGTTGGTCCTGTCGATGATGACGATTACTGCATAGCCATAACCAATCTTTTGGAATGTGATAGGTTATTTTCAAATCACATTAACTCATATGGGGAGCTGTGCTTAGAAACTTCAAATGATCCAGATGATTTTGAAGTCAAAGATGCACCAATAGAGTTCAAAGAAGAGATCAAGTCAACCATCGATGAGATCAAGGAAATCAACTTAGGAACTGAAGAAGATCCACGTCTGACATACATCAGTTCTTTGTTTGAATGAAATTGAAACCAATGACTTAGTTAAACTATTGCTTGAGTTTAAGAATTGCTTTGCATAGAGTTATGCAGAGATTATTGGATTAGCTACTGACGTAGTGGTCTATAAATTAGCAATAATGTCTTTGCTAACCTTATTAAGAAAGCTCTTAGACTCATGCGATTAGACATAGAACAATAGGTCATTTCTGAAGTCAAGAAACTAATCAATGCTGGCTTTATCCATGAAGAAAAATACCCTACCTGGTTAGCCAGTGTCATGCCAATTAAGAAAAAGAATGACCAAATTTACATATTCATTGATTTTATAGATTTAAATAAGGCATGTCTAAAAGATGAATTTCCACTACCAATCCCGGAGATGATGGTGGACATTGCCTCAATTCATGCAGTCTCCTATTTCATGGATAACTCATCTGCATATGACCAAATAAAGATGGCATATGAAGATGAAAGAAACACTGCTTTTAGAAACTTGATCAGAATCTATTGCTATAAGGTCATGCTTTTCAACCTTAAAAAAGTTGGAGCTACATACCAGTGGGCTATGACTCGAATCTTTGACGAACTCATTCATCATTAAGTCAAGTGATATGTCGATGATCTCATGATCGACGTAGAGAAAAGGAAGACCATCTCTTTGACTTGAGAGTAATTTTTAAATATTTATGATAATTGTGATATTTATTTTTGATTATGTGTATGGAGGACACCACACAGATCTAAGGGTGTACTTATTGAAGTGATCGAGTGTGACATCAAGGAATGGTGCTTTATCTCAAAAGATAGAAATCACCACCCTATAATGTATCTAATCACCTAATAAGGACTCCTAAGGCATGGTGGATCTTTGAATACATTAGAGATTTTCCCCCTACTTTATATGGATGAATGAAGTAGGGTTTATTTAAACTGGGAATACTCTCGATTAAAGTAGGCAATTGTTGTCTCCAAAAATTTCAAAGATAAGACTATCAATAAGTTGGCTATGTTTGGAATATCAAGTGGGATACATCAAAATGAGAGACTTATTATCGAAGCCAAAAGGAGATGAATAGGGGATGTTCATGATACTAGGAAACCTAGTGAGCATTCCAATTTATCATATGGTTTGGCTTTATATGTTTAAAATTGACGAAAATTATGTATTCAAGTTAAAATTTATTAGAAGGCTAGGACTTATAATCCCACAATACAAGATTATCAAAATGCCTAAGAGGTGAGAATTTATGCTTGTAGCATGGACGAAATAGCTACCTCGGATCCTAAAGCTAAGGAGCTTTAGTAAGAACAAAAGCGCAACCTAAATCTATGTGAAGATGGTTACATGATTTACCTCCATAAGAGAGGATAAACCACCGTACTACTAGACTTATATCCACCTGGAGTGGGAACCAGCAAACTCCTCCTACGCTTTAAAACCATGTAGGCAAGTCTTATGTTTTTACAAGATAGTTAGGTTATTATCATTTAGAAAGAGGCTAAAGTCCTTAAACCCACTCCCTAAAGAGACTAGAGCATGAGTGGTATGAGTAATGACTTAGTATAATGCAAATATTTTCAAATTTTATTTGTATTTAACACTTCATTTTGACAAATGCTTTGGGATTTTCATATGTCTAGATGTATGATGAAAATGAGTTATGGGCCAAATCAGCAAGAAGGGGTGTTTTTCACCACAAGGGATGTCCTCACAGGTCAAGCATTTCCATATTGTGCAAGAATGAAAATCCCCTATTTTTAAGAGAGAAAGAAAATGCATGCATGATGTGAAACATACAACATTCAGATAAGGGGTTGCTAAATCTTTTAATTATCTTGATTTAATGCCTAGGCTTTATGGTGAGGTTATGAGTTGTAGAAATTTTAGTTATGAGTTATAGTTGGGATACAAAAATTAATTTTTCCCTTAGAGCCTAATCTCATCCAAGCCACATATTAAAGCATCAATATAAAAAAAATTATAAGAGGCATGCAATTTTTAATGAGCAATATAAATAAATCATTAAATAATTTATAAAGCAAAAGAATAAATGGTCAATGCTATCGCACAACCAAAGAAAAATGGGTAGCCGAGCTCTACCCTTATACAACCTGGATTACAAAAGAATAATTACAATTAAGGATGAATACATGCTATGGGGTCTTCATCTTCATTCTTCATGTCTCCTTCATTTCTTCATATCTCCATTTGATTTAATTTGCTCCACTTCAAAGGCATCACATGGCCTCCCAAGACAAAGCCCTCTAGTCACTACTCATCCTTGTCCCCCCATAACACTAATCCTAATTTCTAATTGAAAAATTACATTTAAATGTGAAGAGTAAATATAACTACACTTGCAAAATAGAGGTTAGCTAAACATACATTCCACCCATGCAATTATATTTATAATTTGGACTTAGCACTGCATGGGCAACCAATCCCCGCCCTAACTTGGATTATGCTTAGGGCTTAAGCAACCTACAAAAGAGAGCATTTATATTTATTTTTTGAGTAGCCCCTTATGCACAATCCCCTACAAAAGATATAATTAGGCTAATAATGGCCCAACATCTAGTCTATGAAACATACACCCTAACATCAAGTCTAAAATAATACATCATAAAACCAAACATACATCAAACCATACACCACCCTAACATAAGACTAGAAGTGGTGACTTGATCTAATGTGTGTGTATTAAGGCTTGTGTGGTATGTCCTAACTAGGCTTTAAGGTTATAGTTTCCTAAGTATGAAAAGATTTGATCATGAAGGGTGGTTTCACTTTAAGTGGTTTAATTGATTTGTAAGTTTACTTAATATTTTTTTTCATTTGATTTACACTTAACAACTAAGTGTTATAAAGAGAAGGAAAGAAAGGATCACTCTTTTATCCCTACCTTAAGTCATTTCTAAAGCCAATTAATTAAACAATTCTCTTTAGTGAATGGCTTATTACATATTTTAATTAATCTTAAGTTTAGGTTCACTTTAAATAAACTCATTCAATAAGAAAGGCATCTTAAGATTAATTGGAATGAATTACTATCACATAACACATATTTATTTATTTCTTTCCATCATATATAACATGCATATGATTAAGTCCTAAACATACCTATACATACAATTTATATTTTAGCATACTTGAATGATGAATGCAAGCAAATGTATTTGGAATTGATGTTTCCTTTGGTTGAATTATTTTGTCATATTAATTTAAAGCTCTATCTAAATTCTTATGCAAAAGCATGAGCAAAGAGCTTTAAGTTACATGATTAATCAATTCAACCACTTGAACAAAGTATGAATGCATGTTTCTTTTAAAGGGAAATAGAATTTTCATTCATTAGCCAAATGTACACATAAATGTATAAGAGTTTCTAACAAGTATGTTGCCATTATTCTACACCAATGGAGGTATGAATCTCCTTAGGGCTACTTAAAGTCATGCATCCCTGGGATGTCCAGACTAATATACCCTCTATCCTCAGATACATATGGATATATAAGTAACTATAAGAATGAGAATCATGCAAAAGTAAAATTGATTTGATTAAATTATGGTTTTCATCCATTACTTGTCTCACACATAAATATATATAAGCATTTTAAGTATGTAAGGCGCTATTATTTTGCATCAAGGGAGTGGGATAGGAACCTCCTTAGGGCTACTTAAAGTCGTGCATCCCTGGGATGTCCAGACTAATATACCCACTATTCATATATATATGTGAATGTGCAAGCAACTATAGAAATGAAAATTATACAAAAGTTGGATTCAATTTAATTGATTTATTTGTGTAAATGAATTGAAGCTCCATCTAAAATCTAATGTAAAAAATGCGTAAGAATGAAATCAAGTCGGTACGTCTCCATTGTTCTACACTAAAGGAGTGAGGTAGGAACCTTCTTAGGGCTACTTAAAGTCATGCATCTCTGGGATGTCCAGACTAATATACCCGCTAATATTCTTACTTATGCAAATCAACATATGAATATAAGAAAGAAACTTCACTTCATACACTAAGTTTATATTCACATGCACTTTATATATATATATATATATATATATATATATATATATATATATATATATATATATATATATATATAAGAAGTCACAACATATATTCTTATTCATTAAAATAAAATATGTTTGAGATTTAGTAGTGATAATAGCCACACGTATTCTTAATTAAGTCAACACATGGAAATTGGCATAAAGCAAATCATTTCTTACTTAATTAATTTTTGAAAAGAATGAATGCATGACTACAAGTGGCATACAATATTTTTTTATATGATTAAAAAGAAATAAAGAAACATAAGAGTGCAATTTCATTCAATCCAACTAATTCATAAGGACAATCACATTAAACAAGCTTATTTAAAATAAACCAAAGTTTGTTAAAGCCATTTTTAATTTCATATTTAATTTGATTTATGAAATGTGAATGAGGTTTGCTAGTCCTAATCTCATTCCGATATATGTGAGATAATTTGATTCAATAAAAAGCAATTAGGTTGATTTTATGGATTGATTAAGTAAAACATAGATTAAATCAATTAATTAGCCCTTACCTATGTCACCTTAACGTAATCAATTAAACAATTATGTGCTAATATGATATGCAACCACATGGAAAGTAAATGGTAGTGCTCCTATCAAATGGATGGGGCCTAATGCAATTAGCTCAAAATTATTAATTAATTAAGCTTAAGGAGCTTACTTAATTACTCTTATGATTTTCTCACACATGTGAACTAACCATAATTTTATTAGCTCCCTCTTTAGGTTATTGAACACCCAAAGATCTACTCAAGAGTTAATTAGAGAAGTATATTCAATAAAATTAATTAAGTTCATTAATTATCTAATTAAATCTTAATTATCCTTAATCAACAATATTAAATGAACTTATTGAAAGAGAAAAAAAGGAAGCCTAAGTCTTAATCCATAAATCTTTTCAATTAGTTAATTAAAGTTCATGTATGATTTTGATTTGATTGATTTAATTAATTAATTAATGTTTTTAATTAATTATTTAAGAGGGAATGGAGAAGACTTAAGGAAAAGACTGGAAGAGGGAGTCCCAATCCATTTTGTTCATTTGCTTAATTATCATTAATTAAGATAGGAGAGTAATTAAGGCTTAATCCATTAATTTTTCAATTAATTATCCAACAAATCCCAAGAAAAATAAGGAGGTAGAGGTCATCCCCAAACATCTCTAAAGTTTGAAATTAATTGATAATTAATTAGAGTAATTAAGCTAATTAAGTTTTAATTAAACTTAATTAAGCAGAAATTATATTCAAAATTAATTAATAATAATTTTAATGGATTTTCCTCTGAAATACCTTTAAAATGAGCCCTCATTTGTATTTTTTGGATTTGTTTTATAATTAATTATGAATTCTCAAAGTTTCAGCACTAAAAAAGACTAATTAACCTAATTAACCCACTAATTCCATTGGCGCCATGTCGCTGCTGATGTAGTGTGCTTTCCACGTGGTGCAATGGGATTGGTTATTTAAGTTGTTACATCCAATGTCGACATGAATGGCAATGGAATGCGCTTTTGCATGGGCTGTCTAATCTAAGATTGGATGACCATGATTAAACACGCGATTTTGAAGGAGAAAAGTGGGATTCTATGCATGATCAGACCATCCATTCATCATGCGAATGGAGGTCTGGTTTGTCTCCTCGAAAGGAGAGATGGATTCATCCATAGCTTGATCCAGCTCACCGAAGCTCGATGGAGATCAAATTGATGACAAACCTTCGGGGAAGCACAATAAGTACATCCAATGGTGGAGATCACACGAGATGCAAGTTTTCTTCTCAAAGGACCAACCTATTTTAAGCTAAAGATAAGTTTTAATGGCATACCTCACTAGAGCTTAGGACCGATAGTTCCAATGATTGAGAAAGCTTTGTTTGGTAGAAATGAAGCCTTGTTGAGCCAGACGAGCTTTGATTTGATGTGGTTTGCTCGAAAGACCATCCCACGATAAGTAAGCAATTGGCCTTGATCAAAATCCACCCTCCGACCATTGGGAAGCTTGGGAAATGATTTTTTTTGGCTCGTCTAAGTCCAAGGACGGTGTGTGCAAAGTTAATTGCACTTTGGTTACAAAATGCAGAAATGGAAATCTCTAGTTTGTTCCCCTATTTTGGTTTTACGTAAAACCAAGAATGGGGAATTTGGGGAGCTCAGGAAATGTAAGGGGAAGCTTTGGGATCTCTCTCTTTCGCAGTTGGGGTTGAATCGAGTGTGGGTGTGTATGTTTGACTAAGAATGAAGGGGGTATACCCCCTCCTTCCTTGGCTTGGTAGTGATGATTATTTCAGCTTTTTGATCAAATGATCACCATGGAGAGATCAGTTTGGGCAGAGAATCCATCCACTTGGCCTCTCATAAGTGGAGGAAAGTTTGAGAGTGGCTGCCATTAGAGTAGTGGGTGTCCTTGGTGGTTTGAAATGCTCCAATGGGAATGGGGAGGTAATTTCACCTCCCCATGAGTCATGGTCGACAACCACCCTCGTCACCGTTTGGTGCCTAAGAGGACCAATGGGTGTCAAGTGGCTGGGGAAGGAAATGACCAAAAGTGCAAGTGTCTTATTTCATGGGATGCCCTAGACCCAAGGGAAAAGTGGTCATTTGGCTATGGGTTTGATTTGGGAAGATTTTAAATGGGTCGAAAGTGGGTTAGCCCTGGTTTGGAGTTTATTTGATTTGATTTGGATAGATTTGACCAATTTAGGTCAAATTGGGTTAGGTTGGGTCAAGTTGACCAATTGGTCAAATTGGGTCAAACTAAGGGTTGGGTCAAGTTCACATGACTATTTAAAGTGTATTGGTGTCATTAGTTTGGTTTAATTTACTTTGGATTTGATTTTGGCTCTTTTGGATTCGTATAGCTCAAGTGGGTCAAGTTGACCAATTTGACTAAATTAGCCAAATTGGCTTGGGTTGGGTATTGGTTCAAGTTCAATTGGTTAATTGATAATGATTGTAGGGTTTGGTTTGAATTAATTTGGATTTAATTTAGATTTAATTTAAAATTTGTCCAATTTGACCCTTTAGTTTAATTTGAGCTAGGTTAGGTTAGGTTGACCAATTGGTCAAATTAAGCTCAATAATGGCTTTGGTCAAGTTCAATAATCAATTTGGGATGAACTTGAACCATTGGTTGCAATCAATTTGGGTTGGATTATGATTTGACCTATTTTGGGTTTTAGGCCAATTTGGGTCAACTTGGGTCAAATGTCCAATTGGACTTGGTTTGGTACAATTGAGGGTTTGGTCATGTTCAATCATTGATTATGAATTGGTTTGAATCAAAGGTTTCAAATAATTTGGCATATGGTGTGTTTTGGCTAGTTTAGGTTTCATTTGGGCTAAAGGTTGACTTGGTCAATAGGCTAGGTTGACTTGGTTTGACCCAATTCAAGATAATTGATTAACCTAGATGATTGTTGATCATGATATGAGTTTGGATGAGCTTTCAATCCAATTTGGGTTGGATTAGAATTAAGCTCTTGGCCTTTTGGCCACTTTGGGTCAAGTGGACCTAAATGGGTCAATTGGCTTGATCATAGCTTGGTTCAAGTTTAGTTGAAGTCACATATGAACTAAGGATTGAAATATAAATCCAATTGCAATCAGTTTGGAGTGAAAAGGGGTCAACATGGGCTAGACTTGAGTTGACTTGGATTTGGTTTTATGATTGTAGTTTATATTTATATTAGGAATAATGATTGAATCATAATAAATCTATGATTTTTAAAATGATTTGGGTATCATTTAGCCAAGTTCAAGAAATTGATTGAAAAAGGCTAAAATTGGAAATTTGATTTGATTTGGGTTTGATTTTGGCTATTTGAATTTATATTTCATTTATATTTGGGAATATAAATGAAAATATAAATGGTTCATGAGAAAATCACTTGAGTTTGGAGTGATTTAGAAGCAAATTTGACCAAGCTTATGGGTGTAGGTCAAAAAAACTTAGAAAGGAAACCTATTTAATTTGATTTGATTGTGGTCATTAGAGGGTGGATTTAATTTATATTTGTGAATATAAATGAAGGAACAATTTATTTATTAAAAAATCAATTGAGTTTGGTATAGTTTAGATTGATATTTGACTAAGCTTATGAGAGTGCTTCATAAGCTTAGGAGATTAATTTGGTCTTGGATTTAATTTGAGACTAATTTGTTTGGTTTAGAATTGATTTATGATTTGATGTTTGATTTGAGATTAAATTGATATTTGAGAAGATCAATTGAATTGATGTTGATTTGAATTTTGTTAATGCTAAGTCCACAAGATGAAATCAAAGGGCTTTGGAAGGGTTTCATCAAGGGCTTCAATCATTTGGCTTGTAATTTGATTTATGATTTGGAGTTTGAATTGATATTTGAATTTGAGGTTTGGTTTGAGAAGAAAAGCATGGGTTAGGTTTAGGCCATTGGGTTGGCAAGTTTTCCTAAGTCCCTAATGCATAACCTATTCCTATGGCTAAGCCTTATATGTCTCTAGGCTTAGGTTAAGTGTTCACCTAATAATTAGAAGTGCCTTAAGACTAAGGAGATCTTAATGTCTATAAGAATCCTAGATCTATGATGAGGAAGTTGAGAGCTCACTCAAAAAATGTGGTCAACTATAATTTAACCTCAAAATGAACCCCTTGAAGTGTGCATTTGGAGAAGCTTCAGAAATTCCTTGGTTTGTTGTCCCACACTGGGAATCAAAATTGATCGAGAAGATGGTGATATTAGAAATGCCACCTAAAAGTTTAACTCAACCGAGATCATTGGGGTTGGCATATCTAAGACTTTATATCCAACATATCGAAGATGTCACCATTTTCGCACTTGTCAAAAGGATACAAGTTCAAGTGGGATGATAAGTGTGAGCATGCCTTCGAACACATCAAGCATTACCTAATGACATCGCCAATTCCAGCAGCCCCTATCATGGGAAAGCCGCTCATACTTTACATTGCTACATTAGATGACTACCTTGGTGCTTTGTTGGCCCAAGCTACTGATGAAGAGAAGGAAAACACACTCTACTATCTCAGCCGTCATTTAATCCCTATTGAGGCTAATAATCCACCCATTGAGAAGCATTGCCTAGCTTTATTCTTTGCATCCCAAGGGCTACAACACTACATGATTCCTCATAAGGTCAACTTAATCTCTAAGATCAATCCATTACAATATCTCATGACATGGTCGATGCTATCAAGATGGATGGCATGACGATTTATGATCCTCTCAAAGTTTGACATTACCTTCGTACCCTTTTATGTGGTGAAAGGATAAGCACTAATGGATTTCTTAGCAGTACACCCACTTCCTACTGACTCTCTGCTTAGTGATGATCTCCTCGATGAGAAAATTATGAACTTAGGGGATACTAGCATTCACTGCTGTGAGATGTACTTAGATGGTGTAGCTTCTTCTAAAAGAGGAGAAGAACCACAATCTACAATTCTAGGAAAGGTAGGGGTAGGAGTAGTTCTCTTAACTCCGGACTATGATGTAATGACATTCTCATATCATCTGTCCAATCTTTGGACCAACAATGAAGCCAAATATGAGGCTCTGATTGCTGGTCTAGAGTTAGTCGTTACACTAAGCATCCAGAACATCAACATCTTCAGGGATTCTCGCTACTTATCAACCAAATCACCGGGTAATTTATATAAACCCCAAGCTCCATCACTACCACAAGTACACCATGGAGTTGTTAGCCCAAATCCCAAAGGTTACCATTTATAAGATTCCTCAAGGAGAGAATGGTATGCTTTATCCAAAGGCGTTGCAAGGAGGATGAGTCCATATCAATAAATGTCCAAAATAGACAAGTCTTATCCCTTATTGATATTGAACTCATCAAAAGTACTCTTGAAGGGGAGGTTGCCATTGCCAAGAAGGATGAGTTAGATTGGAGGAAACCATTCATGGATTACCTAAAAAAAGGCAAACTACTTCAAGAGAAGTCCCAAGCCCATCAGATGAAGCAGATAACACTTTTCTATGCTCTTGTGGATGGTATCTTGTACCGATGATCTTTCAATCATATGTGGTTATGTTATTTAGATAAGCACAAAACCTGTAAGATCGTGACCGAGGTACACTCAGGATTATATGGAGAAAACCAATCCAGTTTGAAGATGAAATCCAAGATCAAGAGACTAAGATACTACTGGTTGTTGATGATCAATAATTGCATGGATATGGCTAGGCGATGCCACCAATGTTAAATACACGGTGTTGTCCTACACCGACCACCCAACATTCTACATCCTACATTGGCCTCATGGCCATTCGAGTGTTGGGGTACTAACATAGTGGGTCCGATTGATCCTTCTTCTTCCAAGGGTCATTGGTTCATCTTAGCTACTACTGACTACTTTTCCAAATGGGTGAAGGCGATTTTGTTCAGAGAGATCACAGCTTAGCATTTGCTCTAGTTTTTAGGAATCATATCATATATAGGTTCAGAGTACCTCATTGAATTATATTTGATAATGGTACTGCATTCAAGACCATCAAGATCGATAACTTTTCCAAGAGACATAGCATAGATTGAAGATATTCTACCATCAACTACCCGAGGGCAAATGATTTAGTAGAAGCCTTCAATAAAACTCTCATCCAAATACTAAAGAAGACACTCGATAATAATAAGCGATAGTGGTATGACCATGTAGTTAAAGCCTTGTGGGCCTACCTTATCACATATAAAACTCCAACTCAGTCTACTCCTTTCTCCTTAGTGTATGGGTCCAAATCCTGTCGATAATTAGAAGTCCAACTCCCATCACTAAGGAAAGCTATGAGTAGCAAGATTACAATAGAGTAGAATGCCAAGTTGCAGTTAGAAGAGCTCGAAGGTTTGGAAGAGAGACGCCGGCGGGCATGCCAAAATCTCGAGTTGTACAAAGCTAAAATTATTCAAGCTCACAACAAGTTGGTTCATCCTAGAGCTTTTCAAGTAGGAGAGCTTATTTTAGTTCTAAGGAGACCGAATATTGTCTGTCGTAAAATGGGAGGCAAGTCTTAACCCACTTGTTAAGGCCCTTTTTCCATAGAGAAGGCCTACCAAAGAGGATCTTATCAGCATATTAATCATAAGGGAGAGCGCCCAATTCCTCCAATCAGTGGACTCTACTTAAAGAAATATTATAAATAATGTTTCAAAATAATTATCATCAATGAAAATTCTATTTTGAATTTATTCTCTTCCATGTTGAAAGTATTCTTTTTTGGGAATCCTCCATGATGTATTTATGGTAGGTGTAAGGAACCCAAGCGACATCCTATCGTTCATCGAGACAACACAAACACAAACTGCATAAAAAAACACATATCTTTTATCTGAGGCCACTCTAAATTAAGATAACTCTAGTAGCACTCACTCTAGGTTTGGGTCGACATGCTACCCTGCTAGTGTGTCACCCTAGTGGTCTTCTTATTTTAGAGGATGTAAGTCTGCTACGCTTTCCTTGCTTACTTGGCTATTGCACACCGAAGAGCACCTTGTTAGTTTGGTAAACCTTACTATGTGACCAGTAAGCTACCTCATGTTGGCTTCATTTAATAGGATGTGAGTTTGCTACACTTTCTTCTTGGATTAGCCTTTGTGCACTAACTAGATCGAGTATATTTGAGGTTTAAGATAAGTCCTCTAGCAGCTCCTTCCCTCTTGACCTCTTCAAGTCTGGGTCTAGTCCTTCCTCAAGGCTCCCTGCTTAGTAGTCGCTCTAGGTCAGATAACATCTGTCCCACCAATAATAGACTATCCCGATGATCAGTTCCACTTGGAGAGTAGTAAGCCTACATGCTTTCTTTCCAAATTGATCATTGCACACTAACGGACATTGTAGGTTGGTTAGTTCTCACTATGCTAATGGATACACCACTCATGCTGATGGATACACCTTATGTTGGTTGGTTATCACACCTTAAGATACACCACTCGTGATAGATGTAAGTCTGATATGCTTTCTCCTTGAGTTTTCCACTGTACAGCTATAGGAATTCTTTTTCAAGGCTTAGGATAATGCCCCTAGCAGCACCTCCCATTTCGGCACTATATTCAGATCATGTCCTTTGTGACCTCATTTAGACACTACCTGGGTTACTATCAGATTGGAAAATTCTTCTCCTTTCCCTTGGTGATTGGAGAATCAGTCATATGGATGTGTAGATTCTCCCTTGATCTAATAAATCTAAAACAGGTCAAGGCTGACATAGCCCCTTCTTAGTGTGATCCCTCGCACACCAACAGGGTCCACGCAAATATATAAACAAAATATATATTCACTGGTGGATTAGGAGGAAACCCCTACTAGTACCTTTTTCCAAGCAGGTATCCTTTCTTTAGGGCAGTGTTAGAAAAACTCCCTATAGAAATCGCTTGACTACTCTTGAGTTGATATAAGTCACCAATGGCATTCACTCAGTAGTCACCCCTAAGTTAGGTTTGATTTATTGTGCTACCAATAGGTCACCCTAGCGGTTGTTCCCTACTTTAGAAGATGTAAGTATGCTACACTTTCTTCCTAGCAACGTGCACCCAAAGGAAACCACTTAGGTTGGCTAGCTCTACCCCATGCTAGTAGATCCCTTTGGATTTGTAAATCGAGATAGGATAAGTTTGATGTAGCCCCTTTTTAGTGGGTCCATCGCACATCGACATGATCCATAAATTAAATCTATTAAATTTGACCGAGCTCACATCCCTAGTGGATATGCCCTTAATTTGAAATCCAAATAAACCATATCAAATCACATGAAATTAAGATAAAATTAATCCTGACTACTTTTGAGTTGACATAAGTTCCTAGCGATTCACTCAAGAGTCACCCTGGTCAGTTTGTTATGCATCCAACAGTCATCCCACCGGTTATTCCTCACTTTGGAAGATGTAAGTCACACGCCTTCTTCCTAGCACAACCGCGCACATCAAAAGAAACTTAGGTTGGCTAGCTCTACCCCACGCAGACTATCCCTTTGGATTTGTAAACCTGAGGTAGGTCAAGGCTGATATAGCCCATTCTCAATGGGTCTATCGTACATCGACAGGGTCTATACATGAACATAGATTAAATTAAACCCAATTTGATTTTTGTCGGTGGAGTTAAATCACACCCTTCTCCCTAGTGGAGCCCCAAATCATATATAAACAAGTCAAGCAACAAAAAACCAACCTCTCCAGAAAATGAAACCAACTCCCAAGAGAGTCTAAATCAAAGAAATCCAACCAAACTCTTATCCTAGTGAACATAATAAAAATATAAAATCAAACTCAAATCCCAATCCCTAGGTATGAACCTCTCTAGTGGAAGGTTCATATACTCGATCCCCAGTGGACTCAATCCCATATCTCTAGCCAATATGCCTCCACATCAATGAAAACAAAATAAATTAAAGTCAATTTAATCTTAATCTCTGGTGGATTATAGATTCTTATCCCCAATGAATCTTCTTTCCATAAATCATATAATCAAATCAAATTCAAACTTTATCCAAAAGTTTTCTTCTATGCCTCTATAACCTCACATGTCATGTCCACTACATGTGTGATCCCCTAGTGGATCTCCCTCCATGTCCTTAACAAGGAATTCTCATCAAATCTTATGTCTTCTCGTATGCACACCTTTAATACTTCAACCAAAAGCCTTATAATGTATTCATTCAAATTACATCATCTTAACATTGTAATTAACATTTTATTATTTGTGATGCAAGCTCAAACTAACTATACAATATCATGCTAAACATATTATAATGTGAATTGACACACTATATTATATTATAATATATAATGTTATATTATAATTTTCTATAATATAATTTATTGTCTAACATTACACCTCATTAGAATCACATAAAAAGAACAAATAACAAAATTTTCTCATAATATAAATAATGTTCATTTTGTATGTAAAATTGTTATTTTTCTATTAGAAATGGTACAAAATAGCATAATTTTGGTGTTACTTCTTTGGTGTGATGTTGTTTTCTTCCATCTCAACCATCAACCTTCAAATTTTTGTGAGTTTTAACCCAATGTATAAAAAAGTAAAACATACTAAAATGTACAATAATATTTAGTAACACACCACCACATATATATATATATGTGAACTTATATTGTTATGTACATTATATTTTAATATGCTTTCATATAATATATTATCTTACATTACACCTTAAAATGAATCACTTTAAGCAAAAAATTTATAAAATTTGGTTGAAAAATGAACATTTATTTTAGATGCAAAATTTCATTCTTTTGATTAATTGACACACCATAGCACACACCCAATGATGTTCCATAAAGCTTACCTTAAATTTGGCCAAATCCCATCATCTCAGCCTATAAATCAACATTTTTATGAATTATACCAGTACAAACTCTACTACTTCATACTAGAACAAACTAAAATAGGCTCAACAAAAAGTAGTAATACACAATAGTATGTTATAATGAATGATGCTACACTATGTTATTGCATGCTATATTATAATACACTATAACATATTATATTATACTATATTGCATATCACATCACAAAGGATTGCTTAAGATAAAAACTTATAAAATTAGTCTAAATAATAAAAACTATATATCTTAGTCATATCACTTACATATTTTAAATTGAAATAATATATTATGGTGTCATCCTCTACCTATTATAAATTTGGAAACATTCCACCATTTTAAAGTCTAAATCAACATTTTGATAAATAATGCTAGTGTAGGCTCAGTTGCATGTTAGTAAAATACTATAAGAATTTAAAATGTGCAACAAAATATATTATGATATATGATGCTATACTATGCTACAACATATAATATTTAATTTGAACATAAAATCTTACTTTTATACAAGTGGCAGTAGCACACCTTTGGCACTACAACCTAATTCCCACTTCAAATTTAACAAATTTCATCATATGATTTATGAAATCAATATTTTTATGATTTATATTAATATAGACTATAGAGCGTAATATCATAATATGCTAAAACATTTCAAAACATCTTAAAACATCCAAAAAGACATCACTACATGCTCAAATATATGATGTTACATTATACTATAATATATGGTATTGTAATATGATTTAAGGTTCGAGTTTAGGGTATTCAAATCTCTAATTATCAGGGGAAAGTCTATTAAAGACATTTTCTTTAGCTACCATAACTATGTTAGGATTAGATAATTCTTTAGATCTACTCCTAGTGACACTTTATTCAAGGTTTAGGGTTTAGGGTTTAGGTTTAGGATTTGGGGTTTAGGGTTTAGGGTTTGGGTTTGAGTCAAGTTTGGGTTTATTTTGGGTTGGGGTTTAGGTTTGTGGTTTTAGGGTTTGTGGTTTAGGTTTAGGATTTTTAGGGATTATGGTTTTGGCTTATGGGTTTAGGGTTTAGGTTTTAGGATTAGGGTTTAAATTTTTATTTAGGGTTTAGGGTTTATAGGTTAAAGGTTTTTTTAATAGAGATCAAATTTAGATTTAACATTTCTTCTTTTTGATTTCATCAACCAAGTAGTAACTCAAGTTTTCTAAGACACAAGCGATGATATAGATCAAAAATGAGCACCCATAGAGCAAATCAAAAACCCTAGATAAGTAGAACCATCTCTACTATAAAGACATAGTTCTATAAGTAGTAGATCAGATCGACCGTTCTTTAGTTTCTCCAGTTCCCATTAGAACCAACCTTGCCTCTCGAGTAGCGAGATTTGCCATCACATCCCTGATCTTTTCCTCCGCTACCACCATAATAGTAACCTATGTCGGTCCTATTTCCTCCATAATCACCACTTCACTGACCACTACCTCCATATACACCAATACCTCCAAATCCCCAACCACCACGGATAACCGCCGCTTCATCACGCCACCCCACCAGTTCTTCCCATTCTGGGTTTATGGTTTAGGGTTTAGGTTGGGTAAGGTTGGGGTTTAGGGTTTAAGGTTTTAGAGTTTAGGTGGGTTTATGGTAGGGGTTGTGGTTTAGGTTACATTTGGATTTATTTAGGCTTTGAGGGCTTATGATGGTTTAGGGTTTAGTGGTTTAGGGTTTAGGGTTTAGGGTTTAGGGTTGTAGGTTTAGGGTTGTAGGTTTAGAGGTTATGGTTTAGGGTTAGTTTTATAGTTTAGGGTTTAGGGTTTAGGATTTAGGGTTTAGGATTGTTTTTAATTAAGTAAATCGATAGGTTTAGGTTTATTTAGTTTTATTTATTTATTTGAGTTTATTTTTTTATTTTATTTTAATTTTTTTTTATTTTTTTTTTTTTTTTTTTTTTTTTTTTTTTTTTTTTTAGTTTTTTAGTTTAGTTTAGTTTATTTTTTATTTTATTTTATTTTTTAGTTTTAGGTTTAGGTTTTTTTTATTTATTTTAGGTTTAGGTTTAGGTTTATTTTTATTTTAGGTTTAGGTTTTTTTATTTGTTTTTTTAGGTTTTAAGTTTTAGGTTTTCATTTTGGGTTTCTTTATAGGTTTTATTTTTTAGGTTAGGTTTAGGTTTATTTTTAGTTTAATTTAATTTATTTATTTTAGGTTTAGATTTGGTTTAGTTTATTTTAGGTTTAGGTTTAGGTTTTATTTATTTTGTTTAGCTTATTTTAGTTTAGGTTTAGGTTTATTTTATTTTGTTCGTTTTATTTTTATTTTAGGTTTAGGTTTTTCTTAGTTTAGAGTTTAGGATTTATTTTTTATTTATTTAGTTTTTATTTTATTTTATTTAAGGTTTATTTTATTTTTATTTTATGTTTAGTTTTTTTTTTATTTGTAGGTTTATTTTATTTTTTCAGTTTAGTTTAGGTTTTGATTTTATTATTATAATATTTTTATTTAGGTTTAGGTTCTTTTATTTATTTTATTTTAAGGTTTAATTTAGTACAGGTTTAGGTTTTTAGGTTTTTAGGGTTTAGGGATTACAATTTAGGGCTTAGGATTTTAGGGTTTAGGGTTTAGTGTTTAGCTTTAGGGTTTAGGGTTTAGGGTTTAATGTTTAGGCTTTTGGGTTTTGGGTTAGTTTAGAGTTTAGGGTTTTTAGGGTTTACGATTAGTTTAGGGTTTTGGGTTTAGGGTTTTAGTGTTTAGTGTTTAGGGTTTAGGTTAAGTGTTAGGTATTAGGGTTTAGGTTTGTAGGTTTAAGGTTTCGATTTTGATTTTTTTAATAAATTAAGTTAGTTTATTTTATTTTTTTATTTAGGTTTATTTTATATTTTTATTTAGTTTAGTTTATTTATTTTAGGTTTATTTATTTTTGTTCAGGTTTTTTATTTTAGTTCATTTTTTTGGTTTAGGTTTAGGTTTACGCTTATTTTTTAGTTTAGTTTGATTTATATTTTAGTTTTTAGGTTTAGGTTTTATTTTTTATTTTTATGTTTAGGTTTAGGTTTTTATTTTATTTTTTTTGGTTTAGGTTTTAGGTTTTTATTTTAGGTTTATTTTTAGGTTTTATTTTATTTTGTTTAGTTTAGGATATAGGTTTAGTTTATTTTAGGTTTTGGTATAGGTTTTATCTATTTTAGTTTAGGTTTAGGTTTATTTTATTTTATTTATTTTATGTTTTAAGTTTTTTCTTTTTTTAGGGTTTAGATTTTATTTTATATTTATTATGAGATTTTTTTAGGTTTATTTTATAGGTTTAGATTTTTATTTAGTTTTTATTTTTCTATTTTATGTTTATTTTATTTTTATTTAAGTTTTTATTTTTAAGTTTATTTTATTTGTTTAGTTTATTTTAGGTTCTTATTTATTTTATTTTAATTTAGTTTTTTTTTTTACCTTTAAGTATAGGTATAGGTATAGATTTAGGTCTTAGTTTGGGTTTTTATTTTATATTCAATTTTTATTTTATTTAGGTTTAGGTTTATTTATTTACTTTATTTTGAGGTTTTATTTAGTTTAGGTTTAGGTTTTTAGATTTGTTGTATTTAGGGTTTTGGGTTTTGGGTTTGGGATTTAGGGTTTTGAGTTTAGGGTTGTAGGTTTTAGTGTTTAGTGTTTAGGGTTTAAGGTTTATGGTTTAGGGTTTAGGATTTTAGGGTTTATAGTTTAGGGTTTAAGGTTAGTGTTTAGGGTTTAGGATTTTAAGGTTTAAGGTTTAGGGTTTAGAGTTTTAGGGTTAGGGTTTAGAGTTAGTTTTAGGGTTTAAGGTTTAGGGTTAGGGTTTTTTTATTTTAAATTAATTAAACTGGCAGGTTTGGTTTAATTAGTTTATTTAATTTATTTTTTATTTTTTTAGTTTATTTTAATTTTATTTGTAGGTTTATTTTAATTTTTATTTAGTTTAGTTTATTTATTTTAGTTTAGGTTTTTTATTTTGGTTTAGTTTTTAGGTTTAGGTTTTGGTTTAGGTATATTTTTTAGTTTAGTTTTATTTTTATTTTATTTTTTAGGTTTAGGTTTTATTTTTTATTTTTAAATTTAGGTTTGGGTTTTTATTTTATTTTATTTTTTGTTTATATTTTAAGTTTTTCTTTTAGATTTATTTTTAGTTTAGGGTTAGGTTTAATTTTAGTTTATTTTATTTTATCTAGGGTTTAAGTTTAGGTTTAGGTTCAGTTTATTTAGGTTTAGGTTTAGGTTTTATTTATTTAAGTTTAGCATTAGGTTTATTTTATTATTATTTTAGGTTTAGGTTATTTTTTTAGTTTAAGGTTTAGGTTTTAATTTTTATTTGTTTTTAGGTTTTATTCGAGGTTTATTTTTTAGTTTAGGTTTTATTTAGTTCTTATTTTATTTTATTTTAGGTTTAATTTATTTTTTATTCTAGGTTTAGTTTTTTTATGTTGGTTTTTTATTTTTTGGTTTTGTTTAGATTTTTATTCATTTTATTTTAGTTTAATTTTTATTTTTTATTTTATTTTCTTTTTAGGTTTAGGTTTAGGTTTAGGTTTAGGTTTATGTTTTAGTTTAGGTTTTATTATTTTATTATTTTATTATTTTATGTTCTTTTAGGTTTTTTTACTTAATTTTTTTAGGTTTTATATAGTTTAGGTTTAGGTTTTTAGCTTTTTATGGTTTATGGTTTAGGGTTAGTTGTGCGTTTAAGGTTTAAGGTTTAGGGTTGGGGTTTAGGGTTTACAGTTTAGGGTTTAGGGTTTAGGGTTTAAGGTTTTAGGGGTTTAAGGTTTAGGGTTTAGGGTTTAGGGTTTTTTAGGGTTTAATGTTTAGGGTTTAGGGTTTAGGTTTTAGGTCTAGAGTTCAAGTTTTAGTTTAAGGTTTTCAATTTTTTTTAACAGAGAATAAATTTAAATTCAACATTTCTTCTTTTTGAGTAAATCAACCAAGTACCACAACAAGTTTTCTAAGACACAAGCGATGACATAAGTAAAAAATGTGCATGCATAAAGCAAATCAAAAACCCTAGATAACTAGAAGCATCTCTACTATAAGGACACAATTCCATAAGTAGCAGATCAGATCAGTCGTTCTTCAGTTTCTCCTATTCCCATCAGATCCACCCTAGCTTCTCGAGTAGCGGGATCAACCATCATATCCCTCCACCACAACCATGGCTGTAACCTCTGCTCCTCCTCTATAACCACCACTACTCTAACCACCTCCAAATCTCTCACCACTATGATAACCATCACCACAGTCTAGACTTAGCAGGTTGAAAGTGATGTTCTGCCATCAGGTTACACTTTATTCTTAAGGTTTAAGTTTATTAGGTTTTTGGTTTATCTTTTTAATTTATTAAGTTACTTTTGGTTTAGGTTTAGGGTTTAGGGTTAGGGTTAGGGTTTAGGGTTTAGGGTTTAAGGTTTAAGGTTTAGGGTTTAGGATTTTAAGGTTTATGCTTTTAGGGTTTAGCTTTATGGTTTAGGGCTTAGGGTTATAGGGTTTAGGGTTTAAGGTTTGGGTTTAGGGTTTAGCCTTCATGGATTAATGTTTAGGCTTTAGGGTTGAGGGTTCTAAGGGTTTAGGGTTTAGGGTTATCTTTAGGTTTAGGGTTAGTTTAGGGTTTAGGGCATAGGGTTTTAAGGTTTTGGGATTATGGGTTAGGGTTTAGGGTTAGGGTTTAGGTTTAGGGTTTAGGGTTTAGGGTTACTTTAGGATTTAGGTTTTAGGGTTTAGGGTTTAGGGTTTTCGGTTTAGGGTTGTAGGTTTAGGGTTAGTTTTAGGGTTTAGGGTTTAGGGTTCACGGTTTAGGGTTTAGGATTTAATGTTTAAGGTTTGGGTTTAGGGTTTAGTGTTTTTTTTAAATTAGGTAAACCGGTAGGTTTATGTTTATTTAATTTATTTAGTTGATTTAGTTTATTTTTTTATTTAATTTATTTAATTTATTTAATTTATTTATTTTATTATGGTTTATTATTTATTTTTATTTAGTTTTGTTTATTTATTTAAGGTTTATTTTTTTAGTTTACATTTTCTATTTTAGTTTTTTTTTTAAGTTTAGGTTTAAGTTTAGTTCATGTTTATTTTTTTGTTTAGTTTTATTTTATTTTAATTTTTAGGTTTAGGTTTTATTTTATATTTTTATGGTTAGGTTTAGGTTTTTATTTTATTTTCTTAGGTTCAGGATTTAGGTTTTTATTTTAGGTTTATTTTTAGGTTCAATTTTCTAGTTTAGGTTTAGATTTATATTTAGTTTATTTTATTTTATTCAGTTTAAGGTTTAGGTTTAGTTTATTTTAGGTTTAGGTTTAGGTTTTATGTATATGCATTTAGTTCATTTTAGCTTAGGTTAGATTTATTTTATTTTATTTATTTATGGTTTAGTTATTTTTTAGTTTAGAGTTTAGATTTTATTTTAGGTTTATGTTTAGTTTTTATTTTATTTAGGTTTTTATTTTTTGTTTAGTTTATGTTTTTATTTATTTTCTTTTAGTATAGTTTTTATTTTTTATTTTATTTCCTTTTTAGGTTTAGGTTTAGGTTTAGGTTTAGGTTTTGGTGTTAGTATAGGTTTTTATTTCATTTTATTTTTTAATTTATTTTTATTTAGGTTTTTTTGTTTATTTTATTTTTAAGTATTATTTAGTTTAGGCTTAGGTTTTTAACTTTTTAGGATTTAAAGTTTTGGTTTAGTTGAGGGTTTAAGGTTTAGGGTTTAGGGTTTAGGTTTTAGGGTTTAGGGTTTAGGGTTTAGAATAGGGTTTTGGGTTTACGGTTTTAGTGTTTAGGGTTTAGGGTTTAGGTTTAGTGTTAGGTATTAGGGTTTAGGTTTGTAGGTTTAGGGTTTCAATTTTTTTTAATAAATTAAGTTATTTTATTTTTTATTTATTTTAGTTTATTTTTTATTTAAGTTTATTTTAAATTTTTATTTAGTTTAGTTTATTTATTTTAGGTTTATTTATTTTTGTTTAGGTTTTTTATTTTAGTTCATTTTTTAGGATTAGGTTTAGGTTTACGCTTATTTTTCTAGTTTAATTTGATTTAAATTTTATTTTTTAGGTTTAGGTTTTATTTTTTATTTTTATGTTTAGGTTTAGGTTTTTATTTTATTTATTTTTGTTTAGGTTTTTGATTTTTATTTTAGGTTTATTTTTGGGTTTTATTTTATTTTATTTAGTTTAGGATTTAGGTTTAGTTTATTTTAGGTTTTGGACTAGGTTTTATTAATTTAAGTTTATTTTTAGGTTTATCTTATTTTGTTTATTTTATATTTAGATTTTTTATTTTTTTAGGGTTTAGGTTTTATTTTATATTTATTATGAGGTTTTTTTGGGTTTTTTTATAGGTTTAGATTTTTATTTAGTTTTTATTTTTTTTATTTTAGGTTTATTTTATTTTTATTCATGTTTTTATTTTTAAGTATATTTTATTTTTTTAGTTTATTTTAGGTTCTTATTTATTTTATTTTAGTTTAGTTTTTGTTTTTATTTTAATTTATTTTTACTTTTAGGTTTAGGTTTAGGTCTTAGTTTGGTTTTTATTTTATATTTAATTTTTATTTATTTTATTTTGAGGTTTTATTTAGTTTAGGTTTAGGTTTTTAGGTTTATAGTATTTAGGGTTTACGGTTTTGGGTTTGGGGTTTAGGGTTTTGAGTTTAGGGTTGTAGGTTTTAGAGTTTAGTGTTTAGGATTTGGGGTTTATAGTTTAGGGTTTAAGATTTTAGGGTTTACAGTTTAGGGTTTAGTGTTAGTGTTTAGGGTTTAGGATTTTAAGGATTAAGGTTTAAGGTTTAGGGTTTAGGGTTTTAGGTTTAGGGTTTAGAGATAGTTTTAGGGTTTAGGGTTTATGGTTAGGGTTTTTTAATTTTAAATTAAGTAAACTGGCAGGTTTTAGTTTAATTAGTTTATTTAATTTATTTTTTATTTATTTTAGTTTTTTTTATTTTTATTTGTAATTAGGTTTATTTTTATTTTTATTTAGTTTAGTTTATTTATTTTAGGTTTATTTATTTTAGGTTTATTTATTTTAGTTTAGGATTTTTATTTTAGTTAGTTTTTAAGTTTAGGTTTTGGTTTAGGTTTATTTTTTAGTTTAGTTTTTATTTTATTTTATTTTTTAGGTTTAGGTTTTATTTTTTATTTTTAGATTTAGGTTTAGGTTTTTATTTTATTTTATTTTTTGTTTATGTTTTAAGTTTTTCTTTTAGGTTTATTTTTAGGTTTTATTTTTTAGTTTAGGGTTAGGTTTATTTTTAGTTTATTTTATTTTATCTAGGGTTTAAGTTTAAGTTTAGGTTCAGTTTATTTAGGTTTAAGTTTAGGTTTTATTTATTTAAGTTTAGCATGAGGTTTATTTTATTATTATTTTAGGTTTAGGTTACTTTTTTAGTTTAAGGTTTAGGTTTTAATTTTTATTTATTTTTAGGTTTTATTCTAAGGTTTAATTTTTTCAGTTTAGGTTTTTATTTTGTTCTTATTTTATTTTATTTTAGGTTTAATTTATTTTTATTCTAGGTTTAGTTTTTTTATGTAGGTTTTTTATTTTTTAGTTTTGTTTATGTTTTTATTCATTTTATTTTAGTTTAATTTTTTTTATTTTCTTTTTAGGTTTAGGTTTAGGTTTAAGTTTAGGTGTAGGTTTATGTTTTAGTTTAGGTTTTTATTATTTTATTATTTTATTATTTTATGTTGTTTTAGGTTTTTTTCCATATTTTTTTTAGGTTTTATATAGTTTAGGTTTAGGTTTTTAGCTTTTTATGGTTTATGGTTTAGGGTTAGTAGTGGGTTTAGGTTTTAAGGTTTAGGGTTGGGGTTTAGGATTTACAGTTTAGGGTTTAGGGTTTTGGGTTTAAGGGTTTAAGGTTTAGGGTTTAGGGTTTAGAGTTTTTTAAGGTTTAAAGTTTAGGGTTTAGTATTTAGGTTTTAGGTCTAGGGTTCTAGTTTTAGTTTAGGGATTTCAATTTTTTTAATAGAGAATAAATTTAAATTCAACATTTCTTCTTTTTGAGTAAATCAACCAAGTAACACGGCAAGTTTCCTAAGACACAAGCGACGACATAAGTAAAAAATGAGCACACATAAAGCAAATCAAAAACCCTAGATAACTATAACCGTCTCTACTATAAGGACACAATTCCATAAGTAGCAGATCGGATCAGTTGTTCTTCAGTTTCTTCTAATCCCATCAGATCCACCTTGGCTTCTCGAGTAGCGGGATCCACCATCATATCCCTCCACCACAACCATGGCTATAACCTCCGTTGCTCCTCCTGACTCTATAACCACCACTACTCTGACCACCACCTCCAAATCTCTCACCACCACTATGATAACCATCGCCGCCACCAGATCTAGACTGAGCCTGGTTGACAGTGATGTTCCTGCCGTCAAGGTTCTACCTATTCTTAGGGTTTAGGTTTATTAGTTTTTGGTTTATCTTTTTAATTTATTAAGTTAGTTTTGTGTTTAGGTTTAGGATTTAGGGGTGTAGGGTTTAGGGTTTAAGGTTTAGGGTTTAGGGTTTAGGGTTTTAGGGTTTATGCTTTTAGGGTTTAGGTTTATGGTTTAGGGCTTAGGGTTATAGGGTTTAGGGTTCAGGGTTAGGGTTTAGGGTTTAGCCTTCAGGGATTAATGTTTAGGCTTTAGGTTGAGGGTTTTAAGGGTTTATGGTTTAGGATTATCTTTGGGTTTAGGGTTAGTTTAGGGTTTAGGACTTAGGGTTTTAAGGTTTTGGGTTTATGGGTTAGGGTTTAGGGTTAGGGTTTAGGTTTAGGGTTTAGGGTTTAGGGTTTAGGGTTTAGGGTTGTAGGTTTAGGGTTAGTTTTAGGGTTTAGTGTTTAAGGTTCACGGTTTAGGGTTTAGGGTTTAAAGTTTAAGGTTTGGGTTTAGGGTTTAGGGTTTTTTTAAATTAGGTAAATCAGTAGATTTATGTTTATTTAATTTATTTAGTTGATTTAGTTGAGTTTTTTAATTTATTTTAGTTTATTTTATTTTTTTGTTATGGTTTATTATTTATTTTATTTAGTTTAGTTTATTTATTTTAGGTTTATTTTTTAGTTTACGTTTTCTATTTTAGTTTTTTTTTTAAGTTTAGGTTCATGTTTATTTTTTTGTTTAGTTTTATTTTATTTTAATTTTTAGGTTTAGGTTTTATTTTTTATTTTTAGGTTTAGGTTTAGGTTTTTATTTTATTTTCTTAGGTTCAGGATTTAGGTTTATTTTTAGGTTCTATTTTCTAGTTTAGGTTTAATTTTATTTTTAGTTTATTTTATTTTAATCCGATTAAGGTTTAGGTTTAGTTTATTTTAGGTTTAGGTTTAGGTTTTATTTATATGAATTTAATTCATTTTAGCTTAGGTTAGATTTATTTTATTTTATTTATTTATGGTTCAGTTTTTTTTAGTTTAGTGTTTAGGTTTTATTTTAGGTTTATGTTTAGATTAAGATTTAGGGTATAGGGTCTAGGATTTATGGATAGGGTTAAGGTATAGGGTTTAATTTTTAAGGTTTAGGGTTTAAGGTTTAGGGTTTAGTGTTTAGGGTTTAGGGTTAGTTTAGGGTTGTAGGTTTAGAGTTTATTTTATGGTTTAGGTTTTTTTTTTAAATTAAGTAAATTGATTTTTTTAATTTATTTTTATTTAGGTTTTTTAATTTATTTTATTTTTAAGTATTATTTAGTTTTGGTTTAGGTTTTTAACTTTTTAGGGTTTAGAGTTTAGGGTTAGTTGAGGCTTTAAGGTTTAGGGTTTAGGGTTTAGGTTTTAGGGTTTAGGGTTTATAATAGGGTTTTGGGTTTAAGGATTTAGTGTTTAGGATTTAGGGTTTAGGTTTAGTGTTAGGTATTACGGTTTAGGTTTGTAGGTTTAGGGTTTCAATTTTTTCAATAAATTAAGTTATTTTATTTTTTATTTATTTTAGTTTATTTTTTTATTTAGGTTTATTTTATATTTTTATTTAGTTTAGTTTATTTATTTTAAGTTTATTTATTTTTGTTTAGGATTTTTATTTTAGTTCATTTTTTAGGTTTAGGTTTAGGTTTATGCTTTTTCTTTTAGTTTAGTTTGATTTATTTTTTATTTTTTAGGTTTAGGTTTTATTTTTTATTTTTATGTTTAGGTTTAGGTTTTTATTTTTTTATTTTTTTTTGGTTTAGGTTTTAAGTTTTTATTTGAGGTTTATTTTTAGATTTTATTTTATTTTATTTAGCTTAGGATTTAGGTTTAGTTAATTTTAGGTTTTGGACTAGGTTTTATTTATTTTAGTTTATGTTTAAGTTTATTTTATTTTGTTTATTTTATGTTTAGATTTTCTATTTTTTAGGGTTTAGATTTTATTTTATATTTATTATGAGGTTTTGGTTTTATATGTTTAGGTTTTTTATTTAGTTTTAGTTTTTTTTATTTTAGGTTTATTATATTTTTTATTCAGTTTTATTTTTTAAGTATATTTCATTTTTTTAAATTTATTTTAGGTTCTTATTTATTTTATTTTATTTTAGTTTTTATTTTTATTTTAATTTATTTTTACCTTTAGGTTTAGGTATAGGTTTAGGTTTAGGTCTTAGTTTGGGTTTTTATTTTATATTTAATTTTTATTTATTTTATTTTGAGGTTTTATTTAGTTTAGGTTTAGGTTTTTAAGTTTGTAGTGTTTAGGGTTTAGGGTTTTGGGTTTGGGGTTTAGGGTTTTGAGTTTAGGGTTGTAGGTTTTAGTGTTTTGTGTTTAGGGTTTAGGGTTTATAGTTTAGGGTTTAGGATTTTAGGGTTTACAGTTTAGGATTTAGGGTTAGTGTTTAGGGATTAGGATTTTAAGGTTTAAGGTTTAGGGTTTAGGGTTTTAGCTTTAGGGTTTAGTGTTAGTTTTAAGGTTAGGGTTTTTTTATTTTAAATTAAGTAAACTGGCAGGTTTTGGTTTAATTAGTTTATTTAATTTATTTTTTATTTATTTTAGTTTGTTTTAATTTTTATTTGTAATAAGGTTTATTTTTATTTTTATTTAGTTTAATTTATTTATTTTAGTTTAGGTTTTTTATTTTGGTTTAGTTTTTAGGTTTAGGTTTTGGTTTAGGTTTATTTTTTAGTTTAGTTTTATTTTTATTTTATTTTTTAGGTTTAGGTTTTATTATTTTTTTTTAGATTTAGGTTTAGGTTTTTATTTTATTTTATTTTTTGTTTATGTTTTAAGTTTTTTTTTTTTAGGTTTATCTTTAGGTTTCATTTTTTAGTTTAGGGTTAGGTTTATTTTTAGTTTATTTTATTTTATCTAGGGTTTAAGTTTAGGTTTATGTTCAGTTTATTTAGATTTAGGTTTAGGTTTTATTTATTTTAGTTTAAGTTTAGGTTTATTTTATTTTTATTTAGGTTTATTATATCTTTTTAATTTAAGGTTTAGGTTTTAATTTTAATTATTTTTATGTTTTATTCTTAGGTTTATTTTTTTAGTTTAGTTTTTATTTAGTTCTTATTTTATTTTATTTTAGGTTTAATTTATTTTTATGCTAGGTTTAGTTTTTTATGTAGGTTTTTTATTTTTTAATTATGTTTAGGCTTTTATACATTTTATTTTAGTTTAATTTTTATTTTTTATTTTATTTTCTTTTTAGGTTTAGGTTTAGGTTTAGGTTTAGGTTTATGTTTTAGTTTATGTTTTTATTATTCTATTATTTTATTATTTTATGTTGTTTTAGGTTTTTTTGCTTATTTTTTTAGGTTTTATATAGTTTAGGTTTAGGTTTTTAGCTTTTTATGGTTTATCATTTAGGGTTAGTTGTGGGTTTAGGGTTTAAGGTTTAGGGTTGGCATTTAAGGTTTACGGTTTAGGGTTTAGGGTTTAGGGTTTAGAGTTTAAGGGTTTAAGGTTTAGGGTTTAGGGTTTAAGGTTTTGTTTTAAAGTTTAAGGTTTAGGGTTTAGGTTTTAGGTCTAGGGTTTAGGTTTTAGTTTAGGGTTTTCAAATTTTTTTAACAGAGAATAAATTTAAATTCAACATTTCCTCTTTTTGAGTAAATCAACCAAGTAACACAACAAATTTTTTAAGGCACAAGGGATGACATAAGTAAAATGAGCACGATAAAGCAAATCAAAACCCTGATAACTAGAACTGCCTCTACTATGAGGACACAATTCCATAAGTAGCGTGATCGATGGGCCGTTCTTCGCTTTCTTGTTCTATCGATCCACCCTAGCTTCTCGAGTAACGGATCCACCATCATACCTCCACCACAACCATGGTCAGAACCTCCGTTGCTCCTCCTCCCGACTCTATAACCACCACTACTTTGACCACCACCTCCAAATCTCTCACCACCATCGGATAACCACCATCGCCACCTAATCTAGACCAGCCCCGTTGATGATGTTCCCGCCAAGCTGTCTCCTTTGCTTCTGTGGTTGGTTTATGGTTTGGCTTAGGTGTGGTTTAGGGTTTAGGGTTAGAGTTTAGGGTTTAGCCTTCTAGGATTAATGTTTAGGCTTTTGGGTTGAGGGTTTTAAGGGTTTAAGGTTTAGGGTTATCTTTGAGTTTAGGGTTAGTTTAGGATTTTAAGGCTTAGGTGGGTATGGGTTAGTGGTTTAGGTTGGTTAGGCTTTAGGGGTTTGTGTTTTAGGGTTAGTTTAGGATTTAGGTTTTGTTTAGGTTTAGGGTTTAGTTTGCAGGTTTAGGGTTAGTTTAGGGTTTAGGGTTGTGGTCAGGTCCACTTAGGTTTAGGGTTTAAAGTTTAAGGTTTGGGTTTTTCTGCCTTTTTTTTTTTTAAATTAGTAAACCAAGAGATTTATGTTTATTTAATTTATTTAGTTGATTTAGTTTATTTTATTTATTTTGTTTATTTTATTTTTTTTATTATGGTTTATTATTTATTTTATTTAGTTTAGTTTATTTATTTTAGGTTTATTTTTTAGTTTACATTTTATTTTAGTTTTTTTTAAGTTTAGGTTTAAGTTTAGGTTCATGTTTATTTTTTTATTTAGTTTTATTTTATTTTCATTTTAGGTTTAGTTTTAGTTTTATTTTTTAGGTTGAGGTTTAGGTTTTATTTTATTTTCTTATGTCCAAATTTAGGTTTTATTTTAGGTTTTATTTTTGTGTCTATTTTCTAGTTTAGTTTTAGTTTTATTTTAGTTTATTTTATTTTATCCTTTAATGTTTAGGTTTAGTTTAGGTTTTAGGTTTAGGTTTTATTTATATGAATTTAGTTCATTTTAGCTTAGGGTAGATTTATTTTATTTTTTATTTATGGTTTTTTTTTTTAGTCTAGAGTTTAGGTTTTATTTTAGGTTTTTGTTTAGTTTTTATTTTATTTAGGTTTTTATTTTTTTGTTTAGTTTATGTTTTTATTTATTTTATTTTAGTATAGTTTTATTTTTATTTTATTTCCTTTTTAGGTTTGGTTTAGGTTTAGGTGTTAGTTAGGTTTTTTATTTTATTTTATTTTTAATTTATTTTGTTTAGGTTTTTTTTATTTATTTTATTTTAAGTACATTATTTAGTTTAGGTTTAGGTTTTTTTATTTAGAGTTTAGGTGTTGATGCTTGGTTTAGGTTTAGGTTTAGGTTTTAGGATTTAGGGTTTAGGGTTTAAACCGTTAGTAGTTTAAGTTCATGGTTTAATGTTTATGGGGTTTAGGGTTTGTTTAGGGTTTAGGTTTTTAGGTTTTTTCTAGAGAACAACCAGATTCATCATTTCTTCTTTCGATTTAGTTTAGTGTTTAGGTTTTGGTTATTTTTTTAACAGAGAACAAATGTGATTCAACATTTTCATTCAGCTTTTAGTTTAGTCAAGGACCCCATTCTGGTTTAGATTTATTAATATTTAAGGTTTAGGTTTATTTTTTAATTTATTTAGTTACTTTAAGTTTAAGTTTAGGGTTTGGGGTTTAAGGCTCAGGGCCCGTGTTTAGGGATTAGGAGTCGAGGGTTTAGGTATGGTGCAGGGCTAGGTAGTGTATAGGGTCTGTTCTTTAGTTGGGTTAGGATTATGGTCCAGTGGTTGTGGGTGTAAGGGTTTAGGCCTAAGGTTCAGTGTCCGTGGTGAGGGTTGGTTTAGGGTTTAAGGCCTAGGATTTTAGGTTTAGATTTTTTTTAATTAAGCAAACTGATGTTTACTTTGATTTAGTTTAATTTTATTTATTTAGTTTATTTTACTTTTTACTTTTTATTTAGGTTTATTTATTATTTTTGTTTACTTTAATTTATTTATTTTAGGTTAGTTTTTTTTTATTTTAGTTTATTTTTTTTAGGTTTAGGTTTTTCCTGAGTTTGATGCTTTTAAAATTTTTTAGGTTTAGGTTATATTTTTTATTTTTATATTTATGTTTAGGATTTTATTTTATTTTATTTAGGTTTAGGTTTTATGTTTTTATTTAGTTTTATTTTTTGGTTTTAATTTTTAGTTTAGGTTTAGGCTTACTTTTCATTTATTTTATTTTATTTTATTTAAGTTTAAGTTTACGTTTAATTTTTTTGGTTTAGGATTATGTTTAATTTATTTTAGTTTAGTTTATTTTAGTTTAGGTTTATTTTATTTTAGGTTTAGGTTTTTTTATTTTAGGCTCTAAGTTTATTTTTAGGTTTTATTTTAGGTTTATTTTTTTAGGTTTAAGTTTTATTTAATTTCATTTTATTAGTAAGTTTATTTTATTTTATTTTACGCTTAGTTTTAACTGCTAAAGTTTTATCTAAGGTTTATTTTATTTTATTTTGTTTTGTTTAGGTTTTGTTATTTTATTTTAGTTTATTTTATTTTTATTTTATTTTATTTTAGGTGCCTAGGGTTTATTTAGGATCTTATCTTTAAAATTTTATTTTATTTTATTTAGTCAGTTTTATTTATTTTATTTTTAGGTTTTATTTAGGTTTAGTTTTAGTGTTTATGGCCCATGGTTTAGGTTTAGGGTCATGGTCTAGGCCCAGGGTTAGGGTTCAGTTTGGCCCAGCCCAGTAGGGTCTTGTGTTAGCCTGGGCCCAGTGGTTTAATACTCAGTGGTGTGCCCAGTCATGTGCCTGGGTCAGGTCAGGCCCAGGCCCAGCCTGGTTAGGCCCAGGATCTTAGTGGTCTGGGCCCATGGTAAGAAGGCTCAGTGGCCCAGTTTAGGGTTAGGGTATTTAGGGGTCACGCCAGTTTGTGGTTTAGGGTCAGGTAGATCAGTGGTCCTGGTCTTGGATTAGTTTTAGGGTTTAGGGTTTAGGATTTAGCCTAGGGTTTAAGGTAAGGTTTAAGATTAGGCCTTTTAGCCATTTAGTTTATTTTTATTGATTTTAGTTTATTTCATTATTTATTTTTACTTAGGTTTATTATTTATTTTTATTTAGTTTATTTAATTTATTTTGGGGTTATTCACTTTAGTTTTGGTTTTTTATTTCAGTTTATTTTTTAAGTTTAGGTTTAGGTTTACGTTTATTTTTAGTTTATTTTATTTTTAAGTTATATTTTAGGTTTAGGTATTATATTTTATTTTTTGGTTTAAGTTTACATTTTTATTTTAACTTTTTTGGTTTAGGTTTTAGGTTTTTATTTTAGGTTTATTGTTAGGTTTTGTTTTTTAGGTTTTTTTGGTTTAAGTTTAGGTTTATTTTTAGTTTATTTTATTTTATTTAGTTTAGTTTTGTTTATTTACTTTAGGTTTAGTTTAGGGTTATAGGTATTTATTTATTTTAATTTTAAGGTTTATTTTATTTTGTCCATTTTAGGTTTATGTTTTGTTATTTTGGCCTAGGTTTAATTTTATTTATTTTAGGTATTTTTTATGTTTAGGTTTAGGGTTTATTTAGCATTTATTTTTAATTTTATCTTCATTTAGTTTTATTTTATTTAGGTTTTATCTTTATTTTATTTAGTTTAGTTTAAGTTTTATTTATTTAATTTAGTTTTATTTTACATTTATTTTAGGCTTTTAGTTTAGTTTGGTTTTGGAGTCAGTTTAGAGGTTTAGGGTTTAGGTTTGGGAGATCAGTAGGTTTAGGTTTTAGTGGTTTGGGTTTATGGTTTTGGGTTTAGGGTTTAGGGTTTAGAGTATAGGGTTTTAGGGCTTATGGTTCATGATTTAGGGTTTAGAATTTATGTTTAGGGTTTAGGATTTTTGTGTTTAGGGTTTAGGGTTTAGGGTTATAGGTTTAGGGTTTAGGGTTAGTTTTATGATTTAGGGTTTAGGGTTAGGTTTATTTATTTTTTTATCTATTTTTAGGGTTTAAGGTTTAGGGTTTCAATTTTAGGTTTAGGGTTCATGTTTTAGTTTAGGGTTTTGGGTTTTTAGTTTTTTTTTAAGAGAGAATAAATTCAGATTCAACCTTTCTTCTTCTCAATTTCATCAACCAAGTAACACACCAAGTTTTCTAGGACACAAGAGATGACATAGATCAAAAATGAGCATGCATAAAGCAAATCAAAAACACTAGATAATTAGAACCGACTCTATTATGAAGATAAAGTTTCCTAAGTAGCTAATCGAATCAACCGTTCTTCAGTTTCTCTAGTTCCCATCAGAACCACCCTGGCCTCTTGAGTCAAGGGATCCACCATCATATCCCTGATCTTTCCCTCAGCCACCACCACTATTATAAACTCCGTCGCTTCTCTGGCCTCCATAACCACCACTACTCCGACCACCACTTCCATATCCACTAGGGCCTCGAGATCCCCCACCACCACTACAATAACCCCACCTCTACCTCCATCGCTAGATCTAGACTGAGCCTGATTAACGGTGATGCTCCTTCCATTAATGTTATGCCCATTCTTAGGGTTTAGGTTTAGTTTAGGCTTATTAGGTTTAGGTTTTAGGTTTATTTTATAATTTATTTAGTTACTTTAGGTTTAAGTTTAGGGTTTAGGGTTTTTTTTAAAGTTTAGGGTTTAAGGTTAGGGTTTAGGGTTTAGGGTTTAGGCTTTTGGTTTTGGGGTTTAGCATTCAGGATTTATGGTTGTAGGTTTAGGGTATAGGGTTTAAGGTTAGTTTTAGGATTTATAGTTTAGGGTTAGGGTTTTTTGAAATTTATTTTTAAATTTTTTTCTTTTTAGGGTTTAGGGTTTAGGGATTAGGGCTTAGGTTTTAGGTTTAAGGTTTAGGTTTTAGTTTAGAGTTTAGGGTTTTTGGTTTTCTTTTTTAACAGAGAGCAAATTTCAATTTAATAATTCTTCTTTTTGATTTCATCATCCAAGTAACACATAAAGTTTTCAAAGACACAAGCGATGACATAAATAAAAAATGACCACGCATAGAGAAAATCAAAAGCCCTAGATAAATATAACCATATCTACTAAAAAGACACAATTTCATAAGCAACAGATCGAAATTATTGTTCTTCAATTTCTTTAGTTCCCATCAAAACCACCCTAACCTCTTGAGTGGTGGGATCTAGGGGTGTCAATTCGGGTCGACGGGTCGAGTTCGGGTCTGACCCGAAACTGTCCCAACCCGAATAGGGTTGACCCGAACCTGACGTGTTTATGAAACGGGTCAAAAACTTCAACCCGAACCTGACACGATTTCAACCTGATTGACCCGATACGACCCGAATGATCTATTTGTGGTCAAAATTGATTCAAAATTGAGTCAAATTTAGGTTGGTCACTGTCAAATTGAAGTATGGGTCAAACTGAGTCAATTTTGTGAGTTGGAACCTAAACCCAACCCAAAAATTAAATGGGTCATTTCTTCAACCCAACCCAAATAAAATATTTTGAATCAACCCAAACCCGGATTTTGAGTGGGTTCGTGGTTGAGTTGTTGAGTAATTTTGACACCTAGTGGTATCCACCATCATGTCCTCGATCTCTCCCTCCGCCAACACTGTCGTAACCTCCATCATTCCTTTGGCATCCATAACCACTACTTCTCTAACCAACACTTCCATATCCCCCAACACCTCCAGACCCCCCATCACAACTGTGATAACCGTCACCTCCACCATTGCCACCACCACCAGATCTAGACTGAGCTTAGTTGACGGTGATGTTCCTGCAGTCATGGTTTTGCCCATTCTTAGGGTTTAAGTTTAGGTTTAGGTTTATTAGAATTTAAGGTTTAAGTATATTTTTTAATTTATTTAGTTACTTTAGGTTTAGGTTTAGAGTTTGGGTTTAAGGTTTAGGGTTTAGGGTTTAAGGTTTACGATTAGGGTTTAGGGTTTAGAGTTTTTTTAAATCAAATAATTCCATAACAAATAAGAAAATACCAAATTAGACAAGACATTATCCTCTAACAACTAATAAAATAGGATAAAATAAAATACAATTCAAAAATTCACAAAAGTAGTATTTCACAAAATGATTTAACTCTAGAGACAATAAATTTTGATTTTGTAGAAGGCCAACAAAGCTTAGTTGAACAAGCTGAAACCCATATCATCATCAGATTCCTCAGTAGGATCTTCCTTCTTCTCTTTTATTGTAGCAAATGAGCGAACAAAGAAGAGTAGTAGAAAATAAAGCATAGCCCACATCACATTTTTAGATTCGCTCAAATACTTCTTAACCTTCGCCTACGCTATGTGTAATCAATGGAAATCACGATGACGAGGACATTCTTTTAAGCCGCTTATGAACATGTGGGGCGTTGCAGGAAGGGTGGGATAAGAAAGGGCCTGTGAGAAGAACTGATCATTAAAAGGCTTGCTAAAAACATCTCGATGAGATTATCTTCAGTGAGGTCAAGCACCTCAAGACTGAACACTGAACCATCATCATACACAGACTAGACGATAATGCCATTAGAGAATGGCCTAATCCCTAGCTTGGCAAGGAGAGCAGCCTCTAAGGATCCCACCTTATCGCCTTTTTTAACTAGCTCAATCGGGGTGATAATTTTAATAGTACCCTTATTGATCTTAGTTGGGATGTTGAGAACTTGGAAGAAAGAAGTTTGTGAAGGATCCATACCAGTGTTGCCTGGAGGAACCACAACATCAATAAGTGCAACAAGTCCAACACAGGCAAGAGCACCAACATTATCTTTCATAACTTCTTAATTGACTTCTTTAAGATCACCTTTCATAAAAATTAGCTCAACTAGGGTTCAAGGTTTAGGTTTATTTGTGGGATTTAGGTTTTATTATTTATGCTTTTAGGGTTGAGGGTTAAGGTTTAGGGATTAGGATTTATGGATTAAGGTTTAGGGTTTAGGGTTAAGGATTTAAGGTTTAGGGTTTAGGGTTTATGGTTTAAGGTTTAAGGTTTAGGGTTTTTTAGGGTTTAGGGTTGAAGGTTTATTGTTATAGATTTAGGGTTTCGGGTTTAGGATTAGTTTTATTATTTAGGGTTTATGGTTTAGGGTTTGTGATTTAGGGTTTAGGGTTTTTTTATATATTTTTTAAATTAAGTAAACCGATAGGTTTAGGTTTATTTAGCTTATTTTTTATTTATATTAGTTTATTTTATTTTTATTTAGTTTAGTTAATTTACTTTAAGTTAATTTATTTTAAGTTAATTTATTTTTAGTTTAGGGTTTTAATTTTAGTCTATTTTTTAGACTTATGTTTAGGTTTAGGTTATTTTTTTAGTAGAGTTTTATTTTTATTTTATTTTTAAGGTTTAGATTTTATTTTTTTATTTAGGTTTAGGATTAGGTAAATATTTTATTTTTTTTAGGTTTAGGTTTTAGGTTATTATTTTAGGTTTATTTTAGGTTTTATTTTTAGTTTAGGTTTATGTTTACTTTTAGTTTATTTTATATTTAGTTTAGTTTAGGTTTAGGTTTAATTTATTTAAGGTTCGTTTGAGTTTTATTTATTTTAGTTTAGTTTATTTTATCTTAGGTTTAGGTTTATTTTATTTTATTTATTTTATTTTTGTTTACTGTTAGGTTTATTTCTTATTTATTTTAACTTTTATTTTTTAGGTTTTGGTTTTATTTAGTTTTTATTTTATTTTATTTTATGTTTACTTTTGTTTATTTTATGTTTAGTTTTTATTTTATTTAGGTTTTTTATTCTTAGGTTTATTTTATTTTTTAGTTTAGTTTAGGTTTTTATTTGTTTTATTCTAGATTATTCTAAATTTTATTTTATTTTATTTTTATGTTTTGGTTTAGGTTTTAGTTTTGTTTTTTATTTTATTTTATTTTATTTTATTTTATTTAGGTTTAGTTTTATTTATTTATTTTGATTTTAGGTTTTATTTAGTTTAGGTTTAGGTTTTTAGATTTTTAGGGTTTAAAGTTTAAGGTTTAGGGTTTAGGGTTTAAGGTTTTATTGTTTAGGGTTTAGTTAGGGTTTAGAGTTTAGGATTTATCATTTAGGCTTTAGGGTTTTTAGGGTTTATGGTTTAGGGTTTAAGGTTCAGGGTTTAGGGTTTAGGGTTCGACGATTAGAGTTTTAGGGTTTATGGTTTAGGGTTTAGAGTTTAGGGTTTAGAGTTTAGGGTTGTAGGTTTAGGGTTTATGCTTTGTTTTAGGGTTTATGGTTTAGGTTAGGGTTTATTTTATTTTTTTAATATTTTTTATTTTGGGGTTTAGGGTTTAGTGTTTAGGTTTTTGGTTTAGGTTCGTTTAAGTTTAGGGTTTTGGATTTTTTTTGTTATTTTTTTTAATAGAGAACAAATTTAGATTCAACATGTCTTCATTTCGATTTCATCAACCAAGTAACACACCAAGTTTTCTAAAACACAAGCGAGGACATAGATAAAAGATAAGCATGCATAGAGCAAATCAAAAATCCTAGATAACTAGAATTGCCTCTGTTGTAAAGACATAGTTTCATAAGAAGGAGATCAGAATCAAAAACCCTATATAACTAAAACTATCTGTATTATAAAGACACAGTTCCGTAAATAGCAGATCGGATCGACGTTCTTGAGTTTCTCTAGTTCTCATCAAAACCACCCCGACCTCTCGAGTAGCGAGATCCACCATCATATCCCCAATCTCTCCATCTTCCACCACCACGGCTGTAACCTTTGTAATTACTCATGCCTCCATAACCACCACTACTTTGACCACCACCTCCATATCCACCGACCTCCGCATCCCCACCACCACCGTGATAACCATCGCCGCATCTTCACCTCCACCACCAGATCTAGAAGCGGGCTGAGTGATGTTTACGCCAAGGTTTTGCCCATTCTTAGGGTTTAGGTTTAGGTTTATTTGGTTTTAAGGTTTAGGTTTAATTTTTAATTTATTTAGTTACTTTAGGTTTAGGTTTAGGGTTTGGGGATTATGGTTTTGGTTTTAAGGTTAGGGTTTAGGCTTTAGGATTTAGGGTTTTAGGGTTTATGCTTTGAGGGTATAGGTCTTAGGGTTAGGGTTTATGGTTTTGGGATTAGGGTTTAGGGTTTTTTAGGGTTTAGGGTTGTAGGTTTAAGGTTTATTTTAGGGTTTAGGGTTTAGGATTTAGGATTTAGGATTTTTTTTAAATTAAGTAAACCAGTAGGCTTATGTTTATTTTTTTTATTTTTATTTACTTTAGTTTATTTATTTTAGATTTATTTGTTTTTAGGTTTCATTTTAGTTTTTTTTTAGGTTTAGGTTTAGGTATTTATTTTAGAGTTTATTTTATTTTTTATTTTAGTTTTAGGCTTTATTTTTTATTTTACCAAGTTTAGGTTATTATTTTATTTTATTTAGCTTTTTTAGGTTTTATTTTATGTATTTTTAGGTTTTATTTTTCAATTTAGGTTTAGTTTATTTTAGGTTTAGATTTTGGTTTTATTTATTTTAATTTAGGTTTAGGTTTATTTTATTTTGTTTATTTTATTTTTATTTTAGGTTTAGTTTTTTTTAAAGTTTAGGGTTTAGGTCTTATTTTTTATTTATTTTTAGGTTTATTTTTTAGGCTTAGATTTTTATTTAGTTTCGATTAATTTAGGTATATTTTATTTGTATTTTATGTTTAGTTTATTTTATTTAAGTTTTCATTCTTAGGTTTATATTATTTTAATTTAATAGGTTTTATTTATTTTATTTTAGTTTATTTTATTATTTTATTTTATTTTATTTATATGTTTAGTTTTTTTTGTTTAGTTATTTTATGATTTTATTTTATTACAAATTTAGGTATTATTTATTTATTTTGTTTTATGTTTAGTTTAGGTTTAGTTTAGGTTTTAGGGTTTAGTGGTTTAGGGTTTGGTTTAGGTTTAGGGTTTGGGTTTAGGGTTTAGGTTTAGTGGTGAGCTTTAGGGTGGTTAGGGTCTAGGGTGGGTTTAGAGTTTATGGGGTTTGGGGTTTAAAGTTTAGGTTTAGGTTTTAAGGTTGTAGGTTTAGGGTTAGGGTTTTTTTGTATTTTTATTTTTTAGGTTTAGGGTTTAGGATTAAGGTTTAGGGTTCAGGTTTTAGTTTAGGGTTTAGGGTTTTTGGTTTTTGTTTTTGAATAGAGAATAAATTCAAATTCACTATTTCTCTTTTTGATTTCATCAACCAAGTAACATACTAAGTTTTCTAAGACACAAGCGATGACATAGATAAAAAATCGATTCATAGAGTAATTCAAAACCTAGATAACTAGACCATGTCAGAAGACAGCCATAAGTAGCAGATCATATCGACCATTCTTTTCTCCAAGTCCCATCAACCACCGGCCTCTCAGTAGTGGTATCCACCATCATATTTTAGATCTCTCCCTTTTCCACCACCATGGATGTAACCTCCGTCGCTCTTCTCGCCTCCATAACCACCATTGCTCTGACCACCACCTCCAAATCCACCAACACCTCCAGATCCCCTACTATCACTGCGATTTGCACCGCCTTCGCCTTCACCTTCACCTTCTCCTTCACCTTCGCCTCCACCACTAGATCTAGACTGAGCTTGGTTGATAGTGATGTTCCTGCCGTCAAGGTTCTTCCCATTCTTAGGGTTTAGGTTTAAGTTTAGGTTTATTAGGTTTTAGGGTTTAGGTTTATTTTTTAATTTATTTAGTTACTTTAGGTTTAGGTTTAGGGTTTGGGGTTTAAGGTTTAGGGTTTATGGTTAGGGTTCAGGGTTTAGGGTTTAGGGAATTTTTTATTTTTTTACACTATTTATTCTATAACAAACAAGAAATTACCAAATCAAATAAAACATTTTCCTTTAACAACTAATAAAATAGGATAAAATAAAATGCAATTCAAAATTTCACTAAAATAGTATTTCACAAAATGATTTAACTTCTAGAGACAACAAAATTTTATATAGAAGGCCAACAAAGCTTAGTCGAACAATCTGAAAAACATATCATCGTCAGATTCCCCAGCAGGCTCTTCCTTTTTCTCTCCCACTACAGTTGCTAAAGTTGTAGCAGCAGCAGGAGTAGCAGAAGCATCAGGCGCAGTAGCCACATCAAATTTTCTAGAATCCTTCAAATACTCCTTAGGCTTCTTGTCTTGCGGGTATGTGTAATCAGTGGCAATTATGAAGGCAATGACATTTGTAAGTGTTGATGAACATGTGGAGCACTGCTACAAGGGTAAGATAAGAGTGGGCTAGTGAGAGAGAAGTCATTGAATGGCTTGCCAAAAACTTCTCGATGAGATCATCTTCAATGAGGTCAAGCACCTCAGGACTAAACACCGAACCATCATCATACACAGACTAGATGATAAGGCCATAAGAGAATGGCCTAATCCCTAGCTTAGCGAGAAGACCAGCATTTGAGGATCCCACCTTATCGCTTTTTTTAATCAGCTCAACTAGGGTGATAATTTCAATAGTACCCTTGTTAATCTTAGTTAGGATGTTGAGAACCTGGAAGAAAGAGGTTTGTGAAGGATCCAGACTAGTGTTGCTTGGAGGAACCACAACATTAATAGGTGCAACAAGACAACATGGGTAGGAGCACCAACTATATATTTTACAACTCATGATGACTTCTTTAAGATCACCTTTCATAAAATCAACTCAACTAGGGTTTAGGTTAAGTTTAGGTTTTAGGGTTTATGCTTTAGGGTTAGGTTTAGGTTTAGGGTTAAAGGTTTAGGATTTAGGTATTTTATGATTTAGGGTTTAGGGTTGTAGGTTGTAGGTTTAGGGTTTAGGGTTTAAGATTTAGGGTTTAGGTTTTTAAAAAAAAAATTAAGTAAACCAACAGGTTTAGGTTTATTTAGTTTATTTAGTTTATTTTTTTATTTATTTTAGTTTATATTATTTTTTATTTTTATTTAGGTTTATTTTTTATTTTTATTTAGTTTAGTTTTTTTATTTTGGATTTAATTATTTTTAGTTTAGAGTTTTTATTTTAGTTTATTTTTTAGGCTAAGGTTTATTTTTAGTTGAGTTTTATTTTATTTTATTTTCTGGTTTTATGTTTTATTTTTTTATTTTAGGTTTAGGTTTAGATTTTATTTTATATTTTGGTTTAGGTTTTAGGTTTTATTTTAGGTTTATTTTAGGTTTTATTATTTAGTTTAGATTTATGTTTTTTAGTTTATATTATTTTATTTAGTTTAGGTTTAAAGTTAGGTTTAGTTTATTTTAGGTTTAGGTTTAGTATTTGTTTGTTTTAGTTTCATTTATTTTAGTTTAGGATTAGGTTTATTTTATTTTAGGTTTAGCTTTTTTTTTAGTTTTGGGTTTAGGTTTTTATTTATTTATTTTTATGTTTCTTTTTTAGGTTTAGGTCTTAATTTAGTTTTTATTTTATTTTTTTATGTTTATTTTATTTTTATTTTATTAGTTTTTTATTTTAATTAAGTTTTATTCTTAGGTTAATTTTATTTTTAGTTTAGTTTAGGTTTTTATTAATTTTATTTTAGTTTATTTTATTTTTTATTTTATTTTATTTTTAGGTTTAGGTTTAGCTTTTAGTTTAGGTTTTTATTTTATTTTTTATTTTGCTTAGGTTTAGGTTTTTTTATTTATTTTATTTTTAGGTTTTATTTAGTATAGGTTTAGGTTTTTAGGTTTTAAGGGTTTAAGGTTTAGGGTTTAGTGTTTAAGTTTTAAGGTTTAGGGTTTAAGGGTTTAGCGTTTAGGGTTAGGGTTTAGGGTTTAGAGTTTAGGTTATAGTGTTTAGGCTTTAGGGTTTTTAGGGTTTAGGGTTTAGGGTTTTTTAAACTAAAAGGAAATAATTGCTCAAAAAAATAGGTAAAAAAGACCATAGAGACTAAACTCAAAAGAAAAACCTACAAGTCGAATGAGCTATAGGAGAATCCTAAAGAATTTAGTCCCTAAACTAATACATCGCAATAAAGAATAAAAAACAAAGACAAAATTGAAAATGCCAAGTAAAAGACAGAAAGGGGAAGAATCCACTGACTAAAAGAACATCCAAAGAGATGAAGATCCATAAGAAAAGAAAAACGCAACCCCGAATCAAGACAACTCCAACCATCTAAGAAAAAGAGACCATCAAGAAGACTCTAGCTCCCTCTAAGAAGAAGAAGTGACCAACCAATAAGAGAACCTACAACCTACAAGAAATCTCAACCGAAGGAGAATAGAAAACATAAAAAAGAAAACTCAAGCTTACATATGAGGAAAGAAGGATAATCACTATAATGAAGGGCATCAAATCCTAAATGTATCCAACTTCAAAGAAGGGTTACAAATAAAAGTAGTCACCAGCCACAAAAATATCAAGGAAAAAATCCATCATATCATCATAGTCATCCCAGCCAAAGAAAAATACAAACCTATCATAATAGCCACCTAGTCAAAGAAGAAGTGAAGCTAAGGAAACAAAAAGTGAGAGGAGAGCAACATATAAGACTAACATAAGGCAATCCCAAAAAAAAGAAAAGGAAAGAGCCCTCATAGACAAAGCCAGCAGAGCCCACAACAACACCAATCCAAAGCCACCAAGGCACCAAACAAAGGAAAGGAAACAACCAATAGAGCAGCCACACAGCAGAGCACCCATGAAAAATAGCCCTATAAAGTGCAAGAGAATCAAACCAACCAACAAAAAAAAAGAAGAAGGCTAGCAAAAGCTAAAATAAATAGTTAGAGAAACAGCTAACAAATGGACAAATCACATGCTAAAGATAAAAAGCTCAACCTTACACCAACAAAGAGAGCAAAAGCACTAACCAAAAGCCAATAAGAACAAAGCCACCAACACAAAACCAACCAGCCAAATGGCACCAAAAAAAACCCAACAAACAGGAAGCCAAAAACACCAATCTAGAAGGAGGAAAATTAGCCAAGAAGTCAATACTCTAGCTAGCAAGAAAACACACAACAAAAGCTCAACCAACAAAGAAAAAACTAGCCAAAAGTAAAAAACCTCCCAAGGATAAGAGAGATTATTTCCAAGAAGCTTTGGAATGAGTAACCCTCAGCAAGTGAGGAGCATAAATGAAAGCACTTTTTCTTTTTCTTCTTGTAAACAGCTTTTATAACCATGCCCTTTCTCCAAAAAAATCTCCATCCAAAAATGAATCAGTCTTATTATAAAGGCATGGGGATCAGCAGAATCTATCAATTTCAAAGAAGAACATTCATAATCATCCATAGCATTAGACAAAGGAAAATCAAAAATAGTATGCATTTCAGAATTAGAAGTGAAAGAAGGACCGAAAATTGCTTTATTAAGAAGCTAATTATCAATATTTTCACCTTCTAACAAAATTTGAAGAGTATCCTCCCTATCTTCATTCATAAAAAAGGAAGAGAAGCAGAATCTAGATTTTCAGTACAATCTTCATGTAAGGGATTAAAATATAATTCAAATCCTTTAGAAACACATAGCATATTACCAAAATTCTGAACATAATTACCATCCATAGAAAAACTATCATTTTGAACTGAAATAGAGCTATTCACAATGAGAGAATTGCCATAGGTATCTAAATCTTATTTTTTTTAAAAGAAGGTTCACCAATATTAACAAGATTGTCAGGGCCAGATGTTAAAATATCAGAAATAAGAACATTCCTTTCACCACCATTCTCAATCAAAGAAGGCAAAGAAATAGTCTCTTTCCCATGATTTAAAGCAGACATAGGAGAAAGAGAAACAACATCCAACTAATTGGAAGAAATAGTGTTAGCATTAGCAATATTTGAACCATCATTATGAAAGGACTTACGCACAACATCCAAACCATTGGAATCATTAACAATAACCTCTAAAGTCTTCCCTTTAACAAAATTATCAAAAGAAACACTTAGAGCATGATTATTAGTTAAAAATTATTTAGAAACATCAAAATTACCTTCCACATTAGATAAATCACTAATATGTACAACTTTTTTAGAAGATTCAGAAATCTGGTTTTATAAAACATCAAAATTTTGAAAAGTATATTTTCATTTATCCAACTTGAGAGAATCATCATTTTTTTTCAACAACTGAATTCTTACTGGTGATTTTCTTCCGAAGAGATGGATGAGTAATAAAGCATTCAAAAATTTCATGCCCATGAATCTTACAATGATTACAAAAAATGGGAAAGTTCTCAAAAATAACTTTCCAAAAATAACTGCATTTCTTCAAACCTAACCAAATTTCTTTCATGTATTTTTTAGTAATATCAATCGCTATAAGAATTCTAGGAATAAACGGTCTAGAAGAAGAAGTTGTTGCTTGATAAACTTGCAAAGGACCAAAAAATTAATCCAATAGCATAAAGAATCGATGATTAAATAGAAGAATCCACAAGTTAGGTAAAGAATTCCAAATGGGAATAATAGGAGACTCTTCATTAACATCAAACATAGGTGTCCACTGAATATGCATTTGACAATTAAAACATATTAAGAATGCCTTAGAGAAATTATTTAATCAAGGTCATTAGAAAGTTTAATCGTAACATGCCTTGCATCAATCAACCCAATAGAAAAAGAACCATATTTAAGCTATGAAAAAAAGAATGAGAATCTTTCTTCTTTGGCAGTTTAAATGAAAACTTTCCAATCAAAGAAAAAATAGAAGGTTCAGCTAATCTTTCAATATCCTCATCTAAAATCGTAATTGTCAAAGTACCTTTAAAAAGCATATGAAGCAAATTCAAAAAAAAGGCTCGGTGGAGAAATTCTACCATAAATCCCCTTTGACGATTTAGTAGCAGTAATTTATAGGTAGCATTACCCAAAATATTTGATGCCCTAGTGGGATCTATAGGCACATGGGATTTACCCCATGAAGAAGCGCCCCTGAGTCATGACGTGATAAGAACAAGTCGAGCCGCCCAAGCGATAATCTATAAGGAATCCAAGATACAAATCAAAAACTCACCAAGAATGTGAGAAAATGCAAAATTGTCCAATAATAGGGTTTAGTTTAGTTTTAGGGTTTAGGTTTTAGGTTAAGTGTTTATTAGTTATTATTAGGTTTTATTAGTTTTAGTTTATTATCAATTTATTATTAGTTGAATGTTAGGTTGTTAGTTTAGTTTTATTAATTTTACTTTTAGTTATTATTTTTTAGGTTAGGGGTGTGGGGCTGGGTTGTAGTTTAGTTTATTAGTTAATTTAGTAAGTGTTTATTGGGGATTAGTTTGTTTAGTTTATTTATTATTATTAGTTACTTAGTTATTTAATTTAGTTAGTTTTATTATTATATGGTTTTGTTATTATTTAGCTTTTAGTTAGTGGTTTAATTAGTTTAGTTTTGTTAGTTTATTTATTAATTTATTTGTTTAGTTTATTAGTTTTATTAGTTTATATGGGTTTAGGTTTATTAGTTTATTATTAGTTTTTTTAGTCAATTTTGGTTTAGTTTTTATTAGTTATTATTAGTTATTTTATTTATTATTATTATTATTAGTTAGTTTTTTATTATTAGTGTTTTTAGTATAGTTTTTTCTTTAGTTAATTATTATTATTATTAGTTTATTATTATTATTAGTTTATTTAGTTTTAGTTATTTAGTTATTCATTAGTTAGTTTTATTATTATTTTATTATTAGTTTATTTGTATAGTTAGTTAGTTATTAATTATTATTACTATTATTATTATTATTATTATTTATATTATTATTAGTTTATTTATTAGGTTTATAGGTTTAGTTATTTAGTTCAGTTATTTAGTTAATTTTGTTTTATTTAGTTATTTGTTTATTAGTTTATTATTAGTTAGTCATTATTAATTTCTTTAGTTAGGTGTTTTATTATTAGTTTATTATTAGTTATTAGTTTATTAGGTTTAGTTATTATTATTTTATTTATTAGTTAGTTTTTTATGGTTTATTAGTTTAGGTTTTGGGTTTAGTTTTAGTTAGTTATATAGTTATTTAACATTAGTTATTATTATTATTTATTTAGTTTTAGTGTTTATTATTTATTAGGGTTTAGGTTTATTTATTAATTAGTTTAGTTTTATTAGTTTTGTTTTTTAGTTAGCTATTATATTAGTTTATTAGTTATTAGTTTTAGGTTAATAGTTATTTATTATTAGTTTTATTTAGTTTATTATTAGTTATAGTTTTTTATTAATTATTATTACGGTTTTAATTTATTATTTATTAGTTTATTTCATTTTATTAGTTAGTTATTAGTTAGTTTTAGTTTAGTTTTATTTTTAGTTTATTAATTTTTTTAGTTATTGTTTAGTTATTATTATTAATTTTATTAGTTTAGTTATTAGTTATTATTTATTTTACTTTAGTTTAGTTTGTTATTATTAATTTTATTATTATTAGTTTTATTAATTTATGTTTAGGGGTTTAGTGTTTAGTTTATTAGTTATTATTATTATTATTATTATTATTATTATTATTATTATTATTTATTATTATTATTATTATTATTATTAGTTTTAGTTATTATTAATATTAATTTATTAGTTTTATTTAGTTTAGTTATTAGTTATTTATTTAATTAGTTTAGTTATTATTGGTTTTATGACTTAGTTTTTATTTGGTTTATTATTATTTATTAATTTAGTTAGTTTAGTGTTTAGTTTAGTTCAGTTTTAATTATTTATTATCTAGTTTATTATTATTGTTAGTTTTTTCTATTTTGATATTATATTATTATGTTTTATTATTATTTAGTGTTTTTTTAGTTAAAATTAGTTTTTAGTTTAGTTTATTTTTTATTATTCTTAGTTATTAGTTTATTAGTTTAGTTATTTATTAGTTTATTATTATTAGTTAGTTTAATGCTTTATTATTATTAGATTTAGTTTATTATTATTAGTTTATTATTATTATTATTATTATTATTTTAGTTATTGCTATTAATTTAGTTTATTATTAGTTTATTAGTTTAGTGTTAGTTGTTATTAGTTATTTAGTTTTAGTTTATTATTTTTTTTAATTATTATTAGTTTAGTTATTATTATTTAATTAGTTTATTATTAGGTTTATATTTTATTATTTTTTTTTTTTATTAGTTTAATTTAGTTATTAGTTTTAGTTATTAGTTAGTTATTATTATTAATTATTTAGTTAGTTTATTAATTTTAGTTTATTAATTGTTAGTTTTAGTTTAATAATTATTAGTTATAGTTTAGTTAGTTTAGTTATTGGGTTTAATTTTATTTTATTTATCGTTATATGTTGGGTTTTAAGTTTAATATAGTTATCATTATTAGTTAGTTATTTATTAGGGTTTAGTTTAGTTATTTTATTACTTTAGTTTAGTTATTAGTTTAGGTTTAGTTTAGTTTTTATTAGTTTTGTTAGTTTAGTTTATTTTTAGTTAGTTTATTAGTGGGGTTTTGTTTATGCTTAATTTAGTTATTATTTGTCTATTAGTTTGTAAGTTTTTATTATTATTAATTTATCAATTTTTAATTATTATTTAGTTAGTTTAGTTTAGTTAGTTTTATTAATTTTATTTTAGTTTATCATATGTTTATTATTTATTAGTTTTAGTTTTAGTTAGTTTAGTTTAGTGTTTTATTAGTTTATTAAGGTTTAGGGTTTAGGGTTTCTGTTTAGGGTTTGGGGTTTTGTTTTAGGGTTTAGGGTTTGGTGTTGTAGGTTTAGGGTTTATGGTTTAGGGTTTAAGGTTAGTTTTAGTTTAACATTTAGGGTTAGGGTTTTATTTTATTTTATTTTTTTGTATTCTTTAGGGATTAGGGTTTAACGCTTAGGTTTTAGGTTTGTTCAAGTTTTAGTTTATGATTTAGGGTTTTGGTTTTGTTTAAAAAGATAACAAATTTAAATTTAACATTTCTTCCTTTTGATTTCATCAAATAAGTAACACACAAGTTCTCAAAGGCACAAGTGACAACATAGATAAAAAATGAACACACATTGAGCAAATCAAAAACCCTAGATAACTAGAATCATCTCTACTATAAAGACAGAGTTCCATAAGCAGCAGACCGGATCGACCATTTTTCAATTTCTCCAGTTCCCATCAGAACCACCCAGACCTCTTGAGTAGCGAGATCCACCATGATATCCTCGATCTCTCCCTCCGCCACCACCATGGCTGTAACCTTCATCGCTCTTCCTATCGCCAAAACCACTACTACTTCGACCACCACCTCCATATCCACCAACATCGCCAGATCCCCGAGCACCACTGCGATAACGGCCGCCTCTGCCATCGCCTCCACTACCAGATCTAGACTGAGCTTAGTTTACGGTGATGTTCCTGCCGTCAATGGTTTAGGGTTTAGAGTTTTTTAGGGTTTAGGGTTTAGGGTTTAGGGTTGAAGGTTTAGTGTTGCAGATTTAGGATTTTGGGTTTAGGATTAGTTTTATTGTTTAGGGTTTAGAATTTTTTTGTATATATTTTAAATTAAGTAAACCTGTAGGTTTATGTTTTTTTAGCTTATTTTTTATTTTAATTTATTTTATTTTTATTTTTATTTAGGTTTATTTTTGATTTTTATTTAGTTTAGTTAATATATTTTAAGTTTAGTTATTTTTAGTTTAGAGTTTTTATTTTAGTCTTTTTAGGTTTATGTTTAGGTTTAGGTTTATTTTTAGTTAATTTTTTTTTTTTATTTTTTTAGGTTTAGGTTTTATTTTTATTTTAGGTTTAGGTTTAAGTTTATATTTTATTATTTTAGGTTTAGGCTTATTTTAGGTTTTATTTTTAGTTTAGGTTTATGTTTATTTTAGTTTATTTTATTTTATTTAGTTTAGGTTTAGGTTTAGCTTTAGTTTATTTAAGGTTTAGGTTTAAGTTTTATTTATTTCAGTTTAGTTTATTTTAGTTCAAGCTTAGATTTATTTTATTTAGTTTATTATATTTTATTTTAGGTTTAGGTCTTTCTTTATAGTTTAGGGTTTAGGTTTTATTTTTTATTTATTTTTAGGTTTTGGTTTTTATTTTATTTTATTTTATGTTTACTTTATTTTTATTTTATGTTTAGTTTTTATTTTATTTAGGTTTTTTATTCTTCGGTTTATTTTATTTTTTAGTTTAGTTTAGTTTTTTATTTGTTTTATTCTAGATTATTTTAAATTTTATTATATTTTATTTTTATGTTTAGGTTTAGGTTTTAGTTTAGGTTTATATTTTATTTTATTTTAAAATTTATTTAGGTGGTTTATTTATTTATTTTACTTTTAGGTTTTATTTAGTTTAGGTTTAGGTTTTTAGGTTTTTAGGGTTTAGGGTTTAGGGTTTAGGGTTTAAAGTTTTATGGTTTAGGGTTTAGGTTAGGGTTATGGTTTAGGGTTTATTATTTAGGCTTTAGTGTGTAGGGTTTAGGGTAGAGGGTGGTTTAGGGCCATTAGAGTTCTAGGATTTAGGTTTTAGGGTTTAGAGTTTAGGGTAGGTTTAGGGTTTAGGGTTAATTTTAGGGTTTATGGTTTAGGGTTAGGGTTTAGGGTTTAGGGTTTTTTTTTTTAATATTTTTATTTTTTGGGGTTTAGGGCCTAGGTTTTTTTATGGTTCAAGTTTTAGTTTAGGGTTTAGTTTTGGTTATTTTTTTAATGGAGAATAAATTAAGATTCAACATTTTTTCATTTTGATTTCATCAACCAAGTAACACACCAAGTTTTCTAGGACACAAGCAATGACATATATGAAAAATAAGCATGCATAGAGGAAATCAAAAACCCTATATAACTAGAACCATCTCTACTATAAAGACACAATTCCATAAGTAGTAGATCAGAATAAAAAATCCTAGATAACTAAAACCTTTTCTAATGTAAAGACACAGTTCCATAAGTAGCATATTGGATAGTTCGTTCTTCAGTTTCTCTAGTTCCCATCAAAACCACCTGCCACTGAGTAGGAGATCCTCCATCATATCTCAACTCTCCTCCGCCACCTCCACGACTGTAACTTTTTCACACCTCCCTCCTCCATAACCACCACTACTATGACCACCACCTCCATATCCACTAGAACCTCCAGATCCCCCACCACCACTACAATAACCACCGCCTCCGTCTTCGCCTCCACCACCAGATCTAGACTAAGCCTGGTTAACGGTGATGGTGCTGACGTCATGGTTTTGCCCATTCTTAGGGTTTAGTTTTAGGTTTATTTGGTTTTAAGGTTTAGGTTTATTTTTTAATTTATTTAGTTACTTTAGGTTTAGGTTTAGGGTTTGGGGTTTTGGGTTTAAAGTTAGTTTTAGGGTTTAGGATTTAGGGTTTAGGGTTTTAGGGTTTATGCTTTGAGGGTTTCAGTTTTAGGATTAGGATTTATGGTTTAGGGATTAGGGCTTAGGGTTTAGGGTTTTATGGTTTAGGGTTTTAGAGTTTAGGGTTTTGGGGTTTAAGGTTTAGGGTTTAAGGTTTTTTTTAAGGAAGTCCCATGTAGGGGTATTTTATTAGCAAAAGTGGGTTACAAAGTCCTTAAAAGGGATAAACTCTAGAACTCGCTCAAAGAGCTACAATCACCTAAGGAGTAAATCCCCATCTAAGTACATCCAAAAGCAAAAGAAGACCTTAAAGCAATCAAAATATACAAGTAGATAAACATAATAAGCCAAAGAAAGGTTAGACATTGCTCAAGAACTTGAGAATGCATGACAATATGGAGCAAACTTGCAAGAGGACAAGAGAGAATCACCGCAAAATAGCAATAAGAAAGAGATTAGAATAGTTAAGATAATACGTAATAAAAAGGATGAATGAAAACAACATAATCTGAGAATGATAGTAAGGAATTGAGATAGAGAAGGCTCCGGCTCAGTCACACCAAGTTGGGGCAGATGCAAATATGCGCATCCAAACTTCAGCAGAAGGGTTACATCACAAGAGCTACTACCAAACCAAAAGAGAGTGGAATCCTCACAGCCATCATAGCCAACAAACCTGTGAGAAGATAACAACCAGTTGTTGAAAGTCTTGTGGGCTTTATTACAGAACCTAAACAAAAAACTATAAAGAATATAAAGAGAAAATTGTTAAGGGCAGATAAATGAGTGATCCCATGCTGGAAAATGATCCTCCATATAGCCACCCTGACATGAGGATACTTATATATATGAAAAGATAGAAACCATCCATAGGAAAATAGCAGAAGAGGTAGCTCAAATCGCTAAGCAAGTCAATGAGTCTATAAGTTACACCATCCCAATTATATGATATATAAATGAACTGTCAGCGGCACTTGAGGTAGATGTAAAGACCAAAAAATGAGCCCAATCATAATAAAGAATGCAGATTGGAACAAGCCCCTTATTAATATTCATATCAATAGTTGGCAAAAAACAATTGTAAGGGAAGGTAGCAAAACCAAAAAGCAAAGAAAATACCCAATAAGGATAATTTGAACAGCAGCCCGATGAAGGACTAAAGACCGAGAATCCAGATCAACAAAAGTGAAGGCAAAGATGACAAGAAAAGACAAGATGCTTGATACACCACCCCTTAATAATAGATTGTATTCCAAGGAGTAAGCAGACAAACTGATCAACCTGATGGAAAAATTGGGAGTCCAAATAGGATCCAGAATAAAAAACATGACAGCAGATAACCAAGACCAAAAAATAGCCTAGGCAGCAGCAGCCAAGACAGCCAAAGCCAAGACAACAAGGGACCGCATAGAGATTGCATTCCAAGATTGATCCCCAAATAGGATCCATAGTAGAATCCAGAAAAAACATGACAGCAGATAACCAAGAGAAAAAAATAGCCAAGGCAGCAATAGCCAAGACAGCCACAGCCAAGACACATAGGGACAACATAGAGATTGCATTCCAAGGAGAAAGTAGCACAAGCCAGTCTGAACCCAATTGGGAATAGAAACAACAAGGGTAATGTAGATCACAGCTTTCAGAAAATAAATAGTACCCCAGACAGAAATAGTAAGGGCAATCAAAAAAATAACCCCAATAACAAAATAGTTAGTACAGCATTGGAACCCACTAGAGGATAGATCAAAATAGGGATACAAATTAGGATCCACATTAGAATCCAGAAAAATAAGACAACAGATAACCAAGATAAAAATAGCTAAGGGTAGATTAAGACAACCACAAGAGAAGGGACATCAATCGAAAAGACCTAGCAAAGGTTAGAAACCCAAGTAGATAGAGCATAGTACCATAGATCGAAAACCAGACACCAATGACCAAAACAATCGAAATAGCATAATCAGAAAGAGCATACAGCAGAGAAGGCAACATGTTGAAACCCTTATCAATATCCAAAGCAGCATAGCCGAACACAGGAAAAGGACTACAACCAACCAAAAAAGGCACCAAATGAATACAATCAGAGCTACATCGCCAGTTGCACCATTCAGGACCAAAAATCTGATAATCCAGATTAACAAACAACCAAGATAGCAAGACAACAAAAGGTAGCAACTTGCCATAATACCACCCAATTAGCATAAACAGTGCATACGACAGCACAAACCTAACTGAATCCAGAGGGGAATAGAAAAAACAACAGGTAATGAAGAACATAACTAACAGGTGATGAACAGCAGAGAATAGCAGGCATTGTGAGAGCCAACCACAACAGAGAGGTTATTGCCACAATGAAACCCACCGAAAAAAAGATCAAAAAATTGGATTCAAATGAGTATCATCATTAGAATCCAAAGAAAATAAGACGTAACCAAGGCAAAACTAGAAAGCAATAATTAGGACAACAACATCCAAGACAGGAAAGGATAGCAAGTTGGCCATAAAGCCACTCAATCAGAGTAGACAAAGCCATAGTTAATAACCAAGTAGATATAGCATAATAATAGGTATCTTGAATGCAGCAATCCAGATAGCAAACACCAAAAATCCTCAGAACAGCAATGTCAAAAACAACTTGCTAAGCATAGGACCCAGAAATCCTACAGCCAATAGGGATTGAGCCAACATAGAGTCAAAAAAACCAAGATAGCAAAATCCAAGACAAGAAACAACCAAGATAACCAAAATTTTCTTGCCATAAAGCCACCCATCCAGATAAATATTGCAATAAAACAAGTTTATTTAAGAAGATGGAGAAAGCAACAACAAATAAAGTAAAATAATGAATTAAGATGATAGGCATATAATAAACCATTAAGGGGTTCAAAGCAAAATCCACCCACAACATATCAACAACTAGTGGAGTAAAACACCAAAGCAACAAGATTAGTAAAGAACCAAGAAATCGATGGATAATCCTGTGGATCTAAAGAAGGAAAAAAATCCTTTAAGTAACTCCAAACCTCGAGCATGGGACATAAGTCCGAGTAGCAAGATAGTAGCTCAAGGGTCCAATTCAGCCAACAACTAAGAAAGGGGATGCCAACAAGTTGACCATAAAAAAGCCATTAAGAGTAGAGAGTTCATAAAAATGAGCCCAAAATAAAATAGGAGAATTCTGACTATGACAAACAGAACCAGGATGAGGAGAGCTATAGCATGTGTGATCAAAAATAGCCCAACTGATAATAAAACCAACTGTAGGAAAATCGAGAATCATAGAAACAGGTCCCAAAAATAAGACCTTTCTAGATCAGAAATAATAGACTAGCAGTAAGGGCCAGAAAGAGAGGAGAAACAAAGTAGAAACAAAAGAGAGAGGCAAACATGAAAGCCCAATCCAACTGGGAGTAATGGAAAATAGCCCACAGAAAACCCAAAATTATCCAAGTATACATCAAAAAGGTTAGCTTAAGTTCTGAGATAAGGAAACCCTGAATTATCCAAGTTAACCAGTCCACGCAAGTGTTTGGGTAAGGTGAGTTGATCAAAGAAAATGATACCATCTGATCTAGTACCCAAATTGGCAAGGTAGTCAGCACAAGCATTTCCTTCATGCTAAACATGAGTGATGTTAAAATTCAGCTGGGAAAGAAGAGCTCTAGTTTGCTTGAGGAGGTAGTATAATTCAGTGCTGCTCATTTTAGTGGAAGTCAAAAGATCAATCAACAGAAGATCATCCACCTCAATCCAAATATTGAGCCAGCCATTTTGGAGGCAAATCTCAAGAGCTTTGTAACCGCCATAAGCTCAAGAAATGGGACAAGGCAGAAGTAAGGGGATAAGCAAAAGCACATAGTACTATACCCTTAGAATTCACGAAAATGCCACCACAACCAAAGCCATTATGGGAAGCAGAGCCATCGATAATTTTAATAATGTGGTCAAGAGGTTTTTCCAATAAACAATGTCATTTGACAAGAAGATTGGTCGGGTAGAATAAAACCCAGTTTATTGGCCACAAATTTATAGCCTTTGAATTGTCTACAATGAATAAGATTGGCTTTAAACAAGTCATGAATTTTGTTTTTAGTTCTAGCAATAATCCTCACGTGGTTCATAGGGATCCCACGATATTTTGCATCATTTCGATACATCCATATGAACCATAAGAGTGATAGGTGATGACTTTAATGTGACTGTAATAATATTATCAAAATAGACTTCAAGAAGTTGATATAAAGTAAGAGAGCCATTGAAATTGACAAGATTAAAAGATCATCATACCAAATCCAAAGTTTTGAAGTAATGGCCCCATTGACAAAACATGATTAACATTTTCAATATGGAAACAAATATTGACATTTAGGGTAAATGAAAACCTTTACCCCACAACAAGTGAATCAACAGGATAAAATTTTAATACCAAGTAAGAATAAGAAGTGGGGGATATTGTTATTCCAAAGTTTGGAGAACACATAGGAGGAAACATGAGTATCTTTAATGTGGAGTCACACATTTTGAAGTTGAAATCACCATTATGTGAGAGCTTAAAGAGAATTTGATCTTGATTGTTTGGAGTGATAATAGAAGAAACCTAGTCAAGAAATTAAAAGGGATACAATCAGCAAGCTTACTATTGTTCCACTTGTTGTTATGCCAGAAAGAGTTTACTTTAATAGCGGTAGTGGAATGAGTGGAGAGTAAGTTATCAATGGAACCACATCCACTCCAATTATCTTTCCAAAAGAAAGAAGTGCCAGAGTTAATGCCCCAAGAAATTAAGGATTATGCATCCCATTTAACAGAATAAAGTCTTTTCCACACGTGAGAATCACCGCTTAAAGGACAAGTGAGGGGTGCTTACCTTGGCAATATTTAGTAGTCGTGAAATTAGCCCAAAGACTATGATTACTCTAAAATTTCACCGAGTTTATAGGAAAAGACATTGGTAACTTCTTTTATGGATTTACAACCAAGGCCACCTTCATCAAAAGTGCCACAACTTTTAAACCAAGAGGTCCAAAGTGCATTCTTTTAGAGGAGGTATTGGAGCCCTAGAAGAATTTGTTTAGAGACACTCAATTGGATGATAGAAATGGTCGACATAATGGTTTGGATGAGATATAAAGGATGGAATTAAGAGTGCTCTTAATCAAGGTCACCTACCATCGAAAGAGAGTAAATAAAATTCCCAAACAAAAAATTTTATTAGATATTTTTTGAATAAGGTCATCAAAAGATGGGATCTTTTTGGCCTTTAAAGAGTAAGCCCGAGATAATTAATGGGAAGTTGATTTTGCTTAAAATTAGTAATTCGAGATTTGATTAAGTCTATTATTAGGAATCTTAAAGAGGGGATAAAAGATTTTCTTTCATTGAGAAAGAGACCGCTAACTTTGCAAAAATTATTTAAGAGATTCTTAATAGTTTTAACATGGTGAAGAGAGGCATTGCAGAAGATTATAAAATCATCAGCAAAGCTAAGATGAGAAATGGGGAAACCACCATGAGTTTTAAAAGACATGTTAGGAGTTTTAGTGAAAAGATCATTGAGGCTCCTTGAAAGGTATTCTACAACAATAATAAAAAGAGAAGGAGAAAGCGAGTCACCTTGTCATAAACCATGACTCAAATTAAAGAAACCAAGGGACTCACCATTCATGATAACAGAAAACCAAACATTAGTGATACAACTTTTTATAAGCTGGATAAAATTCTCAGAGAAACTAAATAAATGGAGGATTTGAAAAAGAAAATCCCATGAGATGTTGTCAAAGGCTTTAGAGATGTCCATTTGAAGAGGATATTACCTCCTCTAGGAGGAACATCAATGTCAAAACTCTTGAGAGAGAAGAATATTATCGATATGGCTCTATTTTTAACAAAGCCATGATTAAGGGAGATGATTTTAGGAAGCAAGGGCTAATCCTATTGTTAATTAATTTAGCAATGAGTTTGTAGAAAAGGTGCAAAGACTAATAGGTCTAAAATCACCCCAAGATTATTAGTTTTGGGAATAAGGACAATAGTAGTACATGAAAAATATCTGAATAGAGTGCCATAAAAAATCAATAAGATCAACAAGATCGATTTAATAAAAGGCCAACAATGCTGAAAAAATGAGTCGATAGCCATGACCAAACAATAAAATCAATGTTCATGCTATCGCTAATCTCCACTTTTGAAGGATGCAAAGTGAGCAAATGGTTTTCCTCATTATTAATCATAAAGGGATAAGATGTGTGTTGGAGGGGTTTCTAACAAGGATTAGAATTTAATAAATTTTGAAAGTGATGTATGATTCCTTAATTTCATTGTTATCAAAAAGCTCTAAAGACTGCCCATCACCAGGCCATCCTAAAACCAACACAGTAAAAGACCAACAAGAGGAGAGAGCCACCAAAACTAGAGGGCAACCAAAGCTCAATACCAACTAAAATAATCATGACCTCCATTAAGGAGATGCCATTCTTAGGGTTTATGTTTAGGTTTAGGTTTACTACGTTTGGGTTTAAGTTTATTTTTAATTTATTTAGTTACTTTAGGTTTAGGTTTAGGTATGAAGGGTTTAGGGTTTAGTTTAGATTGGGGTTTGGGGTTTAGGGTTTAGGGTTTAGGGTCCATGGCTTATGCTTTTATGGTTTAGAGTTTAGGGTTTAGGGTTTTTTTGGGTTTAAGGTTTGGGTTCTAGGTTTAGAGTTTAGGGTTTAGGGTTTAGGTTTAATTATTTATGGTTTTAAAATTAAGTAAATAAAAGGTTTTTTAATTTATTTAGTTTATTTTATTTTTATTTTTATTTATGTTTATTTTTTTATTTATTTAATTTAGTTTATTTATTTTAGGTTTCTTTATTTTAGTGTAGGTTTTCTATTTTAGTTTATTTTTTAGGTTTAGGTTTATTTTTAGTTGATTTTATTTTATTTTATTTTTTAGGTTTACATTTTTTTTTATGGTTAGGTTTAAGTTTAAGTTTTATTTTATTTTTTTTAGGTTTAGGTTTTAGGTTTTATTTTAGGTTTATTTTTAGGTTTTATTTTTAGTAGGTTTAGGTTTCTTATCTTATTTTATTTTATATAGTTTAGGTTTAGGTTTTATTTATTTTAGTTTAGGTTTAGGTTTATTTTGTTTTCTTTATTTTATTTTTTTTTTGGTTTTTTAGTTTAGTGTTTAAGTTTTATTTTAAGGTTTATTTTCAGGTTTAGGTTTTGATTTTTTTATTTTAGCTTTATTTTATTTTATTTTGTGTTTCATTTTATTTTATTTAGGTTTGTTATTCTTAAGTTTATTTTAATTTTAATTTAGTTTAGGTTTTATTCATTTTATTTTAGTTTATTATATATTATTTTTATGTTTAGGTTTAGGTTTTAGTTTAGGATTTTATTTTATTTTATTTTTATTTTATTTAGGTTTAGGTTTTTAATTATTTTACTTTTTGGTTTTATTTAGTTTATATTTAGGTTTTAAGGTTTAGGGTTTAGGGTTTGGTTTGAGATTTTTTGGGGTTTAGGGTTGATGTAGGTTTTGGGGTTTAGGGATTAGGTTTAAGGTCAGGGTTCAAAGAGTTTAGGTTTTAATTCAGAGTTTAGGGGTTTTGGTTTTTTTAATAGAGAACAAATTTAGATTCAACATTTATTCTTTTTTATTTCATCAACCAAGTAACACCCCATGTTTTCTAAGATACAAGCAACAACATAGATAAAAATGAAAAAAATGATAGCAAATCCAAAACCCTAGATAGCTAGAATCATCTCTGTTGTAAAGATAGAGTTCCATAAGCAGTAGATCGGGTCACCGTTCTTCGTCTCTACTTCTCAGAACCACCCCTAGTGGGATCCACGATCATATCCCCATCTCTCCTCTGCCACAACCTCTCCGCCACCACCATGGTTGTAACTTTGCCGCCTCCCCACCTCCATAACCTCCATTGCTTTGAGCACCACCTCCATATCCACCAAGCACTCTAGATCTCCAACCACCCGCGATAAGCACCACCCTTCCCTCCTGTCAGATCAAAAAACCCTTGACTTGGGATGTTCCTACGTCAAGGTTCCCCATTTTAGGGTTTTAAGTTTATGTTTATTAGTTTTAAGTTTTATTTTAATTTATTTAGTTACTTTAGGTTTAAGTTTAGGTTTGTGTTTAGGGTGTTGGGTTTATGGTTTAGGTTTAGGGTTAGAGTTTTAGGGTTTGTGGTTTGTGTAGGTTTAGTGTTTAGGGTTTAGGGTTTAGGGTTTAGGATTTTAGGTTTTCTACTTAGGGTTTAGGGTTTAGTGTTTAGCTTTAGGGTTTGTGGTTGGGTTTAGGTTTAGGTTTTAGGTTTAGAGTTTGGGGGTTAGGGTTGGGATGGGTTTGGAGGTTTGGGTTTTGGTTTTAGGGTTTATTTTAGGGTTTATCTTTAGGGTTTAGGGTTTAGGGGTTTAGGAGGTTTTTTTAGGAAAGTTAGAATTTTATTACAATAAAAGATACAATGTCCTTAAAGGTGTAAAGCTCTAAAATTCTACTACTCTTAGAGCTACAAGAAACCTTAAGAGCTAAACCCTGATCTAAGTACATTAGAAAAGAAAACAAAACAAAAATACAACTAAAAGGCTTAAGAGAAAAGACATAGATTCAAACTAAACAAATCTTTTAAAAAGTAGTGAAGTAGGTTCATGATTCCTTTGAGAAAGTGAGATAAGAAAGATCCACAGAACAACAAGGGTTGACTAAGCAATGACCATTCCCTCTATAAAATTCCAACCTATAAAAGAAATCTACAAAACACTACAAAGGAAAAAAGTCATAGCTAAAAGGATAAGGAAAAAAGAGAGGAAAAGGAGATTAAGCCGAGAAAGAGATGGTGCATTTCGCTAGGATCATCTCGAGGCAATAATACATATGAGCATCCAAACTTCATAAAGAAGGGTTACAATCATATTTAATGCTACCAACTAGAGAGAACAGGTGAGTAACATCAAAGCCATCATATGAAGGATACCTGATATAAGCAAACATCCAAGGCCAGTCCATGAGTTCCGGATCCGCACCATTAAACTAAGAGCAACTTGCCAACAACCACAGCCAAACCAAAAAAGAAAACCCCAAAGACTAATCACAATAACCCAGAGAGAGGCTAGAACAAAGTTAGAACACCAATAATAGCCATTAACCAAATACCCATCTAAGCTTTAAACTAGGGAAAACTAGAACCACCATCGAAGCACTACACCAATGCCAATTAATAGAGAGATATAACCAATAAAACCAATATAGAAGCCCTCAAGCCAAAGTCCCAACAACACCGCCAGATCTAAACTTAACTTGGTTGACGATGATGTTCCTACCATCAAGATTTTGCCCATTCTTAGGGTTTAGACTTAAGTTTAGGTTTATTATGTTATAGGGTTTAGGTTTATTTTTTAATTTATTTATTACTTTAAGTTTAAGTTTATGGTTTGGGGTTTAAGATTTAGGGATTAGTGCTAGGGTTTAGGGTTTAGGGTTTAAGATTTAGGGTTAGCATTTAGGGTTTAGGGTTGTAGGTTTACAGTTGTAGGCTAAGGGTTTAGGGTTTAAGGTTTTTTTATCTTAAAATTAAGTAAACTGGTAGGTTCAAGTTTATTTAGTATATTTAGTATATTTAGTTTATTTTTTATTTATTTTAGTTTAGTTTATTTTTTATATTTATTTAGGTTCATTTTTATTTTTATTTAGTTTAGTTTATTTATTTTAGTTTAGGTTTTTTAATTTTAGTTTACTTTTTTATGTTTAGGTTTATGTTTATTTTTTTTAGTGAGTTTTATTTTTATTTTATTTTTAGGTTTAGGTTTTATTTTTTTTTTATTTTAGGTTTATGTTTAGGTTATTATTTTATTTTTTTGTTTTTTTAGGTTTTATTTTAGTTTATTTTAAGTTTATTTTTAGTTTAGGTTTAGGTTTATTTTATTTTATTTAGTTTAGGTGTAGGTTTAGTTTATTTCAGGTTTAGGTTTAGAATTTATTTATTATAGTTTTTTTTATTTTAGTTTAGGCTTAAGTTTATTTTATTTTATTTATTTTATATTTATTTATGTTAGATTTTTTTAAGTTTAGGGTTTAGGTTTTATTTTTTATTTAATTTTAGGTTTATTTCTTGGGTTTAGGTTTCTATTTAGTTTTTATTTTATTTTATTGTTATTTTATGGTTAGGTTTTATTTTTTTAGTTTATTTTATTTTGTTAGTTTAGTTTAGGTTTTTATTTATTTTATTTTAGTTTAGTTTTTATTTTTTATTTTATTTTGTTTTTATGTTTAGGTTTAGGTTTAGGTTTATGTTTTTATATTTTATTTTAATTTTTTTATTTTATTTAGGTTTACATTTTTATTTCTTTATTTTTAATTTTTATTTAGTTTAGGGTTTAGCTTTAGGGTTTAGAGTTTATTGTATTTAGGGTTTAGGATTTTAGGGTTTAGGTTTAGTGTTTAGTTTTATTTATTTTAAGGCTTATGTTTAGTTTATATTTATTTATTTAGGTTTTTTTTTTTTAGTTTTAGGACTTATGTTTATTTATTTTAGGTTTATATTTTATGTTTAGGTTTTATTTAGTTTATTTATTTTATTTTAGCATTATTTTATTTTTTATTTTATGACACTTTTAATTTATTTGTTTTTATTTTTAGGTTTATTTTATTCTCATTATTTTATGTTATTTATTTATTTTAATTTAGTTTTATTTTTATTTTATTTTATTTTAGAGGTTTAGGTTTAGGTTTAGGTTTAGTCAGTTTTAAGTTTTATTTAGGTTTATGTTTATTTATTTATTTGTTTAGGTATTTAGCTCAGGTTTTTAGGTGGTAGAGATCAGGGTCATGGTTTAGGGCCCAGGGTTTAGGGTTTGGGGCCCAGGGTAGGTCTGCAGGTTTAAAGTTTAGATTTAGGATTTAGTGGTTTGGAGTTTGTCAGATTTAGGTAGTGAGGCTCAGATAGGCCCAGTTGTGGTTTAGCCCAGGGTTTTAGGGCCCAGAGTTTTGGTTATTAGCCCATAGCCAGCCTTTTAGGATCTTGGGGCCCAGGGTTTCAAGGAGGTCATAAGTGAGATCTAGAGTTGGGTCAGTGTTTGGTAGTAGAGTAGTGGAGCCCAGGGTTTAGGGTTTAAGATCAGTCAGGTCACCCATCAGTTTAGGAATCATGGTCTGGGGCTCAGTAGAAGGGATCAGTTATTGCCTGGGTCAGTGGTTTAGTTTGGATGGCAGGGTCCTTTAGGGTCTGGGGGCCTAGGTCAGTAAGGTGTGGAGTTGTTTCAGTTTAGGGCTAGGTTTAGTGAGGTTTAAAGCCCAGGATTTGGGTCAGGTCAGTGATCAGGCCAGGGCCCAGGGCCCATGCCTCAGGTTTAGGGCCTAGCTATGGTCAGTTTAGAACTTCAGCTCAGGTTTGTGGATTTTGGGTTATTAAGTGGCTAGGTCATATAGAGTTTAGGATTATGGTAAAGGCTCAGGTTTGGTCAGTGGGTTTGGGGTGGCCTAAGGCCCAGGATCTAGTCTGATAAGGTTACCGCCATGGTTAGTTTTGGGCTCAGTGGTAAGATGGTTACCCAGTTTAGGTTTAGGGTTTATGATAGGGATCAGGTTTAGCCTGGGGCATGATTTTGTTTCAGGTTAGTTTAGGGTTTGGGGTTTTTTTTTAAATTAAAGAAATAGTTAGGTTTACATTTATTTAGTTTATTTAGTTTATTTTATATTTATATATTTGTTTATTTTTTAATTTTATTTAGTTTAGTTTTTTATTTATTTTTTTTTTTTATTTTAATTTATTTTGTGTCAGTTTAGGTTTATGTTTTTTTTTAATTAGTTTTTTTTTAAGTTTAGGTTTTATTTTTATTTTAAGTTTAGGTTTAAGTTTTTATTTTACTTTTTTTAGGTTTAGGTTTTAGGTTTTTATTTTAGGTTTAGTTTTAGGTTTTATTTTTTAGTTTGTGGTTAGGTTTTTTTTTGTTTTATTTTATTTTGTTTAGTCTTGGTTTAGGTTTAGTTTATTTTAGGTTTAGATCTAGGACTTATTTATTTTAGTTAAGGTTTAAGTTTTCTTTTATTTTTATTTTAGGTTTAGGTTTTTTTAGTTTAGGGTTTAGGTTTTATTTTTTGTTTACTTTTAGGTTTTATTTTTAGGTTTATTATTTAGGTTTAGGTTTTTATTTAGTTTCTATTTTATTTTATTTTTGGCTTATTTTATTTTTATTTTTTGTTTAGGTTTTATTTTTTTGTTTATTTTAATTTTTATTTTATTTTATTTTTATGTTTAGGTTTAGGTTTTAGTTTAGGTTTGCATATTTTATTTTATTTTTTTATTTTATTCAGGTTTAGGTTCTTTATTTATTTTATTTTTAGGTTTTATTTAGTTTATGTTTAGGCTTTTAGGTTTTTAGGGTTTTAGGTTTTGGGTTTTGTATTTAGGGTTTAGGTTTTAAGGTTTAGGGTTTAAGTTTTATTTATTTTAGTTTAGGTTTATGTTTATTTTATGTTATTTATTTTAGGTTTAGGGTTTTGTTAGTTTAGGGTTTAAGTCTTATTTTTTTTTTATTTTTAGGTTTGATTTTTAGTTTTATATTTTTGTTTAAGTTTCTATTTTGTTTTCATTTTATTTTATTTTAGCATTATTTTATTTTTATTTTATGTTTAGTTTTTATTTTATTTAGGTTTTTTATTTTTATGTTTATTTTATATTCTTTTTTTATTTTAGGTTATTATTTATTTTATTTTATTTTAGTTTTTATTTTTTATTTTATTTTATTTTTAGGTTTAGGTTTATGTTTAGGTTTGTTGTTTAGTTTAGGTATTTATTTTATTTAGGTTTAAGTTTATTTATTTATTTTTGTTTTAGGTTTTATTCAGTTTAAGTTTAGGTTTTTAGGTTTTTAGGGTTTAAGTTTAGGTTTTTAGGTTTTTAGGGTTTCAGGTTTAGAGTTTAGAGTTTATGGTTTTGGGCTTAGGGCTTAAGGTTTGAAGTTTAGGGTTTAGGGTTTAAGTTTAGGGTTTAGGGTTTAGGTTTTAGTTAGTTTAGGTTTAGGGTTTATGGTTTTATTTTTAGGGTTGTAGGTTTTGGGTTTAGGGTTAGTTTTCGGGTTTAAGGTTTATGGTTTAGGGATTTAAGGTTTAGGGTTTGTGGTTTGGGTTTGACTTTAGTGTTTAGGATTTAGACTTAAGATTTTAGGGTTTAGGTTTTAGTTAGCAGGTTTAGGGTTATAATAGGTTTAGTTTATAGTTTTAAATTTTAGGGTTTAGGGTTTTTAAGGGTTAGGGTTTAAGGTTTACGGTTAGTTTAGGGTTTAAGGTTTAGGGTTTTACGGTTTACAATTTAGGGTTTTGGGTTTAGGGTTAGGGTTAGGGGTTAGAGTTTAGGGTTTAAGGATTCGGGTTTACGGTTTATGGTTTAGGGTTTAGGGTTTAGGGTTAATTTAGGGATTAGTGTTTAGGGCTTAAGGTATAGTGTAAGGTTTTAGGGTATAGGTTTAGAGTTTTTTTTTTTTTTTTTTAGGGAAGCCCATGTAGGGGTATTTTATTACCACAAAAGAGGGTTACAAGGTCCTTAAAGGGTAAACTCGAGAACTGACTCAAGAGCTACAATTAACAAGGAGTAAATCTATCTAAGTACATCAAGAGTAAAAGAAAGCATAAAACAATCAAAAGATACAAGATGATTAACATAATAAGCTAAAGTAAGATTAAAGCCAATGCTCTTGAGGATGTGGGAATGCATGATAATCTGAGACAGAAGAGAATCACACGCAAAGTTATAATAAGAGGAGATTAGAACAATTAAAGTAATCTGACAAAAGTTAGAGGAAAATAACATAATATGAGTATGTTAGTAAGGAATTGTGATAGAAGGCTGGGCTCAATCACATCTGTTGAGTATGAGCATCAAACTTTTATGAGCTACTACCAAACCAATACGGTGAGATCATCCGACCATCATAGCCAACAAACTGTGAGAAGGTAGCACCAGTTGTTGATATTCTTGTGAGCTTTATTACACGCAAACCTAAGCAAAATCATATCTAAAATATATAGGTAATTGCTAAGACTGAAGGATAAGGAGTCTCATTCAAGAAAAATATCATCAATATAGTCATCTTGACATGAGAATACATAAACATAAGTGAGTGAGCCATCTTAGCCAGAATCTCATGAATAGACATATTCAGGGAAGAAATTAGTTCAACATATAATCCCTCCATACGAAAATTACAGAGGAGACAACTTGCTGAAAGCCTGTTAAATAAGTCAATGAGCCTATAATTAACACCATCCCAATCCAAACCTCTTTGGGATATTTTTTTGTGATGTCTATCTCAACGAGAATATGAGCGACGGATGGCCTAGATCTAGTGGCCGTTGCTTGGTCTATTTGGAGAGGCCTACCAAAAGGCCACCAACGATAAACAAAACTTGATGAGTGACATAATGTATCGCATGTTAGGAAAAGCAAAAAGAGGGACAATGGGATATTCCTCTTTGACATCAAAGAGGGCGACCATTTCAATAGGGATATGACAATTATGCATAAAATAAGAACGACGGCGAAAACCGTGAATAATCTAAATCATTTGAAAGTTGAATAAGAATGTGACGGGATCGATCGGCAGATAGAAAGTGCAGATAATTTTAAACTATGAAAGGAATATTATCAAGAGCGTAGAATTTACCCACCAAAGCGAACTTGAAGGGCTTAGCAAGTTTCTCAACATCGATCGAACACATTATGCAATCCATGATAAGATGTCAAAATGAGATTAAAACATTGAGCTAGGGATCTTACCGGATAAAGCATCTTTGAATGATTTAACAAGTGCATTAAGTGCAATCATCAGTGAAAGAGCCTGGCGGTGGCACATCGAGAACAGCGGGCGGATTTGCAGAGACGAGCAGCCATTGCTCTAATCAAGGACATCACATCCTGGAGCCGCAGCTTCAGGAGAAAGTGGTGGCCAATGCAGAACGACCAATCCGAGGGGAACTCAAAATTCAGAGGAGCGCTGAGAGGAGGTTCTGGGTATAGGGTTTAGGGTTTAGGGTTGTAGGTTTAGGGTTTAGGGTTTAGGGTTAGTTTTAGGGTTTAGGGTTTTTTTTTAAAATTAAAGAAATCAGTAGGTTTACATTAATTTAGTTTATTTAGTTTATTTTATAATATATTTAGGTTTATTTTTTAATTTTTATTTATTTTAGTATATTTATTTTTTGTTTATTTATTTTAATTTAGTTTTTTTATTTTAGTTTATTTTTTAGGCTTAGTTTTTGGTTTATGTTTATTTTTTTAGTTTAGTTTTATTTTTATTTTATTTTTTAAGTTTAGGTTTTATTTTATATTTTTAGGTTTAAGTTTTTATTTTACTTCCTTTAGGTTTAAGTTTTACGTTTTTATTTTAGATTTAGTTTTAGGATTTATTTTTTAGTTTAGCTTTAGGTTTAATTTTAGTTTATTTTATTTTATTTAGTCTAGGTTGAGGTTTAGTTTATTTTAGGTGTAGGTATAGGTTTTATTTATTTTCTTTTAGGTTTAAGTTTTCTTTTATTTTTATTTTAGGTTTAGGTTTTTTTTTTTACTTTAGGATTTAAGTTTTATTTTTTATTTATTTTTAGGTTTTATTTTTAGGTTTATTATTTAGGTTTAGGTTTTTATTTAGTTTTTATTTTATTTTATTTTAGGTTGATTTTATTTTTATTTTATGTTTAGGTTTTATTTTATGGTTTATTTTATTTTTTAAGTTAAGTTTAAGATTTTATTTATTTATTTTTAATTTAGTTTTTAATTTTTATTTTATTTGATTTTTAGGTTTAGGTTTAGGTTTAGGTTTTAATTTAGGTTTTATTTTATTTTATTTAGGTATAGGTTTTTTTATTTATTTTATTTTTTAGGTTTATTTAGTTTAGGTTTAGCTAACAAGAATAAGGATAAAGAAATCAATTAGAGAGAGATGAGAAAGAAAATGCTCTGGCCCGGTTAAGATCACATAAAGGGGCAATAATCCATATGAGCATCCAAACTTCTAAGAAGGGTTACATTTATATGCAATGCTACCAATCAAAGAGAAGATATGGGTAACATCAGGGACATTATAGCCATCATACTTGATACAAGCCAACATTGAAAGCAAGCAGCCCAAAAGTTTCCAGAACTTGCATTAGCAAACAAAGAAATAGCTGGCTAGCAGTCAGCCAATAGCCAAACTTCCAACCAAAATAATAGCAGACCAATCACAAACAGCCAGCCACCCAGAAGATACAACAAGGATAGTGATAGAGCCACCTCCAACAAGGAAGAATTCAAAGGGACAAGCCAATTCAGAAGCATAGCAACAACTAATAGCCCAAAAAGAGACTAAAACAAAATAAAAAATAACAACAACCATCATTAAAATAGACATCAAAGCTCAAAGAAAGGGAGAGCCACAACCAGCCATTAGTAGACACCAGACCAATCCAGGTAGAGAAAAGGATGCCATCAATCCAGCAAGTAGTGATAGAAAGCCACCAAGTATCAACCGCCAATAAAATCAGCCATAACCTAGTCAGAAAGGAAGAAAACACAAAGCAGCAGTCCTCATGCCAATCAAAAGAGAAAATAGCCAACCAATAGGAATCCCCAATAGAAACCAAGAGAAATAACCAAAAAGTATTGAAAAGACCAAAGCTAATCAAATCCTAAAGAGACCAACAGCTGCCACTCAATAACAAACCACAACATTAGAAGATCCAATATCAGAAGGGGGCGGCCAGCCAAAACAAAAGGCTAACCCAAAATAGAGCCAAAAATAGGTGGAAAAAATAATAGCAGGCATAGCCAAAACCCTCAAAGATATCATAAAAAAAAACCAAAAAATATAAATGGTAGTCACCCAACCAGACAAACAACCAAGGTAGAAAAAACCAAGGAGGACCACACAACCACCAACAGTAAATGAGGATGGAGAGAAAATAGGCCAGAGGCAAGCAAAGCCCCCTCCAACCCCCATAGATCAAGCAATCACCATGAAGGAGAAAATTGGAAATTAGCAAAAACCAAGGAGCTACCACCAATCCACCAATCAAAGGAAAAAATGTTTTATTTAGTTTATTTATGTTTTTAGTTAATTTAGGTTTATGTTTTCATTTTAGTTTAGGTTTAGGTTTAGGTTTATTTATTTATTTTATTTTAGTTTAGGTTTATTTTATTTTATGTTTAGGTTTTATTTTTTAGTTTATTTAGTTTTATTTTTATTTAGGTTTAGGTTTTGGTTTTAGGTTTTTTATTTTAGGTTTAGGTTTATTTTATTTAGTTTAGGTTTAGGTTATTACTTATTATTTATTTATGTTTAGGTTTAGGTTTTATTTTATTTTAGGTTATATTTTTAATTTAGCTTATATTTTTTTAGGATTATTTAGGTTTAGGTTTAGGTTTTAGGTTTAATTTTAGCTTAGGTTTAGGGTTTTAGGTTTTAAGTTAACTTTTATTTTATTTAGTTTAGGTTTTATTTTTATTTATTTATTTTAGGTTTAGGTTTAGGTTTATGTTTCGATTTTAGGTTTATTTAGGTTTAGGTTTAGGTTTAGGTTTAGGTTTAGTTTTAGGTTTAGGTTTGGGTTTAGGTTTTTATTTAGGTTTAGGTTTTTAGGTTTACTTTAGGCTTATTTATTTTTATTTAGTTTAGGCTTAGGGTTTATTTAGTTTAGGTTTATTTTATTTATTTATTTGTTTATTTAGTTTAGGTTTGTGTTTTGGTTTAGGTTTAGGTTTAGGTTTAGTTTTTAATTTTATTTATTTCAGTTTAGGTTTAGGTTTTCTTTATTTTATTTAGTTTAATTTATTTTAGTTTAGGTTTAGGTTTTGGTTTTTTATTAGTTTATTTTATTTTTTAGTTTTCAATTTTTAATTCTTATTTTATTTATTTTAGTTTAAGTTTAGGTTTAGGTTTATTTATTTATATTTTAGTTTAAGTTTAGGTTTAGGTTTAGGTTTGATTTTAATTTTTTAGGTTTAGGTCTCTAATTTAGTTTACTTTAGTTTAGGATTTTATTTTCTTAGGTTTATGTTTATTTTATTTATTTATTTTAGTTTAGGTTTAGGTTTAGGTATTTAGTTTTAGATTTAGGTTTATTTAGGTTTATTTAGGTTTAGGTTGAGGTTTTGGTTTAGGTTTATTTTTTATTTATTTAGTTTGCATTTAGGTTTTAGGTTTACTTTAAGGTTTAGGTTCATTTAGTTTAGTTTAGGTTTAGGTTTTTTAAGTTTCAGCTTTTTAGTTTTTAGTTTTTAATTTAGTTTCGATTTAGGTTTAGGTTTAGGTTTTTAGGTTTAGGTTTAGGTTTAGGTTTAGGTTTATGTTTAGATTTAGGTTTTGGGTTTAGGTTTATTTAGGTTTATTTAGTTTAGTTTAGGTTTAGGTTTAGGTTTAAGTTTAGGTTTTATTTTATTTATTTATTTTAGTTTTCTTTATTTTATTTTATTTATTTATTTAGGTTGAGGTTTAGATTTTTATTTTTATGTTTATTGATTTAGTTTTATTTAGGTTTAGGTTTTTTTTAGTTTTTAAGTTTAGGTTTTGGCTTAAGATTTTATTTTTATTTTAGGTTTAGGTTTTTTTAGTTTAAGTTTATTTATTTAGTTTATTTAAATTTATTTAGGTTTATTTTTTAATTAATTTATTTAGGTTTAGGTTTAGGTTTTGATTTTAGTTTATTTAGGTTTAGGTTTTTAGTTTTGTTAGTTTTTTAGGTTTAGGTTTAGGTGTTTTATTTTAGGTTTAGGTTTTAGTTTAGGGTTTAGGTTTTGGGCTATGGTTTAGGGGTTAGGGTTTAGGGTTAGTTTAGGGTTTAGGGTTTAGGGTTTCTTAGGGTTTAGGGTTTAGTGTTTAGGGTTTAGTGTTTAAGGTTTAGGGTTAGTTTTAGGGTTTAGGGTTTAGGGTTTAGGGTTTAGGGTTTAGGGTTTAGGATTTAGTGTTTAGGGTTTAGTGTTTAGGGTTTAAGGTTTTTTTATAAATCAAGTAAATCAATAGGTTTAGGTTTATTCAGTTTATTTAGTTTATTTTATATTTTTATTAAGGATTATTTCGTAGTTTATTGATTTTATGTTTATTTATTTTAGGTTATGTTTTTTATTTTATTATTTTTTAGGTTCAGGTTTAGGTTTATGATTATTTTTTTAATTTAGTTTTATTTCAATTTTATTTTCTAGATTTAGGTTTAGCTTTTTGTTTTATTTTTTCTAGGTTTAGGTTTTAGGTTTTTCTTTTAGGTTTACTTTTGGTTTTAATTTTTAGTTTAGGTTTAGGATTATTTTTAGTATATTTTATTTTATTTAGTTTAGGTTTTATTTATTTTAATTTAGTTTATTTTTGTTTAAGTTTAGGTTTATTTTATTTTTATTTTAGGTTTAAGTTTTCTTTAGTTTAGGGATTAGGTTTTATTTTTATTTATTTTTAGGTTTCTTATTTAGGTTTAGGTTTTTATTTAGTTTTTATTTTATTTTATTTTAGGTTTATTTTATTTTAATTTTAAATTTAGGTTTTATTTTATCTAGGTTTTTTATTTTTAGGTTTATTTTATTTTTCAATTTAGTTTAGGTTTTTATTTATTTTATTTTTATTTAGTATTTATTTATTTTTTATTTTTTTAGGTTTAGGTTTTGGTTTTAGTTTAGGTTTTTATTTTATTTAATTTTATTTATTATATTTAGGCTTTGATTTTTCTATTTATTGTATTTTTAGGTTTTATTTAGTTTAGGTTTATGTTTTTTATGTTTTTTGGTTTTTAGGTTCCAACGTTTAGGGTTTAGGGTTGTAGGTTTTAGGATTGTAGGTTTTAGTGTTTAGGGTTTTGGTTTTATGGTTTACGATTTAGGGTTTTAGCATTTAGGGTTTAGGGTTTAGGGTTTAGGGTTTAGGGTTTTAGGGTTTAGTGTTTTTGGTTTTAGGGTTTAGAGTTTAGGGTTTAGGGTTTAGGGCTTTGGGGTATAGGGTTTAGGGTAGTAAGTTTAGGGTTTAGGGTTTAAGAGTTTAGGTTTTTGGTTTAGTTTTAGGGTTTAGGTTTTTTTATTTCTAGGGTTTAGGGTATGGGGTTTAGGATTTAGAGTTTAGGGTTTTAGGGTTTAAGGTTTAGGGTTTAGGGTTTAGGTTTTATTTATTTTAGTTTTGTTTATTTTAGTTTAGGTTATGTTTATGTTTATTTTTTTTATTTTAGGTTTAGTTTTTTTTTTGTTTAGTTCAGGGTTTAGGTTTTTTTTTATTTTTTTAAGTTTTATTTTTAGGTATGTTTTTCATGTTTTGGTTTTTATTTATTTTTGATTTAATTTTATTTTAAGTTTAGTTTTTAATTTTTTTAGGTTTTTTATCTTTACATGTATCTTATTTTTTTTAGTTTAGTTTAGCTTTTTATTTATTTTATTTTAGTTTATTTTTTATTTTTTATTTTATTTTATTTTTACCTTTAGGTTTAGGTATAGGTTTATTTATAGGTTTAGGTTTTAGGTTAGGTTTTTATTTTAATTTAATTTATTTTATTTAGGTTAATGTTTTTTTATTAATTATATTTTTTGGTTTTATTTAGTTTAGGTTTATGTTTCTAGGTTTTGATGGTTTTGGGTTTAGGGTTTATGGTTTAAGGTTATAGGAATTAGGGTTTAGGGTTTAGGTTTTATTTATTTTAGTATAGTTTATTTTAGTTTAGGTTTATGTTTATTTTATATTGTTTATTTTAGGATTAGGTTTTTTTTAAGTTTAGGGTTTAGGTTGTTTTTTTAGGTTTAGGTTGTAATTTAGTTTTTAAATTATTTTATTTTAAGTTTATTATATTTTTACTTTACATTTAGTTTTTACTTTATTTAGATTTTTTATTCGTATGTTTATTTTGTTACTTAGTTTAGTTTAGGTTTTTAATTAGATTATTTTAGTTTAGTTTTTATTTTTTATTTTATTTTATTTTTAGGTTTGGGTTTAGGTTTAGGTTTAAGTTTTAGTTTATGTTTTTATTTTATTGAATTTTTATATTTTATTTTGGTTTAGTTTTTTTTATTTACTTTATTTTTATGTTTTATTTAGTTTAGGTTTAGGTTTTTAGCATTTTAAGGTTTAGGTTTAGGGTATAGGGTTTAGGATTTTGGGTTTTTTTTGGGATTAGGGTTTAGGGTTTAACACTACCTTTGCTGGTCCCCAAGTCCGAATGTGAAAAGTGGAGGGTTGTGATAGGTAGTCGACAGTCAGCGTAAAACTTGTCGAAATAATCATGACATGAATCCTTTAAATCATTGTGTTAATGCTAGGGCATCCATTAGCGGCCTTGTGAATACAATGGAAAATATTCAAGAAGATCGGCCGTGCGGTTAAATAAGCAAGGGTTCCCACATTATGGACGGATGCGGGCAAAGAAATTAGTCCATGAAACTAGAATTAGGTTAGGATCTTGGAATATAGGTACTCTTACATGTAAATTAATGGAATTAATAGATATTATGGTTCATAGAAAGATAAATATTTTATGTGTTCAAGAAACTAAATGGGTTGGGGAAAAGGCCATGGAGATTGATAGTTTAGGTTTTAAACTTTAGTATTCAAGTAAAAGTTGAACTAGAAATAGTGTAGGTGTGATTATAGATAAAAGTTTGAAAGATAATGTTATAAATATTAATGGACATGGAGATAGAATTATAGCTTTAAAAATTATTATTGATACTAAGATTATCAATGTTATATGTGTTTATGCTCCTCAAGTAGGTTTGGATGTAAGCTCAAAAAAAAATTTGGAATGAATTAGAGGGATTAATACAAAAGATACCTCTTGAAGAAAAAGTATTTATTTGAGGAGATTTAAATGGACATGTTGGTAGAGTGGTAGAAGATTTTAAAAGTATTCATGGTGGTTATGGATTTGGAGTGACTAATGAAAAAGGTAGGACTCTATTAGATTTTTCCTTAGCATATGATTTTGTTGTTGCTAATACTTTATTTACGAAAAGAGATTAACATATTATTACTTATAAAAATGGACCTAGTAAAACACAGATTGAATATTTTTTTATAAGAAAAATATATCATTTAGAATGTAAAGATTATAAGGTCATTCCAAGTGAAAGTTTAAGTACCCAACATCGATTGTTAGTTTTAGATTTTAAGATGAAAGATTGTAAGAGAAAAAATAAATCAAATTATTGTCTTAAAATTAGATGGGGATACTTAAAAAACACAAATAAAAATATTTTAAAATATTTTTAAGAGCAACCTACGAGAGCTTATAATTTGGGATGTTCATAAGGAAGCTAATGTTATGGAAAAAAGTAGCAAGTGAAATTAAGCAAGTTTCTAAAAATGTGCTTGGAGAATCAAAAGGAAAAACTTTTTTTAATAAAAATAGTTGGTGGTAGAGTCAGAGTGTGCAAGAAAAGATAAAAAATAAGAAGCATTGTTATAAAACTTGGTTTAGATGTAAAAACTCGAAGAATTAGGAAAGATATAAAGTGGCCTATAGAGATTCTAAGAAAGCAATATATGATGCAAAAAAAATAGCTTTTAGTGATTTATGCAATAAATTAGATACCAAAGAAGGTGAAAGATGTATGTATAAGTTAGCCAACCAAAGAGATAGGAGAAGTAAAGACCTAGTTCAAGTGAGGCGTATTAAGGATGAAAAAAATAAAGTGCTTTTCTTAGAAAAGGATATTGAAAATAGGTGGATGGGGTATTTTGATAAACTTTTCAATGATGGATCTGAAAGTACGACTGATTTTAGCAACCTTAATAAGCTAAAAAAATAGAGAATTTTATTTTTATCGACATATTAGTAAATTTGAAGTTAAAGATGCTTTAAAGAAAATCAAATGTGGAAAAAAAAGTAGGACTTGATGATATACCAATAGAAGTGTGGAAATGTTTAGGAGATCAAAAATTTTCTGGGCTTGCAAATCCTTTTAATGTTATTTTAAAGACTAAAAAGATGCCAGATGAGTGGAGAAAGAGTTTGTTGGTTCCTATATTTAAGAATAAAGGTGATGCACAAGAGTGTGCAAATTTTAAAGGAATTAAGTTAATGTTTCATACATTAAAATTATGGAGAGAGTAATTGAGCATAGGTTATAATGTGATATAAAAGTTTCTCAAAATTAGTTTGGTTTCATGCCAGGTAGATCTACTATGGATGTTATACATTTGTTAAGAGGTTTAATGGAGAAGTATAGAGAAAGTAAGGAGGATCTAAATATGATATTTATTGATTTGTAGAGAGCTTATGATAAAGTTTTGAGAGATGTTATTTGGAGAGTTCTAGAATAGAAAGGAGTTAATATTGGTAATATTCAAGTCATTAAGGATATGTATACTAAAGTTGTTATTTGTGTCCAAACATAAGGAGGATTGACAAAATATTTTCCTATTTCAATTGGATTACATCAAGGATCATCTTTAAGCCATTATCTTTTTTTCTTTAGTTATGGATGTTCTTACTAGGCATTTATAGGAAGATGTACGTTGGTGTGTGCTTTTTACTGATGACATTCTTCTTGTTGATAATACTAGAGAGGGAGTCCAAGAGAAACTTGAATTACGGAGGTCAACATTAGAGTCTAAAAGTTTTTGTTTAAGTAGATCTAAAACTGAATATACAGAGTGTAATTTTAGTTGTAGAAATTCTAGTAGTAGTGTTGTGACATTAGGTGAATAAGTCATTAATAAGAGTGAGCATTTTAGATATTTAGGCTCTATTGTTCAAAATGATGGTGAAATACATGGAGATGTTATTAGTAAAATTCAAGTTGGATGGTTGAAGTGGAGGAATGCATCTGGCCTGTTGTGTGATAGAAAAGTTCAACTTAAACTTATGGAAAAATTTTATAAGATGGTGGTAAGACCTACAATGACTTATGGTGCAGAATGTTGGCCAATAAAAGAGAAGCATAAGGCTAAGCTAAGTGTTATAGAGATGAGGATGCTCAGGTGGATGAGTGGCTTTACTTTTAGAGATAAAATGTGAAATGAGTATTTTCAAGAAAAAGTTGGAGTAGCTCCAATGGTAGATAAGATTAGAGAGAGTCTCCTTAGATGGTTTGGCCATATAAAGTGTCGGCCATTCAATGGCCGTGTTAGGAGAGTAGATTCATTAGATTTGCCTTATGTTAAGAAAGGTAGAGGTAGGCCTAAAAATACTTTGTTAAGATGTATTAAAAATGACCTTAGTATACTTTAATTAAGTGAGAATTTGACACATAATCGGACATAATGGAGACGAAGGATTCATGTAGCCCACCCCACTTAACGGGATAAAGGCTTGTTGTCTTTGTAGGGTTTAGGGTTTTTTTGGTTTTAGAGTTTAGGGTTTAGGGTTTAAGGTTTAGGGTTTAGGTATTAGGGTTTAGGGTTTAGAGTTTATTGTTTTAGGATTTAGGGTTTAGCGTTTGGAGTTTAGGGTTTTTAGGGTTTAGGGTTTATGGTTTACTATTTAAGTTTTAGGTTAAGGGTTCAAGTTTTAGTCTAGTGTTTGGGGATTTTGGATTTTTTTTAATAGAAAACAAATTCAAATTCAACATTTCTTCTTTTTAATTTCATCAACCAATTAACATACCAAGTTTTCCAAGATGAAAGTGATGACAAAGATAAAAAATGAGCATGCATAGAGCAAAACAAAAACCTTAGTTAACTAGAGCCATCTCTACTATAAAGACAGTTCCATAAGCAGCAGATCAGATCCGTCATTCTTCAGTTTCTTCATTTCCCATCAGAACCATGCCGCCTCTTGAGCAGTGGGAATGACCATCATATCCCCGATCTCAAACTCCAACATGACCATATCTCCGATCTCTCCCTCCACCACCACCACAACTATAATCTCTGTCGCTCCACCCACCTATATAACCACCATTTCTCTGACCACCACCTCCATATCCACCAGCACTTCTAGATCCCTCACCATCATAGTGATAACTATTTCCTCTGCCTTTTCCACCACCACAAGATCAATACTAAGACTGGTTCACGGTGATGTTCCTACCATCAAGGTTCTACACATTTAGGGTTTTTGTTTAGGTTTATTTTTTTAATTTATTTTGTTACATTAGGTTTTGGTTTAGGGTTTGAGGTTTAGGGTTTAGAGTTTAGGGTTTATGCTTTTAGGGTTTAGGGTTAGGGTTTTGGGTTTAGGTTTTAGGGTTTTTTAGGGTTTAGAGTTTAGAGTTAGTTTATGGTATCGGGTTTAGGGCTTAGGGTTGTAGGTTTAGGGTTAGTTTTAGGGTTTAGGGTTTAGGGCTTAGGATTTAGGGTTTAGGGCAAAAGGTTTAGGGTTTAGGGTTTAGTGTTTCATTTTTTTAATTAAGTCAGTAGGTTTAGGTTTATTTAGTTTAATTTTTAATTATTTTTGTTTATTTTTTATTTAGGTTTATATTTTATTTTTAATTAGTTTTGTTTATTTATTTCAAGTTTCTTTATTTAGTTTAGGTTTTTTATTTTAGTTTATTAGTTTGGTTTAGGTTTAGGTTTATTTTAATTTTTAGTTTAATTTTATTTTTATTTTCTTTTTTAGGTTTATGTTTTATTTTTTATTTTTTATGTTTAGGTTTATGTTTTTATTTTATTTTTTTAGGTTTAGGTTTTAGGTTTTTATTTTAGGTTTATTTTCAAGGTTTTTTTTAGTTTAGGTTTAGGTTTAGGTTTTATTCATTTTAGTTTAGTTTATTTTAGTTTAGGATTATGATTTTTATTTTATTTTAGGTTTAGGATTTTTTAGTTTAGGGTTTGTAGTTTGTTTTTATTTATTTTTAGGTTTATTTTCAAGTTTCAGTTTTTATTTAGTTTTTATTTTAGGTTTATTTTATTTTTATTTTACGTTTAGCTTTTTTATTTATATTTTTTTTAGGTTTATTTTTTTAGTTTGGTTTAGGTTTTTATTTATTTTATTTTAGTTTAGTTTTTATTTATTTTATTTTATTTTATTTTTAGGTTTAGGTTTAGGTTTAGGTTTAGGTTTAGTTTAAGTTTTAGTTTAGGTTTTTATTTTTTTATTTTTATTTTATTTAGGTTTAGGTTTACTTATTTATTTAATTTTTTAGGTTTTATTTAGTTTAGGTTTAGATTTTAAGGGTTTAGGGTTTAGGGTTTAGGGTTTTTGGGTTTAGGGTTTAAGGTTTAGGGTTTAGGTTTTATATTTAGGGTTCAAGTTTTTGTTTAGGGTTTACAGCTTTTGGTTTTTTTTTAGGAAGAAACAAATTGAAATTCAACATTTCTTCTTTTTGATTTCATCAACCAAGTAACAATCCAAGGAAGTGAGGTAAACAAATGACCTCCTTGGGGTTAGCTAAAGCCTCATGTTCCTAGGATGTCCATACTATATACCCATTAGCATTCAATCTTATATAAATCAACACATGAATAGAGGAAAGAGAACTCAAAATTCATACATTTAAGCTATAATCACATGCATTTCTTATGCATTTATAACTAGCATCATAACACATATTATTCATTTATAAGCTTTTAAAAAATACATTTGGATTTAATAGTGATAATAGCCATAGATATATTAAATTAAATCAACACTTGCAAGCTTACATAAAGAAAATCCATTTTATTTTACTTGATTTTGAAAAGATGGATGCATCAATTCAAATGACATACCAAATTTAACATGATTGGAAAGATGACAATCAAATATGAGCATGTGATTTATTCAACCAAACTAGTTCTTAAGGACAATAAAATAAAATAAAATTATTTAAAGCAAACTAAAGCTTCTTTATTAATTAGGTTTTGAATTTGATTTGATTTAAAGAGGAGAAGAGAAACCATCACTTGTTGTTTTAAACCCATTCCCACATTAGTGATTTGATTTAATTTAAGGAAATTTATTTAAGTTGATTTTATGGGGTAATTAAGTTGAACCCTTAATTTGATGAATTACTTACCCTTACTTATGTCACCATAAAGTAATTAACTAAATAATTATGAGCCAACATGATATGCATGGAAAATAAACTTACAATGATCCTAGGAAATAAAAGTGGCCTAATGCAATTGGCTCATGATTAATAGTTAATTTGATAAAGGGACTTAATTAATTACTTGTATGATTTTCTCACACATGTGGACTAACCATAATTTCATTAAACTCTTTTATGTCATTAAACACCTAAAGATCTACCCCATGATTTAATTAATTAAGTTTTGGTGTAATTATGATTTCAATCTGATTAAGTGATTTAATTTATCAGTTAAATCTTAATTAATTTCATTTTAAAAGGGAGAAATGAACTTAGTGAAAGGGGTCCCAACCCTATTCCTCAGTTCACTTAATATTGAACAATAATTAATAAACTTAACTAACCAATTTATTACTATTCATGGGATTAATTAATAATTAATTAACTTAAAAGAGTAGCTAAGGTTTAATTAGTCAAATTTCCTAATTAAGTGAGCAATAAATCCCAAGAAAATCATGGGAGATAGAGGTCATCCCATTAAATTATCTCACAAAATTTAGAATATTTGCTCAAGTAATTAATATATAATTAAGCTAATTTATTTTATAAATAGGCCTTAATTACTATTCAAAATTAGTTTAGATCATTTTTAATTAATTCTACTCTGAAATACCTTTAAAATGAGTACTTATTTGTATTTTTTAATTTCTCTATGATTTTTTATAATTTTTAGAAGTTCAGCCATTAAAAATGATTAATTAAGCCTAATCCTATTGGTGCCATGTGGCACACTGACACGACATGCTTTCCCTATGGCACCGCGGGATTGGTTACTTAAAACATATCCGACTCAATGCCTACGTGGCGGCAGGGGATGTGCTTTCTCGTTTATCAGACACACTTTTTTGTCTATCATCCAATCTTTGATTGGATGGATACGATTAATCCCATAGCTTAATAGGATTAAATCAGATCGATCTAGTAGATATAATCACGATCATCCATTTTGATCATGCAGAATAGATGGTACGTGATCTAACATCATGCGACTGAGGGAGAATGGAGTTCGTCCAACATTACTCACTTGATACAAGCTTACCTAAGCTTAGATTAACTCCAAAGGGATCTCACACCTTCACGACATCGATTGGAGGGGATCCAACAGTCAAGGTTACATGAGATGCAAGTTTTCTTCAAAAAGATCCAACCCATTTTTGCCCAAGGATCGATTTTGGATGCATACCTCAACGAAGCTCAAGACTGGTAGCTCGAATGATTAAGGAAGCTTCATCTAATGGAGGCAAAGCCCTATTGAGCAGCAATTGGATCAATTCCTCGATGTTCGCTTGAAAGGCCACAAACTGATGATTTGGAGCTAGGCTTTGATTGAAGTCCCAGCTACAGTGCTCGGGAAGCTTGGAAGATGATTCATTCTTGCTCGACGAGGCCTAGTGTGCAAAGTTAAATTGAGTTTGATGCAAAAATGGGGAAGTTATGTTGAAAATGGGAGTGTCCTATTCTGGGATGGATGGGAATGGCATTTTTTGATTGAGGAATGAGCTTGGGAGCTTAGGGAATGGCTCTAGCAGCTTGTCTTGGGTAGCTAGGGCTCTGAGGAATGATTTTTGTGTGTTTGAGTGGAAATGAGAGGGTGTATACTCCCCTTCATATTGATCTAATGGTGGGATCGGGTTTGGATTCTAGTGGCCGTTGGGCCATCTCAAAAAGTCGTGGGTGGCAGGGAGGAGGTGAGTTGGCTTAGTTTGGTTGGTTGAAGGTGTGGAGGTGGTTGCCAAGGAGGAATCATGGGTGTCCTATGGGTTTCAAATTCTCCAATGGGAAGGGTGAGATGATTTCACCTTCCATGGATCAAGGCCAACCCAACCATCCCTTGGTTTAGGTTGGGTAGTCTCTTAGGTGCCTAGGTGGACCATTGAGAGAGTACTAAGTGGCCAAAGATTGGAAATGAACACTTTCATGGGTGATTTATCTCATGTGATGCAATTGACCCAAGGTAGAATGATCATTTGGCATTGGATTTGATTAGGGTAGATTTAAAATGAGCCTAAAGTGGGTTAGTCCAAATTTCAAGTCAATTGGAATTGATTTGGTTAGGTTTGGCTCAATTTGACTGATTTCGATCAAATTTTATTAGGTTGGGTTAAGTTGACCAATTGGTCAAATTGGGTCAAACTAAGAGTTGGGTCAAGTTCATATAATCATTTCAGATATTTTGGTTTAATTAGTTTGGCTTAGTTTGGCTTAGATTTTATTTTGGCTCATTTGAATCCATTTGGGTCAAATAGGTTAAGTTGAACAATTTGACCAAATTGGCCAAATTGGCCAAATTAGCTTGGGTTGCATGTTGGTTTGGGTTTAGTTGACTAATTGAAGATGATTGTAGGCTTTGGTTTCAATTAAATTGTATTTGGTTTTGATTTAGGCCAACTTGAACCTTTAGGTCACTTTGGGCTATGTAGGTCAATTGGGTTCAATTGGGTCCATCATGGCTTTAGTCAAGTTCAACATCAATTTGGAATAAACTTGAGCTATTGGTTGCAATTAATTTACTTTATATTTTAATTTAACTCAAATTAGTCTTTTAGGTCAATTTGGGTCAACGTGGGCCAAGAGCACCAATTGGGTTTGGTTTGACTCAATTGAAGGTCAAGTCATATTCAAATATTGATTTTGATTTGGTATGAATCATTGGTTTCAAGGGATTTGGCTTATGTTAGAATTTGGCTAGTTTGGGTTCATATGGGTTAAGGGGTTGACTTGGTCAAAATACCAAGTTAACTTCATTTGACCCAATTTGTGACAATTGATCAACCTAGGGTGATTAGCAATCATGATGGGAGGTTTTGATGGGTTTGGTTCAATCCAATTTGGGTAGGATTAGAACTTGGCTCAAATAGGTCAAATTGGCCACTTTGGGTCAAGTGGATCAATTGGGTTTAGTTGGCTTAATTTTGGGTTGAGTTTTATTTAGTTGAGTTTATATATGGATTTGGGATTGATATATAAATTCAATTGCAATTGGCTTGGGTACAAATGGGTTTTTGGTTCATTTGAACATTTCAAGTCAAAAGGGTTAAGCTGGGTTTGACTTGGGTTGATTTTGGTTTGGCTTGATGATTGTAGATTTCATTTATATTTGTGAATATGATTGAAGGTATGATTGATTCATGAGAAAATCAATTGAGTTTGGGTTTTGGAATGAAGGAATTTGGCTAAGTCCATGGAGTTGGGTCATGTGGCTTATGTTTGAATTTTAATTTGGTTTGATTTATATTTTGTTGATTAAATATATATTTCATTTAAATTTGTGAAGATGATTGAAAATATGATTGATTTGTGAAAAAATCAATTGGTTTTGACTTGATTTGGATTAAGATTTGCCTAAGTCCATGGGATAGGTCATATGGCATAGGAAGGGCTTTGATTTAATTTTATTTAGTTTGGTTTAGTTTTGATCATTTAAATGTAGATTTGATTTATATTTAGGAATATGATTGAAGATATAAATTGATTATCAAAAAAATCAATTGATTTTGGATAGACTTAGATTAAGATTTGGCTAAGTCCATGGGATAGGTCATATGGCTTAGGAAGGGTTTTAAGTTTGGATTTGATCATGGGCTTCAATCATTTAGTTTTGGAATTTGGGTTTGGATTTGGATTTCAATTTGATGTTTGAAATGACATTGAGGTTTGGTTTGAGAAGGTGAACATGGGTTGGATTTTGGTTGTTGGGTAGGTGGATTATCCTAATCCCTAAAGCATAACCTAATCCTATGGTTAACCTTTCAAATTATTTAGGGTTAGGTTAAGTGTTTACCTAATTATTAGAAGTGTCTTACAATTTAGTTTAGGTTTTTATTTATTTTATTTTAATTTTATTTTTAATTTTTATTTTATTTTATTTTTAGGTTTAGGTTCTATTTTTGGTTTAGGTTTAGGTTTTAGTTTAGGTTTTTATTTCATTTTATTTTTATATTTTATTTAGGTTTAGGTTTTCTATTTATTTTATTTTTAGGTTTTATTTAGTTTAGGTTTAGGTTTTGAGGTTTTGAGGGTTTAGGGTTTAGGGTTTAGGGTTTTGGGTTTGGGGTTTTAGGGTTTATGGATTAGGGTTTATGGTTTAGGGTTTTAGGATTTTTGGTTTAGGGTTTAGGGTTCAGCATTTATGATTTAGAGTTTTTAGGGTTTAGGTCTTAGGGTTTAGGTTTAGGGTTTAGGTTTTAGGGTTTAGGTTTAAGGTTTATCAGAGTTTAGGGTTTAAGTTAGTTTGGGTTTGGGTTTAGGGTTTTAGGTTTAGGTTTAGGTTTAAGGTTTAGTGTTTGGCTTTAGTTTAGTTTTGCTTTAGGATTTAGTGTTTAGGTGCATGTTTAGGTTAGAACTGATTTAGGGTTTAGGGTTTTAGGGTTTAAGCTTAAGGTTTAGGATTTAGGGTTTAGGGTTTTAGGGTTTAAGGTTGTTTAGGGTTTACAATTTAGGGTTTAATGTTTAGGGTTAGGGTTAAGGTTAAGGTTCAGGGTTTAGGGTTTAGGGTTTAGGATTTAAGGTTTACGGTGTTTAGGGTTTAGGGTTTAGAGTTTAGGGTTCAGGGTTTAAGATTTAGTATTTAGAGTGTTTATGGATAAGGGTTTAGAATTTTTTTATTTAATTATTTTTTATTTTTTATTTAAATTAATTAAACTGGTAGGTTTAGATTTATTTAGTTTATTTTTTATTTTAGTTTATTTTATTTTTTTTTCTTTTATTTAGGTTTATTTATATTTTTACTTAGTTTAGTTTATTTATTTAGGTTTATTTATTTTAGTTTTAGTTTTTTATTTTAGTTTATTTTTTCATTTTAAGATTAGGTTTAGGTTTATATTTTAGCTTAGTTTTATTTTTGTTTTATTTTTTAATTTTTAGTTTAGGTTTAGGTTTTTAGGGTTTGGGGTTTTAGGGCTTAGGGTTTAGGGTTAGGTTTTAGCATTTAGTGTTTAGGGTTTATTATTTAGGCATTCGGGTTTAGGGTTTTTAAGGTTTATGGTTTAGGGTTAGATTAGGGTTTAGGGTTAGTTTATGGTTAAGGGTTTAGGGTAAAGGTTTAGGATTTAGGGTTTAGTGTTTTGGTTTAGGGTTTAGGGTTTATGGTTTAGGGTTTAGGGTTTTAGGGTTTAGGGCTATTTTGGGTTTGGTTTTTAGGGTTACTGTTACAGTTAGGGTTTAGGGTTTAGGTTTATAATTTAAGGTTTAGGGTTTAGGGTGTTTAGGGTTTAGGGTTTAAGGTTTAGAGTATTTTTATGTAGTTGCTTATTTTTTTTAAAAAAGTAAAAGCAACCAGTTTATTTTAGTTTATTTTTTATTTATTTTATTTTATTTTATTTTTTATTTTTTATTTAGGTTTATTTTTATTTTATTTAGTTTAGCTTATTTATTTTAGGTTTTAGTTTATGTTTTTTTTATTTTAGTTTATTTTTTTAGTTTAGGTTTAGGTTTATGTTTACTTTTTAGTTTAGTTTTATTTTTTTGTTTATTTTTTTGTTTAGGTTATATTTTTTATTTGTAGGTTTAGGTTTTGGTTTTTATTATATTTTTTTAGGTTTAGGTTTTAGGTCTTTATTTTAGGTTTATTTTGAGGTTTTATTTTTTAGTTAAAGTTTAGGTTTATTTTTAGTTTATTTTATTTTATTTAGTTTAGGTCTAGGTTTAGGTTTAGTTATTTTAGGTTTAGGTTTAGGTTTTATTTGTTTTAGTTTAGGTTTATTTTATTTTGTTATTTTTATTTTTATTTTAAGTTTAAGTTTCTGTTTTTTTTAGTTTAGGGTTTAGGTTTTATTTATTATTATGTTTTATTTTAAGGTTTGTTTTTTAGGTTTAGGTTTTTATTTAATTTTATTTTATTTTATTTTAGGTTTATTTTATGTTTAGTTTAGGGTTAGTTTTTATTTTATTAAGGTTTTTAATTTTTAACTTTATTTTCTTTTTAGTTTTGTTTAGGTTTTTATCTTTTTTAGTTTACTTTAGATTTTATTTTTTATTTAATTTTATTTTTATTTTTAGGTTTAGTTTAAGGTTTTAGTTTATGGTTTTATTTTATTTTATTTTATTTTTTAATATATTTAGGATTAAGTTTTATTTAGATATTTTATTTTTAGGTTCTACTAAGTTTAGGTTTAGGTTTTTAGGTTTTTAGGGTTTAGGGTTTACGTTTTAGTATTTTGGGTTTAGGGTTAGTTTAGGGTTTAGGGTTTAGGGTTTGTGATTTAGGGTTTAGAGTTTAGGGTTGTAGGTTTTAGGGTTTAGGATTTAGGGTTTAGGGTTTAGGTTTTTTTGGGAAAAGTTAGAATTTTATTACCATAAAAGGAAAATATAAAATGTCCTTAACATGGGTAAAGCTGAAAGTTCCACTGCTCTTAGAGCTACAAGAAACCTAAAGAGCTAACCTGCCATCTAAGTACAATAAAAAAGGAAAATAAAACATATAAAAAACAAAAACAAATTCAATAGCTAAAAAGCATATGAGAAAATGACAGAATAAGACTAGTACATCTCATGAAAGCAGTAAAAGGACTAGTCAGCAGCAGCTCTTGATCCCTTTTAGAAAGCAAGATAAGCAAGATCCATAGCAATAGCACTTGAGTTGACTAAGTAAAGCTCATTCCATTTATAAAGTTTGAACATGTAAAAGAATTCTACAAAACACTACAAATGAAATAATCATAGCTTAAGGGAAAAGGATAAAGTAAACAATTTTGAGAGAGCTCAGAAAGAGATGGCTTGGGCTCAATTAAGATCATCTCAAGTGGAAACAATACATATGAGCTTCCAAACTTCCTGAGAAGGGTTACAGTCATATGTAATGCTACCAACCAGAGAGAAGATATGAGGAAACATCAAGGCCATCATAGCCAATATACCTGATATAAGCAAACCATCCAAGGCAAAATAGTCCATAGTGATCTAGGTCCTCCACCAAACAAATAGAGAAAGCAGTCAGCCAGCAGCCAACCACAAACCAAAACCCACAACAGACCAATCACATAAAGCCATCAACCAAGAAGTTATAGCAGGATTAGTGACCAAGCTAAAAAAAACCAAGTAGTAACTCCACTAAAGCCACCACCAAAAGGAAGAGAAGCATAAAAAAGGAGCAGTCAACATGAATAGGGGTAACAACACAACCCAACAATACAATCCCAAAGGCATAGCAATAACCCAGGATTATCTCCAGAGCAATAGAAATCCAAATCCAAGAGCAAAACCTCCACCCAAATAGAAAAAAAGTAGAAGATAAGCAGCACTTGAGAGAGGAAAGCCATAGGGTGACCAAGAGAACATCCAAAAATTACCAGTAAAACCACCACCAAGGCAGCAAGAAAAATATCTAATCCAGCACCACTGAGTAAGAGGCAAATTTCAGGAAATAAGGAGAGCAAAATAAACTTTAGGGAATCAATACCAACAGCTAACCTAAATCCTAAGACACCATGCCAGGGCACAAGCATTGAAGGCAATACATCATCCATTCCCAAGACACCAAGCCAGAGAGACCCACAACCAGCCCTCAACAAACACCAGGCCAATCCAGTCAGAGGAGTAGCTGCCAGCAAACTAGTAGGCATAGACAAAAATGAGGCACAATCATCTCCTCCAGTAAATAGAAACCCAAGTCTGGAAGAAAAAGAACCACAAAGCTATTGTCCTCATACCAATCAAGAGAGAAAATAACCAACAAAAAGAAAACACCAACCCAAAACAGGAATACAACCAAAAAGAATTGAAAAAAGCCAAAGCTAGGCAAATCCTGAAGAGACCAATAGTTGCCACCCAACAACCAACCACAACTATAGAAGTTCCAATTTAGTATAGGGTGGAGCTAGCCAAAACAAGAGGTTAACCCAATACATAGCCCAAAATAGAGGGAGGAACAACAGCAGGCATAGCCACAACCCACCTAGAGATCTCCAAAAAAATCAAGAAATAAAAATGGTAGTCAACTCAGCCAGACAAAAAACCAAGGTAGAAAAGGCCAAGGAGAACCAACCAACCACAAGCAGCAAATCAGTGAGGAAAAGAACAAGGCCAGAGGAAAACAAAGGCCCTTCCAAATGCTATAGAGAACACAATCACCACAAAAGAAAAAATAGGAAGGCAACAGCCAGAAAAAAGCTACCTCCAATCCACAAGGTAGAGGGAAAAACCAACTAGCAGAATCCCAGAGAAATCAGGAGAGAAGAACAACAACCACCAAAAAGCCCAAAACTAAGCCAAACTAGAAGAGACCAACAATAATAATGAAAAAATGACCACCCAAAACAGTCAAGCAGATGGAAGAAGCAAATTGTATCATCCAATAGAACCAACCATAGCAGTCAAAAATTCAATTCAAATAAGGTAATAGTGAACAGAAAATAGAGGCAAACCCAACATCAATTGGTATATGGGGTAGGGAAAAATCAAGCACACCAACAACCCAATAGGAGACCCCCAAAACATCACTAGTTATGTGATAAAAGATGCATAGCATGAGCCATAAAAAGAAAACCACCAGTCTCTATGATAGGAAAACAAATTAAAAATAGAAAAATAAGGGTCAGTCAAGCATACAATGGGGTAAAGAGGAAGGGGGGTTTAAGTTTAGAAATAAACTAAAACCAATAAGACAACTTTCACATAAAGTGAGATTGACTAGGACCCTAAATAAAAATAGTAAAAACCACTTCCTGGTGAGGGAAGCACAAAAAAAAAATAACCCAAAAATAGACTAAATAAAACAACCATAGCAATATAATCAACAAAATAGTCAAAAGTTAAAATTTGAGGTAAGGCTGTCCAGTGTTATCCATATTAACTAGACCATGCAGATGCTTAAATAAGCTATGGTTGTTAAATAAAGTGAGCTCATTTAATTTAGCTCCCAAAATAGCCAGGAATTCAGCATAAGCATTACCTTCACAAAGAATGTGATAAATTTTGTAGCAAACTTGAGAAAGAAGCTTTTTACTGTGATTAAGAAGATAAAATAAGCCAACATTCCCCATTTTATTAGTATTGAGCATATCAAGTAAAAGAAGAGCATCAACTTCAATCCAAATATTAAAGAGGCCTTTGCATAAATAAATATCAATAGCTCTATTAATAGCCATGAGCTTAGGATAAATAACAGAACAAGATTTGAGAGGGTAGGCAAATGCACAAATGATAGTACTTTTAGAATCCCTAAGAATTCCACCACAACCATATTTGTTTGGGGAAACGAAACCATCAGTATTGATCTTAATAAATTTTTTTTAGGCTTAATCCAATGTATAATCCTAATACTCTTGTAAGAAGGGTCATCATGCAAAGTGATACCCAATTTTTTAGCTACAAATTTATAACCTCTAAAATGAAGATTACTAATTAAATTTGCATTAAACAAAGCATGAATTTTTTTTCTTTAGTTCTTGTAAAGATCCTTTTATGGTTCATTGGGATGCCTCGATATTTAGCATCATTTCCATCCATCCAAATGAACCAAATAAGGTTAATAGTAATTATAAACCTTTCATGACCTTTCACAATTTTATGGAAACAAACTTCAAGAAGTTGATATAATGAAAGAGAGCCATGAAAATTATTAGTGTTAAATAAATCATCATACCATATCAAAGTTTGGAAGCAATAGTACCGTTGACAAAAACATGATTAACATTTTCAATATGAAAGCAACATTAGCACTTGGAATGTAAATAAAACCCTTTAAGCCAGAGTAAGGAATTTATAGGAATATAGTTATTTAAAATCCTCCAAGCTAAAATAGAATAAGAGATGGAAATGATATTGTTCCATGTTTAATGAAAACATTAGAGGTGTTTTGTTTATTTCTAATAAAATTTCAAACCTCTCTAAGAACAAAATCACCATTGTAAGAGAGCTTGAAAAGAATTTAATCTGGTTTATTAGCAAAGATAGCGATGTTACAAAACAAGTTAAAAATAGAAATAGGGATGTAGTTCTCAAGTTTGTTTCCATTCCAATTTTTATTAAGACAAAAAGAGTTAACTTTGATAGCAATAGTAGAGTGTGTAGATAAAAGGGAGTCAATAGAGTCATTGCCAATCCAATTGTCTTGCCAAAAGAAAGAAGAACTCGACTGAATACCCTAAGATATTAAGGATTCAACAACCCATTTAATGGAGCAAAGCCATTTCCAAATCAGAGAGTCACTAACTGTATAAGCACAGATAAGAGGATGTTTACCTTGGAAATATTTTTACAATATAAAATTAGCCCAAAGGCTATCATTCTTTCTAAAATTCCACCAGAGCATATCAGAGAAGGCAGTCATAGCTTCACGAATAAGTTTACAACCAAGACCACCTTCACCCAAAAGACCACAGCATTTATGCTAGGATGTCCAATGCATTCTTTTAATAGAATTATTGGATCCCCAAAAAAATTTATTAAACAAGTGATTAATTCTGATAAGAGAAGAATTTGTGGGAATACTAGTTTGAATCAAATAAAGAGGCATAGAATTGAGAGTGCTTTTAAGAATAGTGAGCCTGCCACTAAAGGAAAGTAAATGGAATTCCCAAACAAAATATTTATTTAAAATGTTTTGAATTATTTCATAAAAATGATGGGATCATTTTGGACCTTTAAATAGAGGAGAATCGAAGTATTAAGAGGTATGTGTTGATGTTTAAAATTAGTGATTTGTCAGATTTGATTGATTTTATTATTAGAGATACTTGAAGAAATATAAAAATAGCTTTTGTTATCATTGATAGAAAGACCACTTTCTCTACCAAATTTATTTAAAAAAATCTTGAGGTTCTTGATATGTTGAATAGAAGCATTGCAAAAAATAATGAAATCATCAACAAAGCTTAAATGGGAAATAGGAAGATCACCAAGAGTTCTGTAGTACATAGTAGGATTGTTTAAAAATAACTCATTGATGCTCCTAGATAAGTACTCAACAACAATAATGAATTAAGCAGGAGATAAAGGATCCCCTTATCTTAAGACATGGGTAGAAGGAAAGAAGCCCAACCTTTCCAATTAAGCAAAATAGAAAACCAGGCATTATTAATACAATCTTTAATAAGAAAAGTAAATTTATCAAAAAACACAAATAAATTTAGAATATGGAAATGGAAATCCCAAGAGATATTATCAAAAGCTTTGGTAATATCTAATTTGAAAAGGATGTTTCCAACTCTAGTCTTAGCATCTAAGTCATGAATTAATTCTTGGGCAAAATGTTATAAATAGATCTACCTCTAACAAAACTAGTTTGGTTGAGAGAGATGATCTTATCAAGTAAAGGACTAAGCCTGTTTGCAAGAATTCTGGAAGCTTATTGAAGAAGGTGCAAACACTAATAGGTCTAAAATCACTCCAATAATTTAGATTATCTTTCTTAGGTATGAGAACAATAAAAGTACTACAAAAATATCTAGGAAAAAGATTACCATTAAAAAAATCAACCACACCCTTAATCGAATTATTTTTAATAATAAACCAACAATTTTAAAAAAAATTGAATAGTAAAACACTCTAGACCAACAACTGAGTCTATGTTCATGCTATTAAGAACTTTAAAAATTTCATCTTCATTAGGCATAATAGTAAGCAAATTATTGTATTCATTGGTAATAATAGAAGGAATCAAGTGTGATTTAGAAATAGCTTCATAAGAGCAACACTTATTAAACATATTTCTAAAGTAATTAATAATTGAATCTTTAATATCATTATTCTCTATAATCCATTCTCTATTATCATCTTTAATTTTATGAATATTATTTAAAGCTTTCTTTTTATTAACCAAAGCATGGAAATATCTAGTATTCCTGTCACCATCCGTAATATGTTTACTAGTAGCATTTTGATGCCAATAAGTCTCTTCCATATTTTGAAAATTAACAAGATTATCTTTCGCCTCAATCAAGTCCTTAATCTTAGAAGGATCAGACATAATAGAGACCTCAATATCACAAACCATTTTTTTCATATCTTTGGTATTAGTAAAAAGGTTTTTAAAATAATGCTTGTTCCACCAACCAAGATTCTGCTTAAGTCTTTTAAGCTTAAACCAAATTCTACTCATCCCCATAATCGAATTATCAAGATTTTAAGGAGCTTTCCAATTGTTAGCCACAACATTAAAAAAATCAATATGATGAATCCACATGTTCTAAAATCTAAAAGGAGAGAAATTGTTTAATATATTAGAATTATCTTTAATAGAAACTAAAAGAGGAGCATGATCAGACAATGTTTATCTTAAATGATCAACAGAAGTAATATGCCATTGAGTAATCCAATGAATATTAAAAGGAATCTCATCCAACCTTTGTCAAAGTTTAATGTTTTTCCAAGTATAATTAGAACCTTTAAAACCAATATCAATCAAATTATAATCAAGGATCATATTAGAAAATTCTTTCATGTAACAAATATTAGGTGAGAAACCACCACTTCATTCAGAAGTGAATAAAATAGTGTTGAAATCATAACCAACAAAGCAAGGTTTATTGGCAGAGGTAACAAAATTCCTCAAATTATCCCAAAGAAGATTTCTAATGAATCTAAGCCTAAAATACAATAATCACCATAAGAGATTTGAGCATTGACAACTTGTTCAAAATCATCAAGAATAGAAACCTCTACAAAGTTATTCCAAAAACACCAAATATTATTACTGACATTAGAGAAAATTTTATTGAAACTACTCATTCTAGCAACATGGTTAATTTTGTTATCATGAATAAGAAGCTTCAAAAAAAATAAGTACAGAAATATTATGTATAGGACAAAGATTTCTAATATGGTTACGAATATAGAGGGTATTGATCCCTCTAACATTCCAAAAAATAAAATTAAACATAAAGCAATAAAAAGGGATTACGAAAAGGTTAATTAATAGAGGAGAGGGAGGTCATAGCCCATCTAGTGTTTCTTGGCAATTTGGGAGGGAAATTTTTAACATTTTTTCTCTTTTTAGCATGATATGTTTGGAAACTAATTTCTTTTTTCATATAATCATCATCTAAGAAAAATTTAGCAACATTAGTCATAGATTTGTTTTGGAGAAATCTCTTGATTAGAAATGAGTTCTAATTCTTCCAAGACATTAGAATTTTTTAAAGCCAAATGAACATCGAGAAAAGCAAGAGAGGGAACAGAAACAGTTTTATTAAAAGGAAAGTGTGAACACCAAGCCCGTCCCTTTCATGACCTAAATAATTAGACAAAGCCAAATCTTTATGAGAATTTAAATCATCCTGAATCTAGAAAATAGAATAAATTTTTTCAACCTAATTATCATGAGGTATTAAAGCCATATTCTCCATTGGACTTGAATGTTGCATAACATTAATATCCTCATTTAAATTCTCAATCAAAGCTTCATTTTCATCAATCAAAGTTGGCAAGGATGCAGGGATTGAATCAGAGGACACATTATCATCATCAAAAAGTTTAGAAAAATTATTATTATTCACATTATAAGCCTTCAATTGCATAGAATAAGTAAGAGGTAAAATAGCCTTATTAGGAACATTCAAAAATTCCTTTTTTTTCGAAGTAGCTTTTTGATATTTAACAGTGATTAACCTAGGGTTAGGAATAGAAGTTTCTTTAACAGGGATTTTATTTTTTAGGCGAGGATGAAGAATGAAACATTTAGAATTATCATGCCTATGGATTTTACATTGAACAAAAAAGATAGGGAAATTTTCAAATTTAATTCTTTGCATATAATTATAATTTTTAGATCAAAACCAGATTTCTTTGGGGTGTTTCTTGTTAATGTCCAATTCAACAAGGATTCTAGCCACTAAAGGATGACATTTCATAGTCGTTGACTGATCAATTTGCAACAGCTCACCAAATAAGGCACCCACAGCAAAAATGAATTAATGGTTAATGAAATGAATTCGCATATTGGGGAAAGAAATCCAAACTGGAATGTCTTTGAATGATGTCAATGAAGTCAAAGCTAAGTTAGTTGATGCCTTAGCAGGATCCATAGGATCCTTCAATTTTCTCCAGGAAATCATCAGGGAAGATGCCAAGCCATGCAGTCAATCTAATGAAGACATGAAATAGTCCAGGGGCTATTGATTCAAGAAGGAATCCAGTGAGTATCGCACAAAATAGCCATCAAGAAGCGACCATAAAGCTAAAAATGAGAGGCGGAAAGGGAAATCGCTAGAGCATGAGGATGAGGGCTCAGGCAGTAGTTTTTTTAGGTTTTATGTTTCAGTTTAGAGTTTAGGTTTAGTTGGTTTAAGTTTAGTTTTAGGTTTAGAGTTTATATTGGGAGGAGATTTAAGAGAGTTTAGGTTTAGGTTTAAGTAGGTTTAGAGAGAGGAGGAGACAAAGGAGGATTTAGGATTTAGTTTAGGGTTTAGTTTATTTAGGAGAAATTTAGGAGTTTAGAGAGGAGAGGTCAGTTTAGTCAGGGCCTGGTAAAGTTTAGGAGAGAGGGAGAGTTTAGAGGATTTAAGTTTAGGTAGTGAGATTGTTTTAGAGGTGAGATTAAGTTTAGGTTTAGGTTTAGGAAGTAAAGGTTTAGAGTGTAGTAGGAGATTTAGAGGTTTGGGAAGATTTTATAGTTAGTCAGTTTAGATTTATATAAGGAGTTTAGGTATTAGTTTCAGTTTAGGATTTAGGTTTAGAGTTTTGATCAGAGTTTAGGTAAGTTTAGTTAGAGTTGGTTTAGTAGTAGGTTTAGTATAGTTTAGGAGAGAGGGAGTTTAAGTCAGGTCAGATTTAGTAGAGGGCCCAGGTTTAAGAGTTTAGATTTAGGAGTAAGTTTAGGTAGATTTAGTAGGTTAGGGTTAAGAGGGCTCAGTGATAGTAGGTTTAGGACCAAAATAGTTTAGGAGAGGTTTAGGTTTAGGGTTTGGTAGTTTAGGAGTCAGGAGGGTTTAGAGAAGGTGGTTTAAGGTTTAGGGAGAAAGTGAGTGGAGTAAGGTTTTGGGTTTAGGAGTTAGATGGGTTTAGGTGTTTTAGGTTTGGTAGGTTTGGGTTATTAGAGTTTTAGTTTTAGGTTTAGGTTTGTTTAGGTTTAGTGTTTAGGGTTAATGTTTTTAGGGTTTAGGGTTAAGGGTTTAGGTTTTAGGTATAGGATTTAAGTTTTAGTTTAGGGTTTAGTTTTTAAGGTTTTTTTTAATAGAGAGCAAATTCATATTCAACATTTCTTCTTTTGAATTTCACCAACCAAGTAGCGCAGCAAGTTTTCTACGACACAAGTGATGACATAAATAAAAAATGAGTACACATAGAGTAACTCAACTATATAGCTAGAACTATCTCAACCATTAAGACACAGTTCTATAAGTTGCATATCAGATCGATCGTTCTTCAGTTTCTCTAGTTCCCATCAGAACCACCACCACCTCTCGATAACCATCACTTCGATATCCACCAGCACCTCCAGATCCCAAACCACCATTACGATAACCACCGCCTCCACCTTCGCCTCCACCATCAGATCTAGATAGAGCATAGTTGACACTGATGTTTCTACCATCAAGGTTCTCCCCATTATTAGGGTTTAGGTTTTGGTTTAGGTTTAAGATTATTCAGTTTTAGGGTTTTAGTTTATCTTTTTATTTATTAAGCTTCTTTAGGTTTAGGTTTATGGTTTAGGGTTAGGATTTAAGGTTTAGGAATTAGGGTTTTACATTTATCATTTTAGGGTTTATGGTTTAGGGTTAGTGTTTAAGGCTTAGGGATTAGGGTTTAGTGTTTTGTCTTTAGGGTTTAGGGTTTTTAGGGTTTAGGGCTTAGGGTTTAGGGTTAGCTTAGGGTTTAGGGTTTAATGTTTGGGGTTTTAGGGGTTAAGGTTTAGGGTTTAGGGCTTAGGGTTAAAACTTTTGGGTTTTGGATTTATGGTTTAGGGTTTAGGGTTTAGGATTTAGGGTTTAGGGTTTAGTGCTTATGATTTTTTTTTAAAATTAAGTAAACAAAAGGTTTAGGTTTATTTAGTTTATTTTTTATATATTTATTTTCAATTTATTTAGTTCAATTTATTTATTTTAGTTTAGTTTTTAGGTTTATTTATTTTAGTTTAGGTTATTTATTTAGTTTAATTTTTATGTTTATGTTTATGTTTTAGTTTAGTTTTATTTTTTATTTTATTTTTTAGGTTTATTTTTTTTTTTTAGGTTTAGGTTTTCATTTTAGGTTTATTTTTAGTTTATTTTATTTTATTTAGTGTAAGTTTAGGTTTTGGTTTAGATTATTTTAGGTTTAGGTTTTATTTATTTTAGTTTAGTTTATTTTAGTTTAGGTTTAGGTTTATTTTATTTTTATTTTTGGATTATATTTTTTTTAGGGTTTTGGTTTTATTTTTTATTAATTTTTACATTTTCTTTTTAGGTTTAGATTTTTATTTAGTTTTTATTTTATTTTATTTTAGGTTTATTTTATTTTTATTTAAGATATAATTTTATTTTGTCTATGTTTTTATTTAATTTTAGTTTAGTTTAGGTTTTTACTTATTATATTTTAGTTTTATTTTTATTTTTTATTTTACTTTCCTTTTAGGTTTAGGTTTAGGTTTTAATTTAGGTTTAAAATTTAATTTACTTTTTTATTTTATTTTGGTTTAGGTTTTTTATTTATTTTATGTTTAGATTTTATTTAGTTTAGGTTTAGCTTTTTAGCTTCTTAGCTTTTTAGGGTTTAGGGTTTATGGTTAGTTTAAGGTTTAAGATTTAAGGTTTAGGGTTTTACGATTTAGGGTATGGGTTTTAGCATTTTGAGTTTTTATGGTTTAGGGTTTTGAGTTTAGCGTTTAGGTTTTAGGTTTAGGGTTCAGGTTTTATTTTAGGGTTTAGGGTTTTTAGTTTCCTTTTTTTTTAAAAAAAAATATAACTTATTCAGATTCAACATTTCTTCATTTTGATTTCAGCAACCAAGTAACACACCTATTTTTCTAAGACACAAGAGACAAGATATATAAAAATGAGCATGCTTAGAGCAAATCAAAAACCTTAGATAACTAGAACCATCTCTACTATAAAGACATCATGTAGATGGGATCGCCATTCTTTTTTCTAGTTCCCATCAAACCACTCTCAGTGGATCCACCATCATATCTCGATCTCCTCTCACCACACCATTGAACCTGCCGCCTCCCCTCAATAACTAGGTCGACAACCACCTCCATATCCACCCACTCTAGATCCCCACCACCACTAGATAATTGTCACCACGCCTTCACCTCCACCCATCTAGAATAAGTTGTGATTGATGTTTCTATCAAGGTTCGCATTCATAGGGATTAGGTTTATTAGATTTTAGGTTTAAGTTTCTTTTTTAATATATTTAGTTACTTTTTTGGTTTAGGTTTATTTGTTTTAGGGTTTAGGGTTTTTTGGGTTTTAGGGTTTATGCTTTAAGGTTTTAGGGTTAGTTTGGGTTTTTAGGGTTTAGATTTATGTTTTAGGATTTTTTAGGGTTTATGGTTTAGTGTTTAGAGTTTAGGGTTTGCATTTAGGGTTTAGGGTTTTATGGTTTAAGGTTTATGGCTTTAGGAGGGTTTAAGGTTTGTGGTTTTGATTTAGGGTTTATTATTTTTAGGTTTTAGGAGTTTAGGGTTTAGGAGTTTTTTTAGGGTAGGGTTTAGGGTTTAGGTTTGTGGTTTTAGGTTTAGGTTTAGGCTAGTTTTTAACATCAGAGGTTTAGGGTTTATGATTTAGAGTTTAGGATTTAGGGTTTTTCTTTAAAAAAAAAATAAAGTAAACTGATAGGTCTAGATTTATTTGGTTTATTTTTTATTTATTTGAGTTTATTTATTTTTCTATTTTTATTTAGGTTTATTTTATTTTTATTTAGTTTAGTTTATTTATATTAGGTTTATTTACTTTTTGTTTAGTTTTTTTTTTTAGTTTATTTTTTAGGTTTAGGTATAGGTTTGGGTTTATTTTATAGTTTAGTTTTATTTTTGTTTTAGCTTTTAGGTTTAGGTTTTATTTTTTATTATTAGGTTTAGGTTTTGGTTTTTATTTTATTTTTTTTTTGGTTTATGTTTTAGGTTGTTAATTTAAGTTTAGTTTTAGGTTTTATTTTTTTAGTTTAGTCTTAGGTTTATTTTTAGTTTATTTTGTTTTATTTAGTTTAGGTTTAGGTTTATTTTATTTTTATATTAGGTTTTTGTTTTTTTTATTTTAAGGTTTAGATGTTATGTTTTATTTATATTTAGGTTTTATTTTTAGGTTTAGGTTTTTATGTAGTTTTTATTTTATTTTATCTTAGGTTTATTTTATTTTTATTTTATGTTTAGTTTTTATTTTATTTAGGTTTTTTATTTTAAGGTTTATTTTATTTCTTTATTTAGTTTAGGTTTTTATTTATTTTATTTTAGTTTAGTTTTCATTTTTTATTTATTTTATTTTTAGGTTTAGGTTTAGGTTTATATTTTTAGGTTTTATTTTATTTATTATTTGTTTTAGGGTTTAGGTATCATTTTGGTTTTAGGGTTTATTTTGGTTTTAGGTTTAGGGTTTAAGTTTTGGGTTTGGGCTCAGTTTTTTTTAATATAGTTTATGGTTTAGGGTTTATGGTTTAAGGTTTAGGAATTAGGGTTTTAGGGTTTAGGGTTGTAGGTTTAAGGTTTAGGGTTTATTGTTTACGGTTAGTTTTTGAGTTTATGGTTTAGACTTAGGATTTATTTATTTATTTATTTATTTTTAAATTAAGTTAACTAGTAGGTTTAGGTTTATTTAGTTTATTATTTAATTTAATTTAGTTTATTTTATTTTTTATTTTTAATTAAGTATATTTTTATTTTTATTTATTTTAGAATATTTATTTTACTTTAAGTTTTTTTATTTTGGTATATTTTTTAGGTTTAGGTTTAGGTTTAGGTTTTAGTTTAGTTTTATTTTATTTTATTTTTTAGGTTTAGGTTTTATGTTTTATTTTTAGGTTTAGGTTTTTATTTTATTTTTTTTAGGTTTAGGGTTTAGGTTTTTATTTTAGGTTTGTTTTTAGGTTTAATTTTTTAGTTTTGGGGTTTAGGGTTTTTTTAAAAAAAAATTAAGTCAACCGGTAGGTTTAGGTTCATTTAATTTATTTAGTTTATTTTTTATTTATTTTACTTTATTTTATTTTTTATTTTTATTTATGTATATTTTTGTTTTTATTTTGTTTAATTTATTTAAATTAGGTTTAGTTATTGTAGTTTACATTTTTTTCATTTTAGATTATTTTATAGTTTTCGGTTTAGGTTTAGGTTTATTTTTTAGTTTAGTTTTATTTTTATTTTATTTTTCGGTTTAAGTTATATTATTTATTGTTAAGTTTAGGTTTTTTTTTTTAGTTTTAGGTTTTAAGTTATTATTTTTGGTTTATTTTTAAGTTTTATTTTTTAGTTTAGGCTTTGATTTATTTTTAGTTTATATTATTTTATTTAGTTTAGGTTTAGGTTTAGGTTTAGTTTATTTTAGGTTTAGGTTTAGGTTTTATTTATTTTAGTTTATTTCATTTTAGTTTAGGTTTAGGTTTATTTTATTTTTTTTATTTTATTTTTATTTTAGGTTTAGTTTTTTTTTTTTAGCTTAGGGTTTAAGTGTTATTGTTTTTAGGTTTACTTTTAGGTTTAGGTTTTATTTTATTTTGTCCATTTATTTTATTTTTTTATTTAGTAGTTTTATTTTACTTATGTTTTTTTTATTTGTTTTATTTTATTTTTTTTTTTATTTTTGGTTTTATTTATTTTATTTTAGTTTAATTTTTTATTTTCTATTTTTATTTTAATTTTAGGTTTAGGTTTAGTTTTTATTTTAGTTTTAGTTTATGTTTTATTTTATTTATTTTATTTTTTTATTTAGGTTTAGGTTTAGCATTTAGGGTTTTATGGTTTAAGGTTTTAGGTTTTTAGGGTTTAGTATTTAGAGTTTAGGGAATTTAGGTTTTAAGGTTTTAAGGTTTAGGGTTTAGGTTCTAGGTTTAGGGTTTAAGTTTTAGTTTAGGGTTTAGGGTTTAGGGTTTAAGGTTTAGGGTTTAAGGTTTTTATTTTTAACAAAGTTTAGGGTTTAAGGTTTATGTTTTTAGGGTTTAGGGTTAGTTTTAGGGTTTAAGGTTTAGGGTTAGGGTTTTATTTTATTTTATTCAATTTTAAATTAAGTAAACAAGTAGGTTTTGGTTTATTTATTTATTTTTATTTTAGTTTATTTTATTTCCTATTTTTATTTAGATTTATTTTTATTTTTATTTAGTTTAATTAATTTATTTTAGTTTATGTTTTTTTTATTTTAGTTTATTTTTTAGGTTTAGGCATAGGTTTAGATTTATTTTCTACTTTAGTTTTATTTTTATTTTATTTTTTAGGTTTATGTTTATTTTTTATTTTTAGGCTTAGGTTTAGGTTTCTATATTATTTTTTTAGGTTTTAGTTTTATGTTTTTATTTTAGCTTTTTTTGGGTTTTATTTTCTAGTTTATGGTTTAGGATTCTTTTAAAAAAAAATTATGTAAAACAGTAAGTTTTGGTTTATTTGGTTTATTTGGTTTATTTAGTTTATTTTGTATTTATTTTATTTTTTTATTTTTATTTAGGATTATTTTTATTTTTATTTAGTCTAGTTTATTTATATTAGGTTTATTTATTTGAGTTTATGTTTTGTTATTTTAGTTTATTTATTAGGTTTAAGTTTAGGTTTAGGTTTATTTTTTAGTTTAGTTTTATTTTTATTTGATTTTTTATTTTTAGGTTTTATTTTTTATTTATAAGTTTATGTTTTTATTTTATTTTTTTAGGTTTAGGTTTTAGGTTGTTATTTTAGGTTATTTTATGTTTTAATTTTTACTTTACGTTTAGGTTTTTTCAGTTTATTTTATTTTATTGAGTTTAGGTTTAGGTTTAGTTTATTTTAGATTTAGGTTTAGGTATTATTTATTTTGGTTTAGTTTATTTTAGTTTAGGTTTTGGTTTATTTTATTTTGTTTATTTTATTTTTATTTTAGGTTTAGGTTTTTTTACTTTAAAGTTTAGCTATTATTTTTTATTTATTTTTAGGTTTATTTTTTAGGTTTAGGTTTTTATTTAGTTTTTATTTTATTTTATCTTAGGTTTTTTTTATTTTTTTATTTAGTTTAGATTTTTATTTATTTTATTTTAGTTTAGTTATTATTTTCTATTTTATGTTATTTATAGGTTTACATTTAGGTTTAGGCTTTAATTTAGATTTTTATTTTATTTTATTTTATTTTCTTATTTAGGTTTTGGTTTTAGGGTTTTGGGTTTAGGTTTGTGGATTTAGGGTTTGGGTTTTGGGTTTATAGTGGGATTGGTTTAGGGTTTAGGGTTTAGGTTTAAGGTTTAAAGTTTAGGTTTTAGTTTATGGTTTAGGGTTTAGGGTTTAAGATTTTTTTTTAGCAGAGTTTAAGGTTTAGGATTTAGTGTTTAGGGTTTAGGGTTTTAAGCTTCTGGTTTTAGGGTTTATAGTTTAAGGTTTAGAGTTATAGGTTTAGGATTGTAGGTTTAGGGTTTAGGATTTAGGGTTTAGGTTTAAAGTTTTTGTTTTTAAAGATTTTTTATATTTTTATATATTTTTATTTTTTTTAATTAAGTAAAATGGTAGTTTAGGTTTATTTTTTATTTTATTTTATTTTTTAGGTTTAGGTTTTATTTTTTATTTTTACATTTAGGTTTAGGATTTTATTTTATTTTTTTTAGGTTAAGGTTTTAGGTTTTTATTTTAAGTTTATTTTTCGGGTTTACTTTTTAGTTTAGGTTTATCTTTTTTTTTTCTTTAGTTTAGATTTAGGTTTTATTTATTTTAGTTTAGTTTAGTTTAATTTAATTTAGATTTAGGTTTATTTTATTTTTATTTTAGGTTTAGGGATTTTATTTAGTGTAAGATTTAGGTTTTATTTTTTATTTATTTTTATGTTTTATTTTTAGGTTTATTTTTTAGGTTTATGTTTTTATATTATTTTATTTTATTTTAGGTCTATTTTAATTTTATTTTAGGTTTAGTTTTTATTTTATTTCGCTATTTTATTTTTAGTTTTGTTTATGTTTTTATTTATTTTATTTTAGTTTAGTTTTTATTTTTAATTATTTTTTATTTTCTTTTCTTTTTAGATTTAGGTTTTGGTTTAGGTTTTAGTTTTTTTGTTTTATTTTATTTATTTATTTTATTTTGGTTTAGGTTTTTTTATTTATTTTATTTTTAGGTTTTATTTAGTTTAAGTTTAGGTTTTAAGCTTTTTAGGTTATGGGTTTTGGGTTATTTTAGGATTTAGGGTTTGGGGTTTAAGGTTTTGGGGTTTTTTGGGTTTAGGGTTTAGGGTTTAGGATTTAGGTTTTCAGTTTCTCCAGTTACCATTAAAAGCACCCCGGCCTCTCGAGTAGCAGGATCCACCATCATATCCTCGATCTCTCCCTCCGCCACCACCACGGCTATAAACTTTGTCGCTTCTCCCATCTCCATAACCACCACTACTCTGACCATCACCTCCATATCCACCAGCACCTCTAGATACCCAGCCAGCACTGCGATAACCACCACCTCCACCTTCACCTCCACCACTAGATCTTGACTGAGCCTAGTTGATGGTGATGTTTCTACCATAAAGGTTCTGCCCATTCTTTGGGTTTTAAAAAAAAAAAATTAAAAGTGGGAGAATTTTATTACCAAAAAGAAAGGGATGCAAGGTCCTTAAAGGGGATAGATCTATAAACTACTGTTCAAAGAGCTACAATTAGCCTGAAGAGATAAATCCCCTATCTATTACAAGAAAACCAAAGCAAAAGAAAAAAAAGACCAAAACTAAAAATAGAAACAACACAAAATTCCAAGAAGGGCAACTAAAGCCATCTATATCCCAAAATCTTCTGAGAGATGCACAAACCACCTATAGCCCCAAAACCTGCCAAAAGCCTGTAAAGAACTTAAGATAGTGATAAGCATCTAGAAATAAGGATAAGTTACATACACAAAAGGAACAAAATGATAAAAATCTTAGATAAAGCTCAAGCTCAGTCACATTCATCTCAAGGGGCAACAGGATATGTGAGCATCCAAACTTCAGAAGAAGGGTTTCAATCGCATATGGTGCTATTAGCCAAAAGGATAATAGGGGAAACATCCCAATCATCATAGCCAACTTACCTCGATTAAACCAAATAGCCAACAGCCAAGAGCTAGCAAAGTTCTAGTATCTATTATTAGGATTCAATAGGCAACAAACTGGCAAAACATCCAGCCAAATGAGGGGAAAGAAACCAACCTAACAAGACAGCAGCCAAGAAATAGCCACCATCAAAGCAACCTAAAATAAACAAAGACCAAAGGTAAAGAACCAAGAGCATAGCTGCAGCTAGCCATCAAGGCCACCGAGTCAACAATGGCAGCAGGAATCAGCAAAAATAACAACAGAGCCAAGAATAGCCAAAATTACATATAGGTTCATCCTATAACAGAAAGAAAGGACAAGCCAATAGGCCATCAGGCCAATAGGCGAACACAACAAAAAAACTTCAAAAAAGCCACCAGAAAAGGGGAATGAAAACTAGATGGCAGGTAACAGCTCCAAAGAGAGTAACTCAGCCTAGAAAGAAATAAAGCCCACAGCCAAGCTCAACTAATAATCACGATGCTAGATAGCCAAAACTGAAAGAAAAAGGCTGGAAAAAAGCACAGCCATCAAGCAACCACCAACCAATACACTCTCACAGGGAAAAGGGAGGCTAGAGAAAAAAGGAAAATAAGCCAGCTTTGAATCCAGCCAATCACCAGGCCATTCTAAAACCAACACAATAGAAGACCAACAAGAGGAGAGGGCCACCAAAACCAGAAGGCAACCAAAGCTCAGCAGTATCAGCCAGAATAATCCCAACCTCCAATAATAAGGGATACCATTCCTGGGGTTTAATTTAGGTTTACGTTTATTAGGTTTTAGGGTTTAGGTTTATTTTTTAATTTCTTTAGTTATTTTAGGTTTAGGTTTAGGGTTTATGGTTAGGGTTTTGGGTTTTGGGTTTAGGATTTTAGGGTTTATACTTTTAAGGTTTAGGGTTTATGGTTTAGGGTTATGGTTTAGGATTTAGGGTTTATGGTTCAGGTTTACGATTTAGGGTTTATGGTTTTTTTTAAAATTAACTAAACTAGTAGGTTTAGGATTATTTAGTTTATTTTTTATTTATTTTAGTTTATTTTATTCTTTATTTTTATTTAGGTTTTTTATATTTTTATTTAGTTTAGTTTATTTGTTTTAGTTTAAGTTTTTTATTTAAGTTTATTTTTTAAATTTAGTTTTATGTATAGGTTTATTTTTTTAGTTAAGTTTTATTTTTATTTTATTTTTTAGGTTCACGTTTTTTTTTTTAATTTTAAGTTTAAATTTAGGTTTTTATTTTATTTTTTTAGCTTTATTTTTAGCTTTTTTTATTTATTTTTAGGTTTTCTTTTTCAGCTTAGGTTTAGGTTTATTTTTAGTTTAGTTTATTTTATTTAGTTTAGGTTTATGATTAGGTTTTGTTTATTTTAGTTTAAGTTTAGGTTTATTTTAGTTTGTTTTTTATTTTTTGGTTTAGTTTTTTTTTCTAGTTTAGGGTTTAGGTTTTATTTTAAGGTTTATTTTTAAGGTTTAGTTTTTATTTTATTTTATTTTAGGTTTATTTTATTTTTATTTTACATTTAATTTTTATTTTATTTAGGTTTTTAATTCTTAGGGTTATTTTATTTTTTTAGTTTACTTTATTTTTTATTTATATTATTTTAGTTTATTTTTATTAGTTTATTTTATTTTATTTTTAGGTTTAGGTTTATGTTTCAGTTTAGGTTTTTATTTTATTTTATTTTATTTTATTATTTTATTTAGGTTTAGATTTTTTATTAATTTTATTTTTAATTTTTATTTAGTTTATGTTTAGGTTTTTAGGTTTTTAGGATTTAGGGTTTAGGGTATAGGGTTTAGGGTTTAGGGTTTGGGGTTTAGGGTTTAGGGTTTAGGGTTTGGGGTTTAGGGTTTAGCATTTAGGTTATATGTTTTAGGGTTTAGGGATTAGGGTTTACGGTTTAGGGTTTAAGGTTTTAGGGTTTAGGGTTTAAGGTTTACGGTTGTAAGTTTAGGGTTTAGGGTTCAAGTTTTTGTTTAGGGTTTAAGGTTTTTGTTTTGTTTTTTCAATAGAGAATAAATTTAGATTCAACATTTGTTCATTTTGATTTCATCTACCAAGTAACACACTAAGTTTTCTAGGACTCAAATGACGACATAGGTAAAAAATAAGCATGCATAGAGCAAATCTAAAACCCTAGATAACTTGAACAATCTCTACTGTAAAGACACAGTTCCATAAGCAACAGATTGGATCGACCATTCTTTAGTTTCTCCAATTCCCATTAGAACTGCCCTAGCCTCTCGAGTAGCGGAAACCACCATCATATCCCAGATCTCTCCCTCCACCACCACCACGGCTATAACCTCCATCGCTCCTCTTGCCTCCATAACAACCCCTACTCCGACCACCACCTCCATATCCACTAGCAACTCTAGATCCCCCACCACCACTGCAATAACCGCCGCCTCTGCCTTTGCCTCCAACGCTAGATCTAAACTGAGCCTAGTTGACGGTGATGTTCCTACTGTCAAGGTTCTGCCCATTCTTAGGGTTAAGGTTTATTAGGTTTTAGGGTTTAGGTTTATTTTTTAATTTATTTAGTTACTCTAGGTTTAGGGTTAGGTTTTGGGGTTGAGGGCTTATTGTTTAGTGGTAGGGTTTAAGTTTTAGGATTTAGTGTTTAGGATTTTAGGTTTTATGCTTTTAGGGTATAAGGTTTAGGGTTAAGGATCAGGGTTTAGGGTTTAGTGTTTAGGCTTTAGGTTTTAGGGTTAGTTTAAGTTTTAGGGTTTAGGGCTTAGGGTTTAGGGTTTAGTGTTTAGGGTTTAGAGTTTGGGTTTAGGGTTTAGGGTTTAGGGTTTAGGGTTAGGGTTTTAGGGTTTAGGGTTTTTAGGGGTTTAAGGGATTAGGGTTTAGGATTTGTTTTGGGGGGAAGTTAGAATTTTATGACCATAAAAGGAAAAGATACAATGTCCTTAAAAGAGGTAAAGCTCTAAAATTCTACTTTTAGAGCTACAAGAAACCTAGAGGTCTAAACCCCCTTCTAACTACATGTGAAATAGAAAAGAAAACAAAAGAGCAAATACAACAACTAAAAAGCATAAGAGAAAAAGTCACAGAGTAAGACTAAAGTAAATCTTGAAAATAGTAAAAGATGAGTGAGCAAAAGTTCATGATTCCTTTGAGAAAGCAAGATAAGAAAAATCCATAACAACAACACTTGGGTTGACTGAGTAATGACCATTCCCTCTATAAATTTCCAATCTATAAAAGAAATATGCAAAACACTACAAATGAAAAAGTCATAGCTAAAAAGGATAAGGATGAAGAGAGGAAAAGGAGAGAGCTGAGAAAGAGAAGGCTCAAGGTCAATTTGGATCATCTCAAAGGGCAACAATAGATATGAGCATCCAAAATTCATAAAGAAGGGTTACAATCATATGTAATTCTACCAACCAGAGAAAAGAGGTGAGTAACATCAAAGCCATCATAGCTAGCATACCTGATACATGCAAACATCCATGGTCAGCAGTCCATAGAGTTCAAGATCTAGCACCATTAAATAAAGAGCAACTGGCCGGCAACTAGCTAGCAGCCAAACCACCAAACAAAAACCACAACGGATTAATCACAATAACTGAGAGAGAGGCTAGAACAAAGTCAGAACACCAACAACAACCATTTACCAAATACCCTTGCAAGCTCCAAATCAGGGAAAACCAGAACTAGCCATTAGCAAGCACTAGATCAATGCCAATTAATAGAGAAATAGCCAACAAAACCAAGATAGGAGCCCTCAAGCCAAAGTCCAAAAACAAGTAGTCTCCAAGCTAAACCAGGTTGAGCAACCACAAATGACTAAACAACTCAGAAATGAAACCATCAACTAAAGGAAACTTAAGATGCAGCTAGTGAAAATCATAAGAAGAGAAAACAACCACACAAAAGAGGGCCAAAGATAGACACCAACCACCAAAAATCAAAATGTCCAATCCAAATGGATCAACAAAGGTTTAGTAAGCACAACAAAAGGCTTTAGCAAATTGTCGAGTTTAGGTTTTAGGTTTAGGGTTCAGGTTTTAGTTTAGGGTTAAGGGTTTTTTGTTTTTTAACAGAGAACATATTCAAATTCAACATTTCTTCTTTTTGATTTCATCAACTAGGTAACACACCAAGTTTTCTAAGATATAAGTGGCGACATAGATAAAAAATGAGGATGCATAGAGCAAATCAATAACCCTAGATAACTAGAACTGTCTCTACTATAAAGACACAGTTCCATAAGTAGTAGATCGGATCGACCGTTCTTCAGTTTCTCTAGTTCCCATCAAAACCACCCTGGCCTCTCGAGTAGTGGGATTTACTATCATATCACCGATCTCTCCCTTTGTCACCACCATGGATGTAACCTCCGTCGCTCCTCCCGCTTCCATAACCAACACTGCTCTGACCACCACCACCATATCCACCATCACCTCCAGATCCCCCACCACCACTCTGATAACTGTCACCTCCACCTTCGCCTCCATCGCCAAATCTAGACTAAGCCTAGTTGATAGTGATGTTCTTGTCATCAATGTTCTGCCCATTCATAAGGTTTAGGTTTAGGTTTAGCTTTATTAGGTTTTAGGGTTCAGGTTTATTTTTTAATTTATTTAGTTACTTTAGGTTTAGGTTTAGGGTTTGTAGTTTAGGGTTTAGGGTTTAGGGTTTAAGCTTTAGGGTTTTACGATTTAGGGTCTAGGTTTAGGGTTTAGGGTTTATGGTTTTTTAAGGCTTTTTAGGGTATAGGGTTTAGGGATTAGTGCTTAGGATTTAAGGTTTAAGGTGTTTTTTAAAAAAAAATTAAATAAACTGGTAGGCTTAAGTATATTTAGTATATTTGGTTTATTTATTATTAACTTTAACTTACTTTTTTTATTATTTTGGTTTATTTATTTTATTCTAGTTTAATTTTTTTTATTTTAGTTTAGGTTTTTTATTTTAGTTTATTTTTTTTTTTTAGGTTTAGGTTTTTTTTAGTTGAGTTTTACTTTTACTTTATTTTTCAGGTTTAGGTTTAGGATTTTATTAGATTTTTTTAGGTTTACATTTTAGGATTTTATTTTAGGTTTATTTTTTTTATTTTTTAATTTAGGTTTAGGTTTTAGTTTATTTTATTTTAGGTTAAGGTTTAGGATTTATTTATTTTAGTTTAGTTTATTATAATTTAGGTTTAGGTTTATTTTATTTTCTTTATTTTTTATTTTAGGTTTAGGTTTTATTTTAGTTTAGGGTTTAGGTTTTATTTTTTATTTATTTTTATGATTTATTTTTAGGTTTATTTTTTAGGTTTAGGTTTTTATTTAGTTTTTATTTTATTTTATTTTATTTTTATTTTATTTTTATTTTATGTTTAGTTTTAATTTTATATAAGTTTATTATTCTTAGGTTTATTTTTATTGTTTAGTTTAGTTTAAGATTTTTTTTATTTTTTGTTAGTTTATTTTTATTTTTAATTTTTTTATTTTTAGGTTTAGTTTAGGGCTTTAATTTTAATTTTAATTTAATTTTATTATATTTAGGTTTATTATTTATTTTATTAGTTTTATTTAGTTTAAGTAGGTCCCAAGTTTATGTTTTGTGAGTAGGCTCAGGGTTAGGATCTTAGGGTTTAGGTTTAGGGTTGTGGTAAGGTAATGTCAGCCTTTAAAGCCCAGGGTCTGTGGTAGGGATTTAGAGGATTTAAGGTCACCTGTTCAGGGCCATATAAGGGATTTAGGGTGTGGCCCAGGATTTAAGATCTAGGATTTAGGGTTTAGGTCAGGGCCCAGGGTCAGTGTCATGGCAGTAGCTGGTAGGGTGGGTTGAGGGCCTGGGTCAGTTTAGGGTGGTTTAAGGTTTGGGTTTAAGTTTAGAGTTTAGGTAGATCTAGGTCATTTGAGTCAGTTTAGGCTAGGATCTAGTAGTGGTGGGGTTTAGCTTTATGGTTTTAATTAAGCAAACCCAGGTTTAGATTTATTTAGTTCATTTAGTTTATTTTTTATTTTTATTTAGGTTTATTTTTTTATTAAGTTTAGTTTATTTATTTTATGTTTATTTATTTTAATTTAGCTTTTTTATTTTGTTTATTTTTTATGTTTAGGTTTAGGTTTATGTTTATTTTTTTAGTTTAGTTTTATTTTTTTCTTATTTTTTTCTTGTTTTGGTTTTATTTTTTAGATTAGGTTTAGGTTTATTTTTAGTTTCTTTTATTTTATTTAGTTCAGGGTTTTTGTTTAGTTTATTTAAGGTTTAGGTTTAGGATTTATTTATTTTATTTTAGTATATATGAGTATAGGTTTATGTTTATTTTATTTTGCTTATTTTGCTTATTTGAGGTTTATGTTTTTTTTTATTTTAGGGTTTAAGTTTAATTTTTTATTTTTTTTAAGTTTTGCTTGTAGGTTTATTTTTTAGGTTTAGGATTTTATTTAGTTTTTATTTTATTTTATTTTTGGTTTATTAGGTTTTAAGTTTTTATTTTATTTAGATTTTTTTATAAATTTTATTTTAGTTTATTTTTTATTTAAGTTTTTTATAAATTTTATTTTTAGGTTTTTAGGGTTTATTGTTTAGTGGTTAGTATCAGGGTTTAGTGGTTAGGGTTTGTGGTTTTAGGGCTCTAGGGTTTTATTTGTGGTTTGTATTTTAGTATTTATGCTTTTTGTTTACAGTTTTAGGGTTTTATTTTAGTGTTTTTATAGTTTTTTTTTTTAAAATTAAAACCAGGTTTATTTGATTTTTATTTAGTTTATTTTAAATTTATTTTAGTTTATTTTATTTTATTTTATTTATGTTTTTTTTTTTTTATTTTATTTAGTTTATTTATTTTAGTTTAGTTTATTTTAGTTTATTATTTAGTTTAAGTTTATTTTAGTTTATTTTTAGGTTTAGTTTTATTTTTTATTTTAATTTTTAGGTTTAGGTTTTTTTTTTTAGGTTTAGTTTAGTAGGTTTTCTTTTATTTTTACGCTTAAGTTTGGTTTTATTTTAGGTTTATTTTATTTGATTTTTTTTTTTGTTTAGGTTTAATTTTGGTTTTATTTTATTTTATTTATTTAAGTTTTATTTTTAGTTTAGGTTTAGATTTTATTTATTTTAGTTTAGTTTTAATTAGTTTAGGTTTATTTATTTTATTTTGTTTATTATTTTATTTTAGTTTATTTTCTATATTTTATTTATTTATTTATTTTAAGTTTTATTTTAGTTTAAGATTTTATTTAGTTTTATTTTGTTTTATTTTAGGTTTATTTTATTTTATTTAGATTTAGTTTTATTTTAGGTTTTTTTATTTTATGTTTATTTTAGGTTTTATTTTATTTTATTTTATTTTATTTTAGTTTATTTTAGGTTTTATTTATTTGTTAATTTTAGTTTAGTTTTTTTTTTTTTATTTATTTTATTTGAGGTTTATTATTAGTTTTTTTATTTTATTTTATTTTTTATGTAGGTTTATTTAGGTTTTATTTAGGTTTTAGTATAGGTTTATTTAATATTTAGAGTTTATTATTTATTTTAGTTTAGTTTAGGTTTTATTATAATTATATTTAGGTTTTTATATTTTTATTTTTTTTAAGTTTAGGTTTGTGGAGGTAGGGTGGTTGGGTTTTGGCTCAGGTCAGGTTTGGGTTTAGGGAGAGGGTTTGGGGAGTAAGGAAAGGGTGTGGGTTTAGGTTTAAGGGTTAGTTTAGGCTCAGGGGTAGGGTATAGGGCAAGGTTTAGTATTAAGTGTAGGTGAGTAGGGTAGTCCAAGAGTTTAGGGTTTGGGTTTTTTTTTTTTTAAAAAGTAAGCCAAGGTATGTTTATTTTAGTTTATTTAATTATTTTAGTTTATTTTATTTTATTTTATTTAAGTTTATTATTATTTATTTAGTTTTATTTATTTTAGGATATATATTTTATTTTTTATTCTTTTAGTTTATATCCCATGTATAGGTTTAGGTTTTTTTAAGTTTAATTTTTTATGTTTTGGTTTAAGTTTACTTTTATTTTAGGTTTAGGTTTAGGTTTTTATTTAATTTCTAGGTTTAGGTTTTAGGTTTTATTTTAGGTTTAATTTAGGTTTAGTTTAGTTTAGTTTATTTATTTTTAGTTTATTTTATTTATTTAGTTTAGGTTTACTTTATGTTTAGGTTAAGGTTTATATATTTTTATTTTATTTTAGTTTAGTTTTATTTTTTATTTTAGGTTTAGATTTTTTTTCGTTAAGGGTTTAAGATTTATTTTCTATTTTTTTTAGTTATAATTTTTAGGTTTATTTTAATAGGTTTAGTTTTTTATTTAGTTTTTATTTTATTTTATTTCAGGTTTATTTTATTTTTATTTTAGGTTTAGTTTTTATCGTATTTAAGTTTTTTTTATTTTTAGTTTAGTTTAGGTTTTTATTTATTTTATTTTACTTTAGTTTTTATTATTTTTTTAGGTTTAGGTTTAGGTTTAGGTTTTAGTATATGTTTTTATTTCATTATATTTTTATTTAGGTTTATTTATTAATTTATTTTACTTTAGGTTTTAGCTATTTAGGATTCAGGGTTTATTTATTTAGGGTTCAGGGTTTATTTATTTAGGGTTTAGGGTTTAGAGTTTAGTGTTATCTGTTTAAGGTTGTAAGTTTAGGGTTTAGGGTTAGTTTTAGGGTTTAGGGTTTAAAGTTAGTTTTAGGGTTTAGGGTGAATAGGGTTAGGTTTATTTTTTCATTTTTTTTCATTTTATTTTATTTTCATTTAAATTAACTAAATTTGTAGGTTTAGGTTTATCTAGTTATTTTTTTATTTTATTTTATTTTATTTTTTATTTTGATTTTGGTTTATTTTATATTTTATTTTATTTATTTTATTTTTTTATTTGATTTTGCTTTATTTATTTTAGTTTAGGTTATTTATTTTAGTTTATTTTTAAATTTAGGTTTATGTTTATGTTTATTTTTTACTTTAGTTTTATTTTTATTTTATTTTTCAGGTGTAGGTTTTTGTTTTTTTATTTTTAGGTTTAGGTTTTAGGTTTTTATTTTAGTTTACTTTTAGATTTTATTTTTTGGTTTAGGATTAGGTATATTTTTGATTTATTTTATTTTATATAGTTTAGGTTGAAGCTTAGGTTTAGGTTTTATTTATTTTAGTTTAGTTTATTTTAGTCTAGGTTTAGGTTTATTTTATTTCTATTTTTGGTTTAGGATTTTTTTTAGTTTTAGGTTTAGGTTTTTATTTAGTTTTTATTTTACTTTATTTTAACTTTATTTAATTTTTATTTTAGGATTAGTTTTCATTTAATTTAGATTTTTTATTTTTTAGTTTAGTTTATATTTTTATTTATTTTATTTTAGTTCAATTTTTATTTTTTATTTTATTTTCTTTTTGGGTTTAGGTTTAGGTTTAGGTTGTAGTTTATGTTTTTATTTATTTATTTATTTAGGTTTGGGTTTTTTTAGGGCTTAGGGTTAGTTTTATGGTTTAGTGTTTGGGTTTTTTTAATATTTAATTTTTGTTAAATTAAGTAAACTAGCATTTTTATCTTTATTTTATTTTTTTATTAATTTTAGTTTATTTTTTTATTTTTTTAGTTTATTTTATTTATTTTAAGTTTATTTATTTTTTTAAGTTTAGGTTTATTTTTTAGTTTAGTTTCAGTTTTATTTTATTTTTTAGATTTAGATTTTACATTTTATTTTTAGGTTTAGGTTTAAGTTTTTATTTTATTTTTTATAGTTTGAGGTTTGAGGTTTTATTTTAGGTTTATTTTTAGGTTTTATTTTTTGATTTAGGTTTAGGTTTATTTTTAGTTTATTCTATTTTTAGTTTATTTTAGGTTTAATTTTGGGTTTAATTTATTTTAGTTTAGTTTATTTTAGCTTAGGTTTAGGTTTATTTTATTTTATTTTTTTTTTATAGTTTAGGTTTTATTTTTTATTTTTTATAGATTTTATTTTTAGGTTTAGGTTTTTAATTAGTTTTTATATAATTTTATTTTATTTTTATTTTACATTTAATTTTTATTTTATTTAGGTTTTTTAATCTTAGGTTTATTTTATTTTATTTAGTTTAGTTAAGGTTTTAATTTATTTTATTTTAATTTATTTTTATTAGTTTATTTTTATTATTTTAGGAAGTTTAATTAATTTTATTTATAGGTTTATTTAGTGTTTAGGTTTTTTGTGGTTATGGCCTGGGTTAGAGTTTGGAGGGTTGTGGCCCAGGGTTTTCAGGCTAGTGGTTAGGCCTGGGCCCAGGTAGAGCTCAGCATCAGCTCAGTTTTGTGGTGAGCCCAGGATCTTTGTGGGAGGGTACAAGGTCAGGGATAGTAAAGGGCCTGGGAGCCCAGTTAGGGCCAGTTGGGTGTCAGATTATGTGGGTTGGGGTCTTTTAAATCCAGTTCAGTGTTGGGTCAGGTCAGGAGTGGGTAGGGTAGGGTTAGCATAGGTTACAGTTTAGTAGATTTTAGGTTTGGGCTCAGGGAAGGTGTTTAGAGTTTAGTTTAGGTTTTTTTTTTGTATTTATTTTTTCTTTTATTTTATAGGTTTATTTTAGTTTATCTTAGGTTTATTTCTTTTTTATTTTAGGTTTAGTTTTTATTTTTTAGTTTAGTTTATGTTTTTATTTATTTTATTTTAGTTTAGTATTTATTTTTATTTTATCATCTTTTTGGGCTTATGTTTAGATTTAGGTTGTAGTTTATGTCTTTTTTAAGTTTAGGTTTTAGTGGTGTATGGAGTCATTTAGGGTTTAGGGTTTAGTTTGTGGGTTTAGGGTTTAGGGACCAGTCAGGGTTTATGGTTTTAAGGTTTAGGGTTAGTAAGGTTTAGGTAGTTTAGGGTTTAGGGTTTAGGTTTTATTTTTTTTAGTTTGAGGTGAGGTTTATTTTAGGTTTATTTTGTGGTTTATTTTGATTTAGGTTTAGTTTATTTTTAGTTTATTTTATTTTTAGTTTATTTTAGGTTTAATTTTGGGTTTAATTTATTTTAGTTTAGTTTATTTTAGCGTAGGTTTAGGTTTATTTTATTTTAGGTTTAGCTTTTTTTTTAGTTTAGGGTTTAGTTTTATTTTTTATTTTTTATAGATTTTATTTTTAGGTTTAGGTTTTTAATTAGTTTTTATATTATTTTATTTTATTTTTATTTACATTTTTTTTATTTTATTTAGGTTTAATTTAGGTTTATTTTATTTTATTTATTTAGTTAAGGTTTAATTTATTTATTTTAATTTATTTTATTAGTTTATTTTATTTTATTTTATGTTTGTTTTTTATTAATTATTTATTTTATTTTTTAGTTTAGATTTTTATTTTTTATTTTATGTTTGGCCAGGGTTTAGGTTTAGTGTTTTGTGGTTTTTAGGTAGGTTTAGGGTTTGTGGCTTTTTTTGTGGCCTGGATTGAGTTTAGCATTTTAGGGTTTAGGGTTTTAAAGGGCCTAGGATCTTTCAGGGTCACATCATGGCCATTTTAAGTTTAGGTTAAAGCTAGGGTAGTGGTTTGGGCTCAGTTGTTGATCTTTTTGGGTCAGGGCCCATGTTAGGGTGTTTTCAGGTCAGGTTAGTTAGGCCTGTTTAGGCCCAGGGCCCAGCACTAGGTCATTTAGGGCCAGATAGGTTGTGGAGTTTAGTCGTGGTAATGTTTAGTGTTTTAGTTTGGAGTTTTTGTATCTTTTTAGGTCCCATTTTAGGTTTAGGTTTTATTTAGTTTTATCTTAGATCAGGTTTATTTCTTTATCTTTAGGTTTAGTTTATTTAGTTTTTATTTATTTTATCTTAGTTTAGTTTTTATTTTTATCTTATCCTTTGGGTAGGTAGATTTAGATTTATTTTTAGGTTTAGGTCTTTCAGGCTCAGGCAAGGTAAGTTTTTAGGGTTTAGGGAGTTTAGGTTTAGTAAGCCCAGTGTAGTCAGTGGCCTGGGTTTAGTGGGTGGTGGGTTAGTTAAAGCCCAGTGGGTAGAGTTTAGGTTTAGGTTTAGGATTTTAGTAGTTTAGGTTTAGGGTCAGGGTTTATGGCTCATGTTTAGGGTTAGAGTCAACCATGGCTCAGTGCCTAGGGTTTAGGTAGTGGTGGGCAAGGAGGTTTATATAGGTTTGGGTTTAGGGTTTTTTTCTTCTAGTGGTTTAAGTATTTTTTGTCTTTTTTATCTTTAGATTTAGGTTTCATTTCATTTAATTTATTTTAGGTTTATTCATTTTTATTTTAGGTTTAGTTTTATTTTAATTAGGTTTTATTTTTTAATTTAGTTTAGGTTTTATTTTATTTTAGTTTAATTTTATTTTTATTTTATCTTCTTTGAGTTTAGGCTCATTTAGGTTGTGGTTTTATGTTTCTTTTAGGTTTAGATTTTTTCTTAGTGTTAGGTGTATTTTGGTTGGTTGTAAGTTTAAGATTTAGGGTTTAAAGTTAGCTAGGGGTTTAGGGTTTTTAAATTTTTTTTAAATTAAGTAAACTAGGTTTATGTTTATTTAGTTTATTTTTTATTTATTTTAGTTATTTTTGATTGTTTTATTTTTATTTAGTCTAGTTTATTTATTTTAGGTTTATTTATTTTTATTTATGTTTTATATTTTAGTTTATTTTTTAGGTTTAAGCTTAGGTTTAAGTTTATTTTTTAGTTTAGTTTTATTATTATTTTATTTTTTAGGTTTAGGTTTTACTTTTTATTTTTAAGTTTAGGTTTAGGCTTTTATTTTATTTTTTTAGGTTAAGGTTTTAGCGTTTTATTTTAGGTTTATTTTTAGGTTTTATTTTTTAGTTTAGGTTTAAATTTATTTTTAATTTATTTTATTTTATTTAGTTTAAGGTTTAGGTTTAGTTAATTTTAAGTTTAGGTTTAGGTTTTATTTATTTTAATATAGTTTATTTTAGTTTAGGTTTAAGTTTATTTTATTTTGTTTATTTTATTTTATTTTAGGTTTATCTTTTTTTTTAGTTTAGGGTTTAGGTTTTATTTTTTATTTATTTTTGGGTTTTATTTTTAGGTTTAGGTTTTTATTTAGTTTTTATTTTATTTTATTTTATGTTTATTTTAGGTTTATTTTATTTTTATTTTTTGTTTAGTTTTTATTTTATTTAGGTTTTTTATTCTTAGGTTTATTTCATTTTTTCGTTTAGCTTAGGCTTTTATTTATTTTATTTTAATTTGTTTTATTTATTTATTTTATTTTATTTTTAGGTTTTGGTTTTTTTTATTAATTTTATTTATATGTTTTATTTAGTTCAAGTTTAGGTTTTTAGGTTTTTAGGTTTTTAGGGATTAGGGTTGGGGTTTGGGTAGGGTTTTAGCATTTTAGGATTTAGGGTTTATGGTTTCAGATTTTAGTGGTTTAGGATTTAGTTATGTTAGTTTAGTTTAGGCTCAGTGGTTAGGGCCTAGGAGGGCTCTGAAGTGCTCAGATCAGTCAGGATTTAGTGCCTTCAAATTGGTCAGTTTTATGATTTTGGGGTTTAGTGAAGGCCAGAGTTTAGGGTTAGTTTAGGTCATTTAGTTGTGGTTATTAGTGAGCCCAGGGTCATTGTAGAGTTTAGTAGGGTTTGGGTAGTGGGTTTATTGTTTAGAGTAGGTTTGAGTAGGTTTAGTTTATTATTTATTATTTAGGTTTAGTTTACTTTTAGGTTTAGTTTTTATTTTATTTTAGGAGGATTTTATTTTAGGTTTATTTTAGGTTTTATTTTTAGTTTAGTTTAGGTTTATTTTAGTTTATTTTATTTTATTTAGTTTAGGTTTAGTTAATTTTAGGTTTATGTTTTATTTATTTTAATTTAGTTTATTTTAATTTAGGTTTATTTTATTTTATTAGGTTTATGTTTTAGTTTATTTAGGTTTATTTTTTATTTCTTTTATGTTTTATTTTAGGTTTAGGTTTTATTTAGTTTTATTTTATGTATTTTAGATTTATTATTTTTTATTTTGTTTAGTTTTATTTTAGAAAGTTTATTTCATTTTTGTTTAGTTTAGGCTTTTATTTATTTTATTTTAATTTGTTATATTAGTTTATTTTATTTATTTAGGTTTTGGTTTATTAATTATTTATAGTTTATTTAGTTCAGTTGGTAGGTTGTGGTAGGTTTAGGGTGGAGAGTTTAGTGGAGGGTTTAGGGTTTATGGCCTAGGGTGGATTTAGGATTGTTATTTGCTCAGGTTTGGGTTTGTTTAGCTTAGTTTAGGGTCTTTAGGACTCCAGGGTCTTGGCCCAGCCTATTTTGTCAGGTTGATGATCTTAGTCCCAGTGCAGATTTAGTGGAGCTCAGGGTGGATCTGGGGAGTTCAGTGAGGGCAGGGCCTAGGTCAATCATTTAGGGCCCAGGGCCCAGGGTTGATTTGGGTTTAGGTAAGGTTTAGATGATCTGTGGCCCAGGGTTTAGTGAGGGTCAGGTGGGTTGTTTTAGTTTAGTTATTCTTATTTAATTTAATTTAAATGTAGGTTTATTTTAATTTTAATTTAGTTATTGTTATTTTAGGTTCATTTATTTTATTTAGGTTTTCATTTTAGCATATTTTAGATTTTAGGTTAGGTTTTCATTTTATAAGTTTAGGTTTTACTTTTTATTTTTAGGTTTAGGTTTAAGTTTTTATTTTATTTTTTTAGGTTTAGGTTTTAGGTTTTTATTTGAGGTTTATTTTTAGGTTTTATTTTTTTTTTAATTTAGGGTTAGGTTTATTTTTAGTTTAGTTTATTTTAATTAGTTTAGGGTTTAGGTTTTATTTGTTTTATTTTAGTTTATTTTAGTTTAGGTTAAGGTTTATTTTATTTTATTTATTTTAGGTTTAGTTTTTTTAAGTTTCATGGGATTTTATTTAGTTTTATTTTATTTTATTTTTATTTTATTTTTATTTTATGTTTAGTTTTATTTTATTTAGGTTTTTTATTTTTAGGTTTATTTTATTTTTTTAGTTTAACTTAGGTTCTTATTTATTTTATTTTAGTTTAGTTTTAATTTTTTATATTATTTTTTTTTAGGCTTAGGCTTAGGTTTAGGTTTAGGATTAAGTTTAGGTTTATGTTTTAGTTTAGGTTTTTATTTTATTTTATTTTTTTATTTTATTTTGGTTTAGGTTTGTTAATTTATTTTGTTTTTAGTTTAGGTTTTGGTTTTTAGTTTTTTTTAGGGTTTAGGGTTTAGGGTTTAGTGTTTAGGGATTAGGGTTTTGTGAGAGTTAGGTTGTGGGTTAGGATTTGGAGTTTAGTGTTTAGGCTTTATTTCAGATGGTTTGGGTTTAATAAGCTGGTTGGTTTATTTAGTTTATTAAGTTTATTTTATTTTTGTTTTTATTTATGTTTATTTTTTAATTTTATTTAGTTTAGTTTTTTATTTTAGTTTATGTTTTTTTTATTTTTTTTAGGTTTAAGTTTAAGTTTAGCTTTTTTTTAGTTGAGTTTTATTTTTATTTTATTTTTTTAGGTTTAGGTTTTATTTTTTATTTTTTAGGTTTAGGTTTATGTTTTTATTTTATTTTTTATGGTTTAGGTTTTAAGTTTTCATTTTAGGTTTATTTTTTAGGTTTTTATTTTTTAATTTCAATTTAGGTTTATTTTTAGTTTATTTTATTTTATTTAGTTTAGATTTAGGTTTAGGTTTAGTTTATTTGAGGTTTAGGTTTAGTGTTTAAGGTTAGTTTAAGGTTTAGGGTTTAGGGTTTAGGGTTTAGGGTTTGGGGTTTAGGGTTTAGGGTTTAGGGTTGAGGGTTTTAGGGTTTAGGGTTTAAGGTTTATGGATTTTAGGGTTTAGGATTTTGGGTTTAGGGTTTAGGTTTTAGGTTTATGGTTCAGGTATTAGTTTAGTGTTTAGAAATTTTGGATTTTTTTTAATGCAGAACAAATTCATATTCAACATTTGTTCTTTTCAGTTTCATCAACCATGTAACACACCAAGTTTTCTAAGACATAAGTGACGACATAGATAAAAAATTAGCACGCATAGAGCGAATCAAAAACCCTAGATAACGAGAACTATCTCAACTATAAAGACACAGTTGCATAAGCATTAGATCAGAATGGAGTTCTTCAGTTTCTCTAGTTCCCAACAGAGCCACCCCGACCTCTCTAATTATGGGATACACCATGTATCCCCGATCTCTCCCTCTGCCACCGCCATGGCTTTAACCTCTGTCACTCCTCCTGCCTCTGAAACCACTACTCTGACCACCATGCCCATATCCACTAGCACCTCAAAATCCTCCACCACCACTGTGATAACCGCCACCTCTGCCTCCACCACCAGATCTTGACTGAGACTGGTTGACGGTGATGTTCCTGCTGTTAAGGTTCTGCCCATTCTTAGAGTTTAGGCTTAGGCTTATTAGGTTTTAGGGTTTAGGTTTAATTTTTAATTTATTTAGTTACTTTAGGTTCATGTTTAAAGTTTGAGGTTTAGGATTTAGGGTTTAGGGTTAGTGTTTAGGGTTTAGGGTTTAGGGTTTAGAGTTTAGGGTTTAGTATTTAGGGTTTAGGATTTAGGGTTTATGTTTTATGCTTTTATGCTTTTAGGGTTTAGGGTTTAGGGGTTTAGGTTGGTTTAGGTTTAGTTTTTTAGGTTTAGTTTTGGTTTTTTTTAATAGAGAACAAATTCAAATTCAACATTTCTTCTTTTCGATTTCATCAACCAAGTAACACACCAACTTTCATAAGATAGAAGTGATGAAATATATAAAAAATTAGCAGGCATAAAGCAAATCAAAAACCCTTGATAACTAGAACCATCAAAACTATAAAGATGTAGTTCCATAAGTAGGGGATCAGATAGGTCGTTCTTCAGTTTCTCCAGTTCCCATCAATACCACTCTAGCCTCTCCAGTAGTGGGATCCACCATCATATCTCGAATCTCTCCCTCCGCCACCACCACGGTTGTAACCTCCATCGCTCCTCCCACCTCCATAAACACCAATGCTTTGGCCACCACCTTCATATCCACTAGCATCTCCAAATCCCCCACCACCACTACAATAATCACCACCCATCAAGATTTAGACTTTGATTGATGTTCATGTCCACTGTAGCCCATTCTTAGGGTTTTGGATTAGGTTTATTGTAGGGTTTAGGTTTATTTTTTATTTTATCTAACCTTTAGGGTGGGTTTGGTTTACGTGGGTGATTTGGAGGTGGTTTAGGTTTAGGTTTAGGGTTTAGAGTTAGGGTTTAGGGTCAGGGTTTAGGGCTTTAGAGTTGTGGTTTAAGTTAGGGATTAGGGTTTTTTAGGGCTTAAGGTTCTTAGGGTTATAGAGTGGTGGTTTAGGTTTAGTGTAGGGTTTAGGTGGTTCACTTGGGTTTGAGTGGGATGGTTTTTAGGTTTGGGTTTGGTTGGTTTGGATTAGTTTAGGGTCTGGTTAAGAGTGGGTTAGTATATAGTTTAGGTTTTCAAAAATTACAAAATAGAAAGTTTATTTATTTAATTTTATTTATTTAGATTTAGGTTTATTTTATTTTATTTAATTTAGTTTATTTATTTTAGGTTTATTTATTTTAGGTTATTTTTCTTTAGTTTATTTGTTAGTTTATGTTTGTTTAGTTTATTTTTTATTTTATTTTAGGTTTAGGTTTTATTTTTTATTTATAGGTAGGTTTAGGTTTTATTTTATTTTTAGCTTATTTTAGGTTTTTAGGTTTTTTAGTTTAGGTTTAGGTTTATTTTTAGTTTATTTTATTTTATTTAGTTTATGGTTTAAGTTTAGTTTATTATAGGTTTTATTTATTTTATTTTAGTTTATTTTTGTTTAGATTTATGTTTATTTTATTTTGTTTATTTTAGGTTTAGATTTTTTTTAGTTTAGGGTTTAGGTTTTATTTATTATTTATCTTTAGGTTTACTTTTTAGGTTTAGGTTTTTATTTAGTTTTTATTTAATTTTATTTTAGGTTTATTTTATTTTTATTTTTCATTTAGTTTTTATGTTATTTATGTTTTTTTATTTTTTGGTTTATTTCATTTTTTAGTTTAGTTTAATTTTTTATTTATTTTATTTTAGTTTAATTTTTATTTTTTTATTTCATTTTATTTTTAGGTTTTGGTTTAGGTTTTCTTTTAGGTTTTAGTTTATGTTTTTATTATATTATATTTTTTATTTTATTTAGATTTATGTTTTTTTATTTATTTTATTTTTATGTTTTATTTAGTTTAGGTTTAGGTTTTTAGTGTTTAGGATTTAGGGTTTAGGGTTTAGGGTTTAGTTTAAGGTTTAAGGTTTTTTTTTTCAACAGAGAACAAATTCAAATTCAACATTTCTTCTTTTAAATTTCATCAACCAAGTAGTAAACTAGGGAAGTGAGGTAATTAAATGACCTCCTTGGGACTAGCTAAAGCCTCACGTTCCTGAGATGTCTAGACTATATACCCATTAGCATTCAATCTTATATAAATCAACACATGAATAGAGGAAAGAGAACTCAACATTCATACACTTAAGCTATAAGCACATGCATTTCTTATGTATTTACAACTATCATGATAATACATATTATTATTCATTTATAAGCTTTTGAAAAATACATTTGGATTTAATAGTGATATTAGCCACACATATATTAAATTAAATCAACACATGCAAGTTTAGATAAAGGAAATCCATTTTATTTTACTTGATTTTGAAAAGATGGATGCATGAATTCAAATGACATACCAAATTTAACATGATTGGAAAGAGGACAATCAAATATAAGCATGTGATTCATTCAACCAAACTAGTTCTTAAGGACAATAAAATCAAATAAGATTCAAAGCTTCTTTACTAATTAAGTTTTGGATTTGATTTAAACCCATTCCCACATTAGTGATTTCATTTAATTTAAGGAAATGTAATTAAGTTGATTTTATGTGTTAATTAAGTTGAACCCTTAATTACCATTCCCACATTAGTGATTTGATTTAATTTAAGGAAATGTAATTAAGTTGATTTTATGGGTTAATTAAGTTGAACCCTTAATTAGATGAATTAATTACCCTTACCTATGTCACCTTAAAGTAATTAACTAAATAATTATGAGCCAACATGATATGCATGGAAAATAAACTTGCAATGATCCTAGAAATAAAAGGGGCCTAATGCAATTGGCTCATGATTAATAGTTAATTTGATTAAGGACTTAATTAATTACTCTTATGGTTTTCCCACACATGTGGACTAACCATAATTTCATTAAACCTTTAGGTTATTAAACACCCAAAGATCTACCCCATGATTTAATTAATTCATGTGATTATGATTTCAATTTGATTAAGTGATTTAATTAATTAGTTAAATCTTAATTAATTCATTTTGGGGTGAAATGAACTAGTGGAAAGGGGTCCAACCCAATTCCTTAGTTACTATTGAATAATGATTAATAAACTTAATTAACCAATTTATTACTATTCATGGGATTAATTAATCATTAATTAACATAAAAGAGTAATTAAGGTTTAATTAGTCAATTTTCTTAATTAAGTGAGCAATAAATCCCAAGGAAATCATGGGAGGCAGAGGTCATCCCATTAAATTAACCCACAAAATATGGGATTAATTATTCAAGTAATTAAGTAGTAATTATGCTAATTAATTTTGCAATTAAACCTTAATTATTGTTCAAAATTAGTTAAGATCATTTTTAATTAATTCTCCTCTAAAATACCTTTAAAATTAATATTATTTGCATTTTTTATTTCTATGATTTTTTATGATTTTTAGAACTTTCAGCCATTAAAAATAATTAATTAATTAGGCCTAATTAAAGCCTAATCCTTGCCACGCACGCCGACGCATGCTTTCCACTTGGCCACGATTGGCTTAAAACTTATCCGACCGCCTACGCAAGGTGGAGGATGCGCTTTCATCCATATTCGATCTAAGATTGACTACGATTAATCCCATAGCTTAATAGATTAAATCGATCGATCTAGGAATCTAATCAACCGCTCATTCCAATCATGGAATGACGGATCTAAGTTCACGTGAGTAAAGGAGAATGGAGTCCGTCCACCATTGCTCACTTGATCAAAGCCCGCTCGATCAACTCCAAAAAGAACCCCACCTCACATTGATCAGAGGGGATCCAACGATCCAGATCACATGTGATGCAAGTTTTCTTCAAAAAGCTCCAACCCATTTTTGCCTAAGTTTCAGTTTTGGAAGCATACCTCTCTAGAGCTCAAGATTGGCAGCTCAAACGATTAAGGAAGCTTCATCTAGTGGAGAGAAGCTATGTTGAGTAGCAATTGGATTAATTCCTTGACGTTTGCTCAGAAGACAATGAGCCCACAATTTGGAGCTTGGCTTTGATCAAAGTCCCACCTCTAGTGCCCCGTAAGCTTGGGAGATGATTTGTTCTTGCTCGATGAGGCCTAGGGAAGGTGTGTGCAAAGTTAATTTGAGTTTGATGGAGAAATGGGAAAGTTAGGTCGAAAATGGAAGTGTCCTATTTCAGGATGGATCATAAAGGCTTTTTCTTATCAAGGAATGAGCTTGGGAGCTTAGGGAATGGCTCTAGCGGCTCATCTTGGGTGCTAGGGGCTCTAAGGAATGATTTTTCTATGTGTTTGAGTGGAAATGAGAGGGTGTAAACCCCCCTTCATCATGATCGAATGTTGGGATCAGGTTTGGCTTCTAGTCATCATTCAACCATCTCAAGGAGTCATGGGTGGCAGGGAGGAGGTGAGTTGGCTCAGCTTGGTTGGTTAAAGGTGTGGAGGTGGCTGCCAAGGAGGAATCATGGGTGTCTTATGGGTTTCAAATGCTCTAATGGGGTGGGTGAGGTGATTTCATCTCCATGGTCATGGATGACCCCACCATTTAAGCAAGTGTCTTGTGTGGACCATTGAGAGAGTACCAAGTGGCCAAAGAATGAAATGACCACTTACATGAGTGATTTGTCTCATGTGATGCCCTTGACCCAAGGGTAGAATGATTATTTGGCATTATATCTAATTTGGGCAGATGAGTCAATGGGTTAGCCCAAATTTCAAGTCAATTGGAGTTGATTTGTTAGTTTGGCTCAATTTGACATTTAGGTCAAATTAGGTTAGGTTGTCAAGTTGACCAATTGGTCAAATTGGGTCAAACCAAGGGTTGGGTCAAGTTCATATGATCATTTGGGATGTTTTGGTTCAATTGGTTTGGTTTAGTTTGGCTTAGATTTGATTTTGACTCATTTGAATTCATTTGAGTCAAATGGGTTGTTGACCAATTTGACCAAATTAATTGCTTTCTTGGGTGTTGGTTTTGGTTTAGTTGACCAATTGAAGATAAGTGGAGGCTTTGGTTTCAATTAATTTGGATTTGGTTTTGATTTAGGCCAACTTGAACCTTTAGATTACTTTGGACTAAGTAGGTCAATTAGGTCCAATCATGGCTTTGGTCAAGTTCAACAATCAATTTGGAATGAACTTGAGTTATTGGTTGCAATCAATTTGGTTTCTATTTTGATTTGACCCAATTTGGTATTTTAGGTCAATTTGGGTCAACTTGGGTCAAGAGGGCCAATTGGGTTTTGTTTGACTCAATTAAAGGTCAAGTCATATTCAAATATTGATTTTGATTTGTATGATCTGGTTTCAAGGATTTATCTTAGTTGTAAGTTTTAGTTCATATGGGTTATGGGTTCACTTGGTAAAAGTTGACTTGGTCAGACCAAGTTGACTTGGTTTGACCTAATTTATGAAATTGATCAACCTAGGTGATCAACAATCATGATGGGAGGTTTTGATTTCCAATTTGGGTAGGATTAGAACTTGGCTCAAATAGGTCAAATTGGCCACTTTGGGTCAAGTGGACCAATTGGGTTTAGTTGGCCTGATTTTGGGTTGAGTTTGATTTAGTTGAGTTTATATATGGATTTGGGATTGATATATAAATTCAATTGCAATTGGCTTGATTTCAAATGGGCTTTGTTCATTTGAACATTTCAAGTCAAAAAGGTTAAGTTGGGTTTGACTTGGGTTGATTTTGGTTTCACTAGATGATTGTAGATTTCATTTATATTTGTGAATATGATTGAAGGTATGATTGATTCATGAGAGAATCAATTGAATTTGGATTTTGAATGAAGGAATTTGGCTAAGTCCATGGAGTTGGGTCATGTGGCTTAGGTTTGGATTTTGATTTGATTTAATTTAGTTTTGTTGATTTAAATGTATATTTAATTAAAATTGGTGATGATGATTGAAAATATGATTGATTTGTGAGAAAATCAATTGAGTTTGACTTGATTTGGATTAAGATTTGGCTAAGTCCATGGGATAGGTCATATTGATTAGGAAGGGTTTTGATTTAATTTGATTTAGTTTGATTTAGTTTTGATCATTTGAATGTAGATTTGAGTTATATTTAGGAAGCTGATTGAAGATATAAATTGATTATGAGAAAATCAATTAATTTTGGATTGATTTGGATTAAGATTTGGCTAAGTCCACTGGATAGATCATATGGCTTAGGAAGGGTTTCAAGTTTGGTTTTGATCATGGGCTTCAATCATTTGGTTTTGGAATTTGGGTTTGGATTTGAATTTGAATTTGATGTTTAAATTGAACTTGAGGTTTGGTTTGAGAAGGTGAACATCGACTGGATATGGGATGTAGGGTAGGTGGATTACCCTAATCCTAAAGCATATCCTAATGCTATGGTTAACCCTTCTAAGTCTTTAGACTTAGGTTAAGTGTTTACCTAATTATTAGAAGTTTCTTATGACTACGGAAGTCTTAGTGTCTAGAAAACTCCTAGGTCTAAGATGGGAACATTAAATTTGCACTCCAAAAGTGTGGTCAACAGGCCTTAGGCTCCATAGTGTTACCCTTGGAGATAGATGATTAGAAAACTGAAGCCAAGTTTCACATTATAGACTCAGATACATCTTTCAATGCTTTCTCATGGATACATGAGAACAACATAGTTTCATCCTCTACATGTTGTATGAAGTGAGAGGTGGGATCATCTACTATGTCAATGGAGATCTCAAGCGATTTATAGTTCACGAGGTTGTCATATATGAGGATGCAGCTTACTATCTTACTCAAAATCAGCAAGTCTATTTTGCAAACTTGGCCAAAGTTTAAAGTAAAAGAAAAATAAAAATAAAAAGAAAAAGAAGGAGAAAAGAAAAAGAAAAAAAAAGAAAATGAAAAAGAAAATAAAAGAGAGAGGAAATAGACTTGAAGGAGGAAGTGGAGCCTGACATTAGACTCCACCCATAGTTTGTTACTCCATTCAAACATATGGGCAGGATGACCTAACCTCCACTAGGCAGAGGAAGAGGCTAGTTCAGAGGTAGTCCCAGGGGTGGAAAACCTCCTTATTGGCCACCCAATAGAAGATATATCCCATTTATCAAGAGTACACTTGCTATCCATATAGACTTAGAATCTAGTTCATAGGATGAGTCTTATATAGTTAGCACACTAGCCAACTCTTCTCAATAGTAGATTCCCTTGGAGGTTACACTTGAGCTAGATAGTGATGAAGATTGAGCTCCAAAGTAAAGCATATGTATATCCAAGTGTATATGTGAAATAATTAGGCATCAGTTGGGAACCTTAGGATTAACCCCACTTTCCTCTCAAAAAGCCAAGTGTTTAGTAGTTAAGGAAGCCCCTAAGTCATCCACAAGTGTGAAGACTTAGAGCACAAGTCAGACTACTTTGAAAGAATATGGAAGAATAAATGCAAAGTTTCAATCAAGACCGGACTAGATTCTATAGTGGGTTGATGATGATTACCGCTTATCATCACAATCATCATTTGGAATCTGGTTCTTTTCAAATACATATTAACTCATATGAGGAGCTGCTTAGAAACTTGATGATCATGATTTTAAAGTCAAAGATGCACCGCTAGAGTTCAAAGAAGAGATCAAATCAACCATCGACAAGCTCAACGAAATAAACTTAGGAATTGAAGAATATCCATGCCCGACATACATCAGTTCTTTGTTGAATGAAATTGAAACAAATGACTTTGTTAGGCCATTAATTAAGTTTAAGGAGTGCTTTGTATGGAGTTATGAAGAGATGCCTGGATTGGCTCCAAACATAGTAGTCCATAAATTAGTAATATAGCATACTACTAACTCTATCAAGCAAGCTCCTAGATGCATGTGATTAGACATTGAACAATAGGTCATTTATGAAGTCATGAAATAATTGATGTTGGCTTCATCTAGGATGAAAAATTTCTTACCTGGTTAGCCAGCGTCATCCCATTTAAGAAAAAGAATGGCTAAATTTACATATGCGTCAATTTTATGGATTTAAATAAAGCATGTCCAAAAGACAAATTTCCACTACCAATCTCGGAGTTGATGGAGGACATTGCCTCATCACATGCAGTCTTCTCTTTCATGGATGGCCCATCTAGATATAACCAAATAAAGATGGGAAGATGAAATACTTTAGAACCCCAGAATCTATTGCTATTAGGTCATGTCTTCAACCTTAAAAATGTCATGCTACATACCACAATGACTGAATCTTCAATGAACTTATTCATCATCAAGTCGAGTGTCATGATCTCGTGGTCAAAAGTAGAGAAAAGGAAGACCATCTCTTTACTTGAGAGTTAAGAAGATAGTTTAACCTCAAAATGAACCCCTTGAAGTGTGCATTGAGTAGCTGTGGAAATTCTTGGTTTATTGTCTCGACACCGTGGAATTGAAATAGATCCGGAGAAGATTAATGTGATATTAGAAATGCCATCCCCTAAAAGTTTAACTCAACTCAGATCATTCCAAATGCCATTGGCATGTCTAAGATGTTTTATATCCAACTTATCGGCAAGATGTCAGCTATTCTCAGGATAAGGATGCCAAGTTTGAGTGGGATGATAAGTGTGAACATGCCTTCGAAGACATCAAGCATTACCTGATGATGCCGCTGGTTCTATCAGCCCCTATCCCTGCCAAGCCACTTATACTTTACACTGCTGTGTTAGACTTCTCCTTTGGTGCTTTGTTGGCCCAAGCCAATGATTAAGGGAAGGAAAATTCACTCTACTACCTCAATCATCATCTAATCCTTGATGAGGCTAATTATCCATTCATTAAGAAGCATGTCTTAGCTTTAATCTTTTCATCCCAAAAGCTACATCACTACATGATTCTTTATAAGGTGAACTTAATCTCTAGGATCAATCCACTAAAGTATCTCATGACATGGTCGACACTATCCGGATGGTTGGCACGACGGTCCCTGAATCTCTCATAGCTTGACATTACCTTTATACCCCTTCGTGTGGTGAAAGAATAAGCACTAGCAGATTTCTTAGCAGCACATCCACTTTCTGCTGACTTTTCATTTAGTTATGATCTAACCGATGAAAAAATCATGAACTTATAAGATTCTTGCATTCACTGGTGGGAGATGTACTTTGATGGTGCAACTTCCTCTCAAAGAAGAGAAGAACTATAATCTACTATTTCAAGAATAGAAGAAGTAGGAATAGTTCTCTTAACTTCGAACCTCTATGTGATAAGATTCTCATATCATCTATCCAATCCTTGCACCAATAACGAAGCTGAATATGAGCCTCTAATTTCCATCTGGAGTTAGTCGTTACTCTAAGCATCTAGAACATCAACATCTTCAAGGATTCTCAGCCAATTATTAACCAAATCACTTGGTCCTATAAGGTTATAAAGCTTAAGCTCCATCACTACCATAAGTTCACCATGGAGTTGTTAGCCAAAATCCCAGAGGTTACCATTTATAAGATTCCCCGAGGAGAGAACACAATAGTGTATGCTTTAGCCAAGCTTTCCAAAGAGTTGACATAGAGGATGAGTCCATATCAATAAAGGTCCAAAATAGACATGTCTTATCCCTTATTGATATTGAACTCATCAAAAAGTACTCTCTTGAAGGGGAGTTTTCCATTGCCAAGAAGGATGAGGAGTTAGATTGGAGGAAACCATTCATGGATTACCTAAATAAAAGAAAACTACCTTAAGAGAAGTCCCAAGATCATCAGATGAAGTAGAGAGCACTTTCCTATGCTCTTATGGATGGTTTATTGTACCAGCAATCTTTCAATCATATGTGGTTACGTTGTTAGACAAGTATGAAGCCCATAAGATCATGACTGAGGTACACTCAAGATTATGTGGAGCTAACCAATTCAGTGTAAAGATTAAAGCCAAGATGAAGAGACTAGGATACTACTTATCATTGATGATCAAAGATTGCAAGGATATAGCTAGGCGATGCCACCAATGTCAAATACAAGGTGTGGTCTTACACCAACCACCCAACATTCTACATCTTACATTAGCCTCATGATTATTCGAGTGTTGTGGTACCAACATAGGTTTGATTCCTCATTCTTCTAAGCATCATTAGTTTATCTTAGCTACTACTAACTACTTTTCAAAATGGGCAAAGGTGATTCCACTCAGAGAGGTCACAGCTCAGCATGTGCTCTAATTTTTTAGGAATCATATCGTATATAGGTTCGGAGTGCCTTGATGAATTATATCTGATAATGGTACTACTTTTAAGAGAATTGAGATCAACAACTTTGCCCAGAGACACAACATAGATTAGAAACATTCTACCATTAACTACTCGAGGGCAAATGGCCTAGTAGAAGTCTTGAATAAAGCTCTCATCCAAAAATTGAATAAGACACTCAACAATAACAAGTGAAAGTGGCATGAGTAGTTAGTTGAAGCCTTGTGAGCTTATCGTGCCACATATAAAACTCCAACTTAGTCTACTCCTCTCTCCTTAGTGTATGGGTCCTAAGCCGTTCTACCATTAAAAGACCAACTTCTATCACTAAGGATAGCTATGGGTAGTAAGATAGCATAACGCCAAGTTGCAGTTAGAAGAGCTCGAAAGTTTGGAGGAGAGATGCCAGTGGGCATGCCAAAACCTCAAGTTGTACAAAGCTAAAATAATTCAAGCTCACAACAAGTTGGTCTGTCCTAGAGCTTTTCAAGTAGGAGAGCTTATTTTAGTTCTAAGAAGACCGATTATTGCCCGTCATAAGATGGGAGACAAGTTTGAACACACTTGGGAAGGCCCTTTTGTCATAGAGAAGGCCTACAAAAGAGAATCTTATCAACTTATTAGTCATAAGAAAGAGCGTCCAATGCTTCAAATCAATGGAATCTACTTAAAAAAATATTATAAACCATGTTTGAATATAATTATCATCAATGAATATTTTATTTTGAATTCAATCTCTTCCATGTTGAAAGTATTCTTGTATGCGAATCTGCCATGATGTGTTTAAGGTAGGTGTAAGGAACCTGATCTGCATCTTATCCTTCATTGACACAACAAAAACATATAAAATAAACACATATCTTTGGTCTTGGTTAACTCTGAGTTGAGATAACTCCCCTAATAGCACTCACTCATTAGTTGCTCTAGGTCGGGCTGATGTGCTACCCTACTAGTGTGTCACCCCAGTGGTCTTCTTGCTTTGGAGAATGTAAGTCTGCTATGCTTTCTTTTCTTACTTGGCCACTGCACACCAACGAGTGCCTTATTAGTTTGGTATGCCTTACTGCATTGCTGGTAAGCTACCTCATGTTGGCTTCGTTTAAGAGGATGTGAGTCTGCTACACTTTCTTTTTGAATTAGCCTTTGTGCACTGACTGGGTTGAGTATATTTGTGGTTTGGGATAAGTCCCCTAGCAGTCCTTCCCTACTGACTAGTTCAAGTCTAGGTCCAGTCTTTCCTTAGGGCTCCCTACTTAGTAGTCGCTTTAAGTTAGATAAATATCTGTCCACAGACTATGATGATGGCCCGCTTGGAAAGTTGTAAGCCTTCATGCTTTCTTTCCAGATTGATCATTCCACATCGATGGGAACCTTGGGTTGGTTGGTTCTCACTATGCTAATAGATACACAACTCATGTAGATGAATACAACTTAGGTTGGTTGGTTCTCGCATAATAAGATACACCACACATAGAAGATGTAGGTCTACTACGCTTTCTCCTTGAGTTGGCTACCGTACACCTATAGGCTTTCTTTTCTAGGGCTCAAGATAATGCTTCTAGCAGCACCTTCCATGTGGGCACTATATTTGGATCACATCCTTTGCGACCCCATTTAGACAATACTTAGGTTACTATCAGATTGGACAGTTCCCCTTTCCTAGTAACCACTCCTATGGTTGGGGAATCCATCCTATGGATGTGTAGATTCTCCCTTGGTCCAATAAAATTGAGATAGGTCAAGGACAATATAGCCCCTTCTCTGTGTGGTCTCTCGCACACCAAGAGGGTCCACTCAAAAATATAAAAAAAAATGTATATTCACTTGTGGATTAGGAGGACACCCCTAGTGGTACCTTTTCCCAAGTAAGCATCCTAACTTTAGGATAGTGTTAGCAAAACTCCCTATAGGAATCACCTAACTACTCTTGAGTTGATATAAGTCTCCAGCGACATTCACTCAGTAGTCGCCCCTAAGTCAAGTTTGATTTGTTGGGCTTCCAACATGTCACCCTAGTGATTGTTCCCTGGTTCAAAAGATGTAAGTTTGTTACACCATCTTCTTAGCATAACCGTTACACACTGAAAGGAAACCCCTTAGGTTGGCTATCTCTACCCCACAGACAGTAGACTATCCTTTTGGATTTGTAAATTTGAGATAGAATTAGTTTGATATAGCCCATTCTTAGTGGGTCCATCACACACCGACATGGTTCATAAATTAAATCTATCAAATTTGACTGAGCTCACATCACCAGCAGATATTCCCTCAATTCAAAATCAAACTAAACCAAATAAACCATATTAAATAACATTAAATTAAGATAATATTAATCCTGACTACTTTTGAGTTGACATAAGTCCCCAGCGATATTCACTTAGTAGTCTCCCTAGGTCAGGTTTGATTTTTTATGCATCCAACATGTCACTTGGAAGATGTAAGTCTGCTATGCCTTCTTCTCATCATAGTCATTGCACATTGAAAGGCAACCCCATAGGTTGGCTAGCTCTACCCTGCAACCGATAGACTATCCCTTTGGATTTGTAAACCTAAGGTAGGTCAAGGCTGATATAACCCCTTCTTAGTGGGTCCATCACACACCAACATGGTCAATACATTAACTTAAATTAAATTAAACCCAATCAGATTTTCCCCAGTGGATTTAAAACACACCCTTCTCCCTAGTGGAGCCCTAAATCATATATAAACAAGTAAAGCAAATAAATCAAATTCAAAACCAACCTCTCTAGTGGAGCCAAATTAAACCAACTCTGCCAATACAATCTAAATCAAAGAAATGTAACCAAACTCTTATCCCCAGGGGATACATCCCCAAAAAAATTTATGAAATCAAACTCAAATCCTAATCCCCAGCGGATAGCCCAAACTTGCTTCCCTAGTGGAAAGTTCATATACCCAATCCCTAGCGGACTCGAGCCCATATCTCTAACAGATATGCCCCACATCAATTAAAATAAAATAAATTAAAGTCATTTTAATCTTAATCCCTGGTGGATTATAGGTTCTTATCAATAGCAAATCTTCTTTACACAAATCATATAATCAAATCAAATTCAAACCTTATGTACAGTAGATTTTCTTCTTTTATGCCCTCGACATAGACCCATCACATGTCATGTCCAATGCATGTGTGATCCCTTAGTGGATCTCCCTCCATGTCATTGACATGGTATTCTCATCAAATCTTATTTTTTCTCTTATGCACACCTTTAATACTTCAACCAAAAGCCTTACAATGTATTCATTCAAATTACATCTTCTTAACATTGTAATCAACATTTTATGATTTGTGATGGTGCAAGCTCAAACTAACTATACAATAACATGCTAAACATATTATAATGTGAATTAACACACTATATTATATTATATTATAATTTGCTATAATATAATATATTGTCTAACATTACACCTTATTAGAATCACTTAAAAAGAACAAATAACAAAATTTTCTCAAAATATAAATAATTATCATTTTAGATGTAAAATTGCTATTTTTCTATTAGAAATGGTACAAAATAGCATAATTTTTGTGTTGCTTCTTGATGTGTGCTATGAATTTAGCCAAATTCTTCCATCTCAACCTTCAAATTAACATTTTTGTGAGTTTTGACCCAATGTATTATAACAAAAGTAAAACATACCAAAATGTACAATAACATTTAGTAAAACACCACCACATTCATATATATGTGAAGTTATATTATTATGTACATTATATTTTAATATGCTTTCATATAATATATTATCTTACATTACACCTTAAAATGAACCACTTTAAGAAACAAATTTATAAAATTTGGTTGAAAAATGAACATTTATTTTGGATGCAAAATTCCATTCTTTTGATTAAATGACACACCATAGCACACCCCTAATGATGTTCCCTAAAGCATACCTTAAATTTGGCCAAATCCCATCATGTTAGCCTATAAGTCAATGTTTTTATGAATTTTACTAGTACAAACTCCTTTGCAACATACTATAATAAACTAAAATATGCTAAACAACAAGTAGTAGTACACAATAGTATGCTATAATGCATGATACTACACTATGTTATGGCATCCTATATTATAATACACTATAACTTATTATATTATTCTATATTGGATATCACATCACAAAGGATTGCTTAAGATAAAAAAATCATAAAATTAGTCTAAATAATAAAAAACTATATATTGTATTTATATCACTTACATATTTTAAATTGAAATAATATATTATGATGCCATGCTCTACATATTTAGAATTTGCCCAAATTCCACCATTTTAAACCCTAAATCAACATTTTTATAAATAATTCTAGTGTAGGCTCGATTGCATGATTATAAAATACTAAAATAATTTAAAATGCACAAAACAATATATTATGATATATGATGCTATACTATGCTACAACATATAATATTTGTTTTGAACATAAAATATTACTTTTTAGACTACAAGTGGTGTAGCACACCTTACTACAACCTAATTCACTTCAAATTTAACAAATTTCATCATCGATTTATTAAATCAATATTTTTATGATTTATATTAATATAATAGACAATACAATACCATAATATACTAAAACATTTCAAAACATCTTATAACATCCAAAAACACACCATTAAATGCTCGAATATATGATGCTACATTATACTATAATATATTATATAATAGAATGATTTTGGGTATTCAACTCTTTAATAGTCAAGGGAAAGTCTCTTGAAGGCATTTTCTTTAGCTACCATAACTATATTAGGATCAGCTCATTCTTTAGATCTACTCCTAATGACATATTTATTCAAGGTTTAGGGTTTAGGGTTTAGGATTTAGGGTTAGTTTTGGGTTTTGGGTTTAGGTTTATGGTTTTGGGTGTTTAGGGTTGTAGGTTTTAGGTTTAGGGTTTAGGGGTTTAGGTTTAGGGTTTGTTTAGTTTAGGGTTTAGTGTTGTGGTTTAGGTTTAGGTTTAGTTTAAGGTTTAGGTTTTAGGTTTAGGGTTTAAGTTTTAGTTTAGAGTTTTGGGTTTAGAGTTTAAGGTTTTTTTTAACAAAGAACAAATTTATATTCTACATTTCTTCTTTTAGATTTCATCAACTAATTAGCACCCTAAGTTTTCTAAGACACAAGTGATGACATAGATCAAAAATGAGCACCCACAGAACAGATCAAAAGCTCTAGATAAGTAGAACCTTCTCTACTGTAAAGACATAGTTCCATAAGAACCAGATCGGATCAACTGTTCTTCAATTTCTCCAGTTCCCATCAGAACCACCCTCGCCTCTCGAGTAGCAGGATCTGCCATCAAATCCCCCATCTCTCCCTCTGCCACCACCATGGTTGTAACCTCCGTTGCTCCTCCCACCTCCATAACCACCACTACTCTGATCACCACCTCCATATGCACTAGCACCTCTAGATCCCCCACCACCACTGATACCAGCTTCTGCACCTTGCCTCCATCTGAGATCTAGATTAAGCCTAGTTCACTTAATGCTCCCACAAGGTTCCGCCATTCTTAGTATTTGCAGTTAGTAGGTTGTGGTCGGATAGTTTAGTGGTTTGGTTGTAGATTTGTGTTTGGGGTTTTAGGGTTTAGGTTTGTTTAGGTTTTTGGGTTTAAGTTTAGTGGTGGTTGTTAGGTTAGGTTTAGGGTTTAGGTTAGTTTAGAGTTGGTTTTAGGTTGAGGTTTTTAGGGTTTAAGTTTTAGGGTTTAGGATTTTTTAATTAAGCAAAATTTAAGTTTTTATTTAGTTTATTTTTTTATTTAGTTGAATTTATTTTTATTTTTATTTTTTAGTTAAGTTTATTTTAACTTTTATTTAGTTTAGTTTATTTATTTTAAGTTTATTTATTTTAGTTTATTTTTAGGTATAGGTTTATTTTTTAGTTGAGTTTTATTTTTAATTTATTTTTTTGGTTGAGGTTTTATTTTTAATTTTTAGGTTTAGGTTTAGGTTTATATATTATTTTTCTAGGTTTAGGTTTTAGGTTTATTTTTTGTTTTATTTTTTAGTTTGGGTTTAGGTTTATTTTTAATTTAATTTATTTTATTTAGTTTAGGACTAGATTTAGGTTTAGTTTATTTTAGCTTTAGGTTTAGGTTTAGTTTATTTTAGTTTAGGTTCAGGTTTATTTTATTATGTCAATTATATTTTTATTTTAGGTTTATTTTTTTTAGTTTAAGGTTTAGGTTTTATTTATTATTTATTTTTAGGTTTATTTTTTAGGTTTAAGTTTTTATTTAGTTTTTATTTTATTTTATTTTAGGTTTTTTATGTTTAGTTTTAATTTTATTTAGGTATTTTATTCTTAGGTTTATTTTATTGTTTAGTTTAGTTTAAGTTTTTATTTTAGTTTATTTTTATTTTTTATTTAATTTTATTTTTATGTTTAAGTTTAGGTTTTTATTTTATTTTATTTTTATTTTATTTAGGTTTGTGTTTTTTATTTATTTTATTTTTAGGTTTTATTTAGTTTAGGTTTAGGTTTTTATGTTTTTATGGTTTATATTTTGGGTTTAGTTTGTGGGTTTGTGTTAGGTTTGTGGTTTAGGTTTTAGGTTTTAGTTTAGTGTGGTTTGGGTTTAAGATTTAGAGTTTAGTGTTTAGACTTTAGGGTTTAGACTTTAGGGTTTAGGGATTTTATGGTTTAGGGTTTTTAGTGTTTATGGTTTTCTTTTTAACTAAAAGGAATTTATTGCTAAAAAAATAGGTACAAGAAGACCATATTAGTGACTAAACTCAAAAAGAAAAAAGAACTACTGCTCAAATGAGCTACGGGATAATCCTAAAGAGTTTAGTCCCTAAACTAATACATCAAAGTGCAATCTAGAAAAAGAAATAAAGAAAAAACTAAAAAAGCCAAGCAAAGGACAACAAAGGGGAAGAATACACGAAGCTCCAAAAGAACCTCCAAAGAGAGGAAGATCCTTAAGAAAAGGAAACCTGCAACCTGCAATTGAAGACAACTCCAGCCATCTAAGAAAAAAGTGACCATTAGTAAGACTCTAGCTCCCTCTAAGAAGAAGAAGAGACCAACTGAAAAAGAGAACCTACAACTTGAAAGAAATCTCAACCAGAAGGAGATCACAAAACAAAAAGTTAAAAAAACTCTAGGTCAGATATGAGGAAACAAGGATAATCATAATAATGAGGGGCATCAAATCCTGAGTGTATCCAGCTTCAAAGAAGGGTTACAAATAGCAAAAGTCACTAGCCATAAAAATATCAAGGAAAAAATCCATCATATCATCATAGCCATCTCAGCCAAAGAAAAATACAAACCTATCATAATAGCCACCCAGCCAAAGAAAATGTGAAGCTAAAGAAATAAAAAGAGAGAGTAGAGCAACATAAAAAATTAAGAAAAGGCAATCCCAACAAAACCAAATATGAACACCTCTTAAAAAAGAGGGAGAAAAGAAGCTCACAGCCCAAAAAAAAATGAAAAGAGCTCTCAAAGACAGAGCCAACATAGCCCACAACAACATGAATCCAAAGCCACCAAGGCAGTAAGCCAATAGATCCCACAACAACACCAATCCAAAGCCACCAAGGCACCAACCAAAGGAAAGGAAATAGCCAATAGAGCTTCCACATAACACAACACCTAAGAAAAATAGCCCAAGAAAGAGCAAGAGAACCAAACCAACCAACAGAAAAAAAAAAGAAGGCTAGCAAAAGCTAAAATAAATAGCTAGAGAAACAACCAACCAATGGACAAACCACATGCCAAGGACAAAAAGCCCAACTACCACTAACAAAGAGAGCAAAAGCACCAACCAAAGAAAGGCAAGCCAAAAAGAATAATGCCACTAGCACAAAACCAACCAACCAAAGGGCACCAAAAAAAACCTAGCAAATAAGAAGCCGGAAACACCAAGCCAGAATGAGGAAAATTAACCAAGAAGCCAATACTCTAGCTAGCAATAAAACACTCAGCAAAAGCTTAACTAATAGGGAAAAAACTTGCCAAAAGCCAAGGATAGGAGAGATTATTTCCAAGAAGCTTTGGAACGAGTAACCCTAGGCAAGTGAGGAGGGACATAAATCTAAATACTTATTTTCTTTTTCTTCTTGTAAATAGTTTTATAACCATGCACTTTCTCCAAAAAATATCTATCCAAAAATGAATCAGTATTGTTATAAAAGGCATGGGGATCAGCAGAAGCTATTAATTTCAAAGAAGAGCATTTGGAATCATCAACAACATTAGACAAACAAAAATCAGAAATAGTTTGGATTTCAGAATCAGAAGTGAAAGAAGGAGTAGAAACAACTTTATTAGAAAGACAATTATCAATATTTTTACCTTCCAACAAAAGCTAAAGAGTATCCTCCCTGTCATCATTCATAAAAGAAGCAAGAGAAGAAGAATCCAAATTTTTAGTACAATCTTCATCTAAGGGATTAAAATAAGATTCAAATCCCTTAGAAACACATAGCATATTACCAAAATTCTGAAAAACATTTGAAGCCATAGAAAACCATCATTTTGAACCAAACTATTCACAATGAGAGAATTTATGCGTATCTAAATCATTTTTTAAGAAGGATCAATATTAACAAGATTGTTGCAAAGTTAAAATATCAAAATAAGAACATTTTTATCCATTATCAATATAGTCTCTTTCCCATGATCTAAAGCATAAAGAAAAAATCCAACCGGGAAAAATGGTGTTAGCATCAATAATATTCGAACCATCATCATGAAAGGACTTATGCACAACATCCAAACCATTAGAATCATTAAAAATAGCCTCTAAAGTCTTCCCTTCACTATAATCATCAAAAGAAACACTTAGACCATGATTATTAGTTAAATTTTTTTTAGAAACATCAAAATTACCTTCCACATTAGACAAATCATTAATAGGTAAAACTTTTTTAGAAGATTTAGAAATCTGGTTTTCCAAAACATCAAAATTTTGAAAAGTAGATTTTCCTTTATCCAACTTGAGAGAATCATCAGTTCTTTTAAGAATTGAATTTTTACTGGTGATTTTCTCCCTAAGAGAGGGATGAGCAATAAAGCATTCAGCAATTTCATGCCCATGAATCTCACAATGATTACAAAAAATGGGTAAGTTCTCAAAAACAACTTTCTAAAAATAATTACATTTCTTTGAACCCAACCAAATTTTTTTCGGATATTTTTTAGCAATATCAATCTCTACAAGAATTCTAACAACTTACGGTCTAGAAAAACTAGCTGTTGCTGGATCAACTTGCAAAGGCTGACAAAAAACTGATCCAATAGCATAAAGAATCTGATGATTAAATAGATGAATCGGCAAGTTAGGTAAATAAATCAAAATGGGAACAATAGGAGACTCTTCATTAACATTAAACATAGGCATCCACTTCAGAATACACATTTGACAATTAAAAACATAGTAAGAATGCCTAGAACAAATTCTTCTGTAATCAAGGTCATTAGATAGTTTAATCAGAACATACCTTGCATCAAATAGCTCAATAGAAAAAGAACCAGATAAATTTAAGCTATAAAAAAAGAATGAATATCTTCCATCTTTAGTCATTTAAATGAAAACTTTCCAATCAAAGAAAAAGCAAAAGGCTCAACTAATCTCTCAATATACTCACCTAAACCATAATTGTTGGAATACCTTTAAAAGTCATATGAAGAAAATTCAAAGGAGGCTCGGTGGAGGAATTCTTAAAGCTCTTGAAAGATTTCTCTGAAAGATTTAAGAATTACTAGATTGATGCCTAGCGGATCCATCACATGGGATTTACCCCATAGATATGAAGAAGCCAATGCCATGAGTCATGATAACATGACAAGAATAGGTCAAGATCAGCCAAAGGCCAATAATCTATAGGTAATCCAAGAGAGAAAGCTCTCAAAAACTCACCAAGAATGCGAGGGATCCCAAAATCTCCCAATAATAATGTTTAGTTTAGTTTTAGGGTTTAAGTTTTAGGTTTAGTGTTTATTAGTTTTTATTAGGTTTTATTAGTTTTAGGTTATTATTAGTTTTATGTTTAGTTTAGTTAGTTTAGTTTTAGTTAGGTTATTAGTTTAGTATTATTAGTTATAGTTACAGTTATTATTATTTTAAGTCAGTTTAAGGGGGGGAGGGTTATGTTTAGTTTATTAGTTTATTTAGTTAGTTTGTTTAGTTAGTTTGTTTATTAGGGTTCAGTTCATATTAGTTTATTTATTAGTTCTTATTAGTTAGTTAGTTATTTATTTAGTTTAGTTAGTTATTATTATTAGTTTATTATTATTATTTAGGTTTTAGTTAGTAGTTAGGGGTTTAGTTTTATTAGTTTAGTTTTATTAGTTTATTTATTAGTTTATTAGTTTATTTTATTAGTTTTATTAGTTTAATTATGGGCTTAGGTTTATTAGTTTTTTAGTTTAGTTTATGGTTTTTTTATTAGTTATTATTATTTATTTATTGTTTATTATTATTATTAATTTTTTTTTAATTTTGCTTTTTTCATTAGTTCATCATTATTATTAGTTTATGTTTATTATTATTAGTTATATTATGATTATTTAGTTTATTTATTTAGTTAGGGTTTAGGGTTTAGTTATTTAATTATTTATTAGTTAGTTTATTATTAGTTTTATTATTATTAGTTTATTAGTTTAGTTAGTTAGTTATTTGTTTTTATTATTATTATTATTAGTTTTTATTAGCTTAGTTATTTTTAGTTAGTTTAATTATTATTATTATTTTAATTATTAGGTTTATTAGTTTAATTATTTAATTAGTTTGTTTAATTTAGTTATTAGTTTATTAGTTTATTATTAGTTAGTTATTATAAATTTTTTTAGTTAGGTGGTTTATTATTAGTTTATTATTAATTATTAGTTAGTTTATTAGGTTTAGTTATAATTATGTTTATTTATTAATTTATTTTTATGGTTTATTATTTTAGGTTTAGGGTTTAATATTTAGTTATTATTTAGTTATTTATTATTATATTATTATTAGTTATTAGTTACTTTTGTTTATTATTATTTATTAGGGTTTATGTTTATTTATTAGTTAGTTTTTTTTATTAGTTAGGTTTTTTAGTTAGTTTGTTTATTAGTTTATTAGTTTATTAGTTATTAGTTTTAGGTTATTAGTTATTTATTATTAGTTTATTTAGTTTATTATTAGTTTTAGTTTTTTATTTGTTATTATTAGGTTTTAGTTTATTATTTTTTATTGGTATTAGTTAGTTATTAGTTTGTTTTAATTTAGTTTTATTATTAGTTTATTAGTTTTTTAGTTATTATTTAATTATTATGATTAGTTTTATTAGTTTAGTTATTAGTTATTTTACTTTTGTTTAGTTTCTTATTATTAGTTTTATTAATTTAGGTTTAGGGGTTTAGTGTTTAGATTTTTTTACTTTTATTATTATTATTATTAGTTATTATTATTATTAGTTTATTAGTTTTAGTTAGTTTAGTTATTAGTTATTTATTTACTTCATTTAGTTATTATTAATTTATTATTATTAGTTAGTTATTATTAGTTTTATTAGTTAGTTTTTTTAGTTTATTATTATTTATTAGTTTAGTGCTTAGTTTAATTTAGCTTTAGTTATTTATTATTTAGTTTATTATTATTATTAGTTTAGTTTAGTTAGTTTTTATGTTATTAGGTTTTATTATTATTTTGTGTTTTTAAATTATTATTAGTTTTTAGTTTAGTTTATTTTTTATTATTAATTATTAGTTTTTTATTTTGGTTAGTTTTATTAGTTGATTATTATTATTAGTTAGTTTATTAGGTTTGTTTAGTATTATTAGGTTTAGTTTATTTATTTAGATTTTATTTATTATTTAGTTTATCATTAGTTTATTTTTATTATTATTAATTTAGCTATTTGTTTTATTTAGTTTAGTTTATTATTAGTTTATTAGTTTTGTTCTAGTTGTTATTAGTTATTTACTTTCAGTTTATTATTTTTTTAGTTTTATTATTAATTTTATTATTATTATTTAGTTAGTTTATTATTAGGTTTAGTTAGTTTATTAGTTTAATAGTTTCATTTAGTTATTAGTTTTAGTTATTAATTAGTTATTACTATTAGTTATTTATTAGTTATTTAGTTAGTTTATTAGTTTTAGTTTATTAGTTTTAGTTTAGTTAGTTTAGTTATTATTAGTTTAGTTATTGGGTTTAGTTTTATTATAAGTTAGTTTTTTATTATGTTAGTTATATTTAGGGTTTAGGTTTATTAGTTAATTATTTATTTGGGTTTAGTTTAGTTAATTTATTAATTTAGTTTTTTTATAGTTTAGGTTTGGTTTAGTTCTTATTAGTTTTATTAGTTTAGTTTATTTCTAGTTAATTTATTAGTGGCCTTTCTTATCTTTAATTTAGATATTAGTTTAGTTAGTTTTTGTTATTATTAGTTTATTAGTTTTTTAGTTATTATTTAGTTAATTTAGTTTAATTAGTATTATTAGTTTTTGTTTATTATTAGTTTATTAGTTTTAGTTTACTATTTATCAATTTTAGTTTTAGTTAGTTTAGTTTAGTGTTTTATTAGTTTTTATTAGGGTTTAGGATATAGGGTTTATGGTTTATGGTTTAGGGTTTAGGGATTGGGCTTTAGGGTTTTAGGGTTTAGCATTTAGAGTTAGAGTTTTTTTTTAGGGTTTAAAGTTTAGGGATTAGGTTTTAGGTTTAGGGTTCAGGTTTTAGTTTAGGGTTTAGGGTTCAGGTTTTAGTTTAGGGTTTAGGGTTTCAATATTTCATCTTTTTGATTTCATCAACTAAGTAACACACTAAGTTCTCTAAGGCACAAGACACCATAGATAAAAAATGAGCATGCATAGAGCAAATCAAAAGCCCTAGAGAACTAGAGCCATCTTTATTGTAAATACATACTTCCATAAGCAGTAGATTGGATTGGCCATTCTTTAGTTTCTCTAGTTCCCATCAGAACCACCCCAGCCTCTCGAGTAGTAGGATCCACCATCATATCCCCGATCTCTCCCTCCGTCGTCACCACATCTGTAACCTCCATCGCTCTTCTGGCCTCCATAATCACCACTGCTCTGACAACCACCTCCATATTCACCAGCACCTCTAGATCCCTCACCACCACTATAATAACTACCTCCTCTGCCTTCGCCTCCAATGCTAGATCTAGAATGAGCCTAGTTGACGGTGATGTTCCTGTCGTCAAAGTTCTGCCCATTCATAGGGTTTAGGTTCACATTTAAGTTTATTTGGTTTTATGGTTTAGGTTTAATTTTTAATTTATTTAGTTACTTTCAATTTAGGTTTAGTAGGGGTTTAGGTCAGGTTTGGGATTTAAGTTTAGGTTTAGGTTAGGGTTTAGCATAGTTTTATTTAGTTTAGGGTTTATGGTTTTAGGATTTATAGGTGGGTGTAGAAGTTTTTTAGGGTTTAAATAGGGTTTAGGGTTTTTTGGGTGGAGTAGGTAGGTCAGGAGTTTAGGATTTGTATTTTTTTAAAAAATCAAGTAAACCCATAGGATCAGGTTTATTTAGTTTACTTTTATTTTAGTTTATATTATTTATTTTATTTATTATTTTATTTCATTTACTTTAGTTTATTTATTTAGGTTTATTTATTTAAGTTTTGATCTTAGTTTATTTTTAGGTTTAGGTTTATGTGCAAGTTTATTTTAAGTTGAGTTTTTTTTGTTTTAGGTTTTCTTTCTTTTAGGTTTATGTTTTCATTTTATTTTATTAGGTTTATTTTAGGTTTTATTTTGTTTAGTATATTTTAGTAGAGTTTTTTTTTTAGGTATGTATTTTTTTATTTTGGTTTAGGTTTAGGTTTTATTTTATTTTAGGTTTAGGTTTTAGGTTTTATTTTAGGTTTATTTTAGGTTTTATTTTTTTTATTTTTTAGGTTTAGTTTATTTTTAATTTCTTTTATTTTATTTAATTTAGGTTTAGGTTTTGGTTTAGTTTATTTTAGGTTTAGCTTTATGTTCTACTTATTTTAGTTATTTTATTTTAGTTAATGGTTAAGTTTATTTTATTTTGTTTATTTTATTTTTATTTTAGGTTTAATTATTTTTTTAGTTTAGGTTTAGCTTTTATTATTTATTTATTTTTAGGCTTTAATTTTAAGTTTATTTTTTAGGTTTAGGTTTTTATTAAGTTTTTATTTTATTTTATTTTTGGTTTATTTTATTTTTATTTTAAGTTTAGTTTTATTTTATTTAAGTTTTAATCTAGTTTATTTTAATTTAGTTTTAGTTTTATGCCTTTCTTTATTAACCTTATTTTATTTATTTTTTATTATTTTATTTTAGTGCCCAGGTTTAAGTTTACATAATTATATTTATTATATGAGTTTTAGGTCTTATAGATGTCAGTTAGATTTAGGGCCCAGGATTAGGGGTTTTGTTAGTCAGTGGCCCAGTTTAGGCCCAGTCAGTTGGGTGGGTGGGAGGGCCCAGGCCCAGTGTGGCCTTGGGCCTGTCAGGTCAGTGATCGGATCATTATAAGTCTGGGTCAAGTGGCTGGCCCAGGGTCTTGGGTTTAGGTCAGGGTCAGCCTAGAGCCCAGGATCTGGCCCAGGGTTTAGGGTGTTTAGAATAGAGTGCCAAGATCTCAGGATCAGTGATCATAACAGTGGCCTATTGGGCCATGAGTCTGGAGAGGAGTGGGCTCAGTGGCCTAGAGCCCAGGATTTAGGGTGTGTTTGGGTCAGGGCCCAGGTTTGCAAGGTCTGGGGTGTGGAGTGGCCCAGGATTAGAGGTTTAGGTGAGGAGGGTATTATTATAAAAAAGCAAACCAAGAGAGGTTTATTTAGTTTATTTAGGTTTTTATTAATTATTTATTATATTTTATTTAATAGATTATTTATTTAGGTTATTTTATTTAAGTTTATCTTAGTTTATTTTAGGTTTAGGTTTAGTTTAAGTTTTTATTTTAGTTTAGTTTTATTTTTTTTATTTTATTTTTAGGTTTTAGGTTTATTTTTTATTTTTAGGTTTAGTTTTATTTTATTTTTATGTTTAGGTTTATTTTATTTTATTTTATTTTATATTTTAAAGTTGTTTCAAGATATTTTATGTTGATTTAGGTTTTATTTTTTTTATTTTATTTTCATTTATTTTATTTATTTAGGTTTTAGGTTTTTTAATTTAGTATATAGATTTTATTTTATTTATTTAGGTTTTATTTTAGGTTTATTTTAAGTCAAGTTTATTTATTTTATTTAGTTTAGTTTTAGTTTAATTTTATCTTTATTTACAGGATTTTATTTTAATTTAATTTATTTAGGTGTATTAAGGTTTAAGAATTTAGTTTGGGTTTATTATTTTAATTATCTTATTTAGGTTATGGTCTATTTATTTTATTTTATATCTTATTTAGTCTGGCCTATTAGTTTAGGTCAGGTTGAGGGAGGTGAGGGCCCAGTGGTTTTAGTGGCCTTAGGGTCAGCCTGGGTTCAAGGGCCTTAGGCTCAGTCAGGCCTGTGGCCCAGGGCCAGTTGTCCAGGATCAGTGGCTCAGTTTATGCTTTAGTGGCTCAGGGTCTGTCAGGATCAGGCTCAAGCCTTTAGAAGTACTCATATACTTAGTTTAGTGTTTAGGGTTTAGGGCTTTAGGGGTTATGGTTTAGGGTTTATGGTTTAGGGTTAGGGTTAGGGTTTAGGGTCTAGAGTTAATTTAGGGTTTTAAGGTTTAGGGTTTATTGTTAATTTAGGGTTTTCAGCTTAGGGTTTAGGGATGTAGGTTTAGGGTTAGTTTTAGTGTTTAGGGTTTAGGGAAATGGGTTTAGGGTTTAGGATTTAGGGTTTAGCGTTTAAGGTTTAGGGCTTAGGGCTTTTTTTTTGGAAATTAAGTAAACTGGTAGGTTTAGCTTTATTTAATCTATTTAGTTTATTTTTTATTTAGTTTAGTTTAATTTTCATTTATTTTAGTTTATTTTTATATTTTTTTTGAAGTTTATTTTTTATTTTAATTTAGTTTAATTTTTTTATTTTTGTTTAGGTTTTTTTTATTTTAGTTTAATTTTTAGGTTTAGGTTTTGGTTTATGTTTATTTTTTGGTTTTGTTTTATTTTTATATATTTTTTTATGTTTAGATTTTACTTTTTATTTTTAGGTTTAGGTTTAGGATTTTATATTATTTTTTTTTAGGTTTAGGGTTTAGGTTTTTATTTTTGATTTATTTTTAGGTTTTATTTTTTAGTTTAGGTTTAGGTTTTTTTAAGTTTATTTTATTTTATTTAGTTTAGGGTTTAGGATTAGGTTTTATTTATCTTAGTTTAGTTTATTTTAGTTTAGGTTTAGGTTTATTTTATTTTGTTTATTTTAAGTGTAAGTTTTTTCTTCTAGTTTAGGTTTTAGTTTTTATTTTTTATTTATTTATTTGTTTTATTTTTTTTAGGTTTAGGTTTTTATTTAGTTTTTATTTTATTTTATTTAAGGTTTATTTTATTTTTCTTTTACATTTGGATTTTATTTTATTTAGGTTTTTTATTTTTAGCTTTATTTTGTTTTTTTTAGTTTAGTTTAGGTTTTTATTTATTTTATTTTAGTTTAGCTTTATTTTTAGGTTTAGGTTTAGGTTTTAGTTTATTTTATTTTATTTTACTTTTTTATTTTATTTAGGTTTAGGTTTTTTTTTTTATTTTTTTGGTTTTATTTAGTTTAGGTTTAGTTTTTAGAGTTTAGGGTTTAGGGTTTAGTGTTTGGGGTTTACAGTTTAGGGTTTAGGATTGTAAGTTTTAGGGTTTAGGGTTTAGGGTTTATGGTTTAGGGTATAGGGTTTAGGGTTTTACTATTTAGTGCTAAGGGTTTAGGGTTTAAGGTTTACGATTTCGGGTTTTATGGTTTTTGGGTTAGGGTTTTTTTATTTTTAAAGTTAGGTCTAGGTTTAGTTTTAGGATTATTTAATATTATTTTTATTTAGTTTAGGTTTAGGTTTATTTATTTTTAGTTAAGTTTATTATATTTATTTTATTTTCGTTTAAGTTTTATTTATTTTATAGGTTTTTATGTTTTGTTTAGTTTAGGTATAGGTTTATTTAGGCTTATTATATTATGTAATTTTTTAGTTAAATTTTTTTTGCTTTGGTTTAAGTTTTATTTTTTATTTCAATTTATTTTTTAGTTTTGTTTAGTTTAGGTTTTATTTTAGTTTACTTTAGGTTTATATAGGTTTAGGTTTATTTTAGGTTTAGGTTTTTTTCAATTTTTATATTTAGTTTATTTATTTTTTGTTTTTTTAGTTTAGTTTAGTTTATTTAGTTTAGGTTTAGGTTTATTTTTAGGTTTATTTAGTTTAGTTTAGGTTTAGTGTTTAGTTTATATTTAGGTTTAGGTTTAGGTTTTATTGAGGTTTAGGATTTATTTAGTTTATTTATTTTTTATATTATTTTTATCTAAGTTTATTTAGTTTGGTTTTATTTTTATTTTGGTTTAGGTTTAGGTTTAGGTTTTTTTAGTTTATTTTATTTAGTTTTTATTTTAAGTTTTAGTTTAGTTTAGGTTTATTTTATTTTTATTTAGGTTTAGGTTTATTTTTATTTGTAGTTTAGTTTATTTAGTTTTAGGTTTTAAGTTTATTTTAGTTTAGTTTTCAATTTAGGATTATTTAGGTTTTCTATTTTTACGTTAAGGTTTATTTATTTTAATTTTAGTTTTTGATTTTGTTTAATTAGTTTAGTTTATTTAGTTTATTTATTTAGGTTTATTTTTAATTTATGTTTAGGTTTATTTATTTTAGTTTAGTTTAGTTTATTTTTATTTTTAGGTTTATTTAGTTTTTAGTTTTATTTAGTTTAGGTTTAGGTTTATTTATTTACTTATTTAGGTTTTTGTTTATTTAGTTTAGTTTAGGTTTAGGTTTAGGTTTTATTTAGTTTAGTTAATTTAGTTCTATTTTATTTTGGGTTTAGGGTTTAGATTTAGGTTTAGGTTTAGGTTTAGGTTTATTTAGTTTAGGTTTAGTTTGGGTTTATTTTCATTTATTTATTTAGTTTATCACTTATTAAGTTTATTTATTTAGGTTTATTTTTTATTTAGTTTATTGTTTTATTTATTTTAGTTTATTTTTATTTTTATTTTTAGTTTAGGTTTAGGCTTAGGTTTTTATTTTAGGTTTAGGTTTATGTTTAGGTTTTTATTTTATTTTATTTTATTTTTATTTATTTAGTCTAGTTTATTTTATTTTACTTATGTAAGTTTATTTAGTTTATTTATTTACTTTAATTATTTAGTTTAGGGTTTATTTTATTTTAGGTGTAGGTTTTATTTAGTTATATTTAGGTGTAGGTTTAGTTTTTTTTAGGTTTAGGTTTGTTTAGTTCTAGTTTAAGTTTAGGTTTAAGTTTATTTTAGTTTAGTTTATTTTATTTAGTTTAGGTTTATTTATTTAGTTTAGCTAATTCTAATTATTTAGGTTTAGGTTTTATTTAGTTTATTTTATTTTATTTTTTTAGTCTAGTTTATTTAGTTTAGTTTAGGTTTATTTTTATTTTTATTCTTATTTATTTAATTTAGTTTAGGTTAATTTAGGTTTAGGTTTATTTAGTTTATTTTTTATTTATTTAGTGTTTAAGTTTAGGTTTAAGTTTATTTTTATTTTTTAGGTTTAGGTTTAGGTTTAGGTTTAGGTTTAGTTTAGGTTTAATTATTTAGTTTAATTTATTTTTTATTTTAAATTTATTTATTTAGGTTTATTTTAGGTTTAAGTTTATTGTTATTTAGTTTAGTTTATCTATTTATTTATTTAATTTAGGTTTAGGTTTAGGTTTAGGTTTAGATTTACGTTTAGGTTCAAGCTTATGTTTAGGTTTATTTTATTTAGTTTAGGTTTAGTTTATTTAGTTTAGGTTTGTGGTTTAAGTTTAGTTTAGTTTAGGGTTTAAGTTTATGTTTAGGTTTATTATAGGTTTATTTTTAGTTTAGTCTGTTTAGTTTAGTATATTATTTAGTTTTGTTTAGGTTTAGGTTTATTTTATTTATTTATTTTATTTAGTTTATTTTTTAGGTTTTATTTTAGGTTTTAGGTTCAGGTTTAGGTTTAGGTTTTATTTTTAAGTTTATTTATTTAGTTTAGGATTTAGTTTATTTTGTTTAGGTTTATGTTTATTTAGTTTTGGTTTAGGTTTAGGTTTTAGGTTAGTTTTTAGGTTTATTACATTTAGTTTATTTTATTTAGCTTTTAGTTTATTTTGTTTAGTTTAGGTTTAGCTGTTTATTTATTTAGTTTATTTAGGGTTAGGTTTTGGTTTTGGTTTAGGTTTATTTATTTATTATTTTTATTTTATTTTTTAGGATTATTTATTTTAGTTTATGTTTAGGTTTAGGTTTATTTTTAGTTTAGTTTCTTTAGTTTTATTTTATGTTTATGTTTAGGTTTATTTAGATTTAGGTTTAGGTTTAGGTTTAAGTTTATGTTTATGTTTATATTATTTTTAATTAATTAATTTATTTTTATTTTTTATTTATTATAGGGTTAGGTTTGTAGGTTTATTTATTTAGGTTTAGGTTTAGGTTTATTTATTTAGTTTATTTAATTTAGTTTAGGTTTAGGTTTAGATTTAGGTATATTTAGTTTAGTTTAGATTTCTTTATTTTATTTTTATTTAGTTTACTATATTTCAGCTTAGGTTTCGGTTTAGGTTAGGTTTAGGTTTATTTTTTAGTTTAGGTTTTGGTTTCTTTATTTATTTATTTTATTTTAGTTTAAGTTTTGGTATATGCTTATTTTATTTAGTTTAGGTCTAGGTTTAGGTTTAGGTTTATTTAGTTTATTTAGTTTAGTTTATTTTTTATTTAGTTTAGGTTTAGGCTTAGGTTTAATTTAGGCTTATTTAGGTTTATTTATGTTTAGGTTTAGGTTTTGGTTTAGGTTTATTTTAGTTTATTTAGTTTAGGTTTAGGTTTAGGTTTTAGTTTAGGTTTAGGTTAAGCTTAGTGTTTAGGTTTAGGTTTAGGTTTAGGTTTAGGTCTTATTTAGGTTTATTTAGTTTAGTTTATTTATTATTTAGTTTAGGTTTATTTATTTTAGTCTATTTATTTTAGGTTTGGGTTTAGGTTTATTTTATTTAGTTTATTTATTTAGTTTATTTTAGTTTAGTTTTGGTTTATTTAGTTTATTAGTTTAGTTTATTTAAGTTTAGGTTTAGGTTTAGGTTTAGTTTAGGTTTAGGTTTAGGTTTAGGTTTAGGTTTAATTTATTTTTTAGGTTTAGGGTTAAGTTTAGGTTTAGGTTTATTTTTTTTAGTTTATCTAGTTTATGTTTAGGTTCAAGTTTAGGTTTAGGTCTTGGTTTTGGTTTAGGTTTATTTTTATTTAGTTTATTTTAGGTTTGGGTTTCTTTAGTTTGGTTTAGTTTAATTTAGTTTAGGTTTATTTATTCAGTTTAGTTTATTTAGGTTCAGGTTTAGGTTTATTGTAGGATTTAGTTTATTTATTTTAGTTTTTTGTTAAGTTTAGTTTAGTTTAGGTTTAGGTTTAGGTTTAGGTTTATTTTCTTAGTCTACATTTATTTTTAGTTTAGGTTTATTGATTTTTAGTTTAGTTTAGTTTTTGGTTTAGGTTTAGGTTTAGGTTTATTAGAGTATTTTTAGTTTAGGTTTAGGTTAAGGTTTAGGTTTAGATTTAGGTTTTATTTAGTTTAGTTTAGTTTAGTTTAGGTTTAGGTTTATTTATTTAGTTTAGGTTTATTGATTTTTAGCTTAGTTAGGTTTAGGTTTATTGATTTAGTTTAGCTTTAGGTTTAGGTTTATTATAGTATTTTTAGTTTAGGTTTATGTTTTATTTAGTTTAATTTAGTTTATTTTAGGTTTAGGTTTATTTATTTAGTTTGGTTTAGTTTATTTATTTTAGGTTTAGGTTTTGGTTTAGATTAGGTTTGTTTTAGTTTAGTTTAGGTTAGGTTTTTAGGTTTATTTAGGTTTAGGTTTAGGTTTTATTTTTTAGTTTAGTTTAGGTTTATTTAGTTTATTAGGTTTAGGTTTTTTTAGTTTAGGTTTAGGTTTATTTAGTTTATTTATTTAGTTTAGGTTTATTTTGGTTTAGGTTTAGGTTTATTTAGTTTAGTTTATGAAGTCTAGTTTTTTATTTTAGTATATTTATTTACGTTTATTTATTTAGGTTTAAGTTTATTTTTATTTAGTTTAGTTTATTTAGTTTATTTAGGTTTATGTTTACTTAGTTTAGTTTAGGTTTAAGTTTAGGTTTAGGTTTATTTTTTAGGTATAGGATTTTTTGGGCTTTAGGTTTATTTAGTTTATGTTTAGGTTTAGGCATATTTCAGGTTTAGGTTAAGGTTTATTTATTTTAGGTTTAGGCAAAGGTTTATTTTAGTTTAATTTAGTTTATTTATTTATGTTTAAGTTTAGGTTTCAGTTTACGTTTAGCTTTAGGTTTGGGGTTTAGTTTATTTAGATTTTGGTTTAGGTTTATGTTTATTTTAGTTTAGGTTTTATGTTTAGGTTTAGGTTTAGATTTATTTTAGGTTTTATTTAGTTTAGGTTAATTTTATTTAGTTTAAGTTTAGGTTTATTTTATTTATTTTAGTTTAGTTTAGGTTTAGGTTTAGGTTTAGGTTTAGGTTTTAGGTTTATTTAGTTTAGTTTGGGTTCATTTAGTATAGTTTATTTAGTTTAGGTTTATTTTAGATTATTTTGTTTAGTTTATTAAGTTTATTTATTTAGTTTAGGTTTAGGTTTATTTAGTTTATTTTATTTTGATTTATTTTATTTATTTAGTTTAGGTTTAGGTTTATTTTATTTAGTTTATTTATTTTATTAGTTTATTTTTTTTTGTTTAAGTTTAGGTTTAGGGTTTGGTTTATTTAGTTTAGTTTATTTTAGTTTAGGTTTACTTAGTATAGTTTAGTTTAAGTTTATTTTATTTATTTATTTTATTTATTTATTTAGTTTAGTTTGATTTTAGTTTAGGTTTAGGTTTATTTATTTAGTTTAGTTTATTTAGTTTATTTTTATTTTAGTTTATTTTATTTTTATTTAGTTTAATTTAGTTTAGGTTTAGGTTTAGGTTTAGGTTTATTTAAGTTTTATTCATTTAGTTTATTTAGTTTAGTTTAGGTTTAACTTTAAGTTTTGGTTTAGGTTTAGGTTTGGGTTTATTTAGTTTAGGTTTAGGTTCAAGTTTAGGTTTTAGTTTAGTTTAGGTTTTGGTTTAGGTTTAGGTTCAAGTTTTATTTTATTTTTATTTAGGTTTAGGTTTATTTATTTAGTTTAGTTTATTTATTTGATTTATTTAGTTTAAGTTTTATTTAGTCTAATTTAGTTTAATTTAGTTTATTTTTAGGTTTAGGTTTAGTTTTAGGTTTAGTTTATTTAGTTTAGTTTATTTATTTATTTTATTAATTTTAGTTTAGGTTTTAGATTTTATTTAGTTTATTTATTTAGTTCAGTTTTAATTTATTTATTTGGTTTAGTTTAGTTTAGTTTATTTAGGTTTAGGTTTATTTTATTTATTTATTTTGTTTACTTTTTTATTTAGTTTAGGTTTAGGTTTAAGTTTTGGTTTATTTAGTTTAGATTTATTTAGGTTTAGGTTTTATTTAGTTTAGTTTTATTTAGTATAGGTTTATTTAGTTTAGGTTTAGGTTTTATTTTAGTTTAGGTTTATTTATTTAGGTTTAGGTTTAGGTTTGGTTTCGATTTATTTTATTTGGGTTTAGGTTTATTTATTTTAGTTTATTTTATTTTATTTTATTTAGTTTTAGTTTATGTTTATTTTAGTTTAGGTTTATTAGGTTTATTTAGGTTTAGGTTTAGGTTTATTTTTATTTATGCTTAGGTTTAGGTATATTTTTAGGTTTAGGTTGAGGTTTAGGTTTATTTTTTATTTTAGTTTAGGTTTATTTATTTAGTTTAGTTTAGGTTTAGGTTTTGGTTTATTTTTATTTTATTTTTTATTTAGTTTATTAAGTTTAAGTTTATTTATTTATTTTGGTTTATTTATTTTTAGTTTAGGTTTAGATTTAGATTTAGGTTTTGGTTTAGGTATATATAGTTTGGGTTTAGTTTATTTTATTTTAGTTTATTTTATTTTAGTTTATTTCATTTATTTAGGTCTAGATTTATTTTATTTTAGTTTAGTTTAGTTTATTTATTTAGTTTATTTTTATTTAGGTTTATTTATTTAGTTTAGTTCTTATTTATTTAGTTTACTTAGTTTTATTTTTAGGTTTAGTTTATTTAGTTTAGTTTATTTTATTTTAATTTAGGTTTAGGTTTATTTAGGTTTATTTTGTTTAGTTTATATATTTAGTTTATTTTAGTTTATTTAGTTTAGGTTTAGGTTTAAGTTTATTTTAGGTTAGTTTAGTTTATTTCAGTTTAGTTTAGGTTTAGGTTTATTTAGTTTAGATTATTTTATTTATTTATTATTTTTATTTTATTTTATTCATTTTATGTTTATTTATTTTATTTATTTATTTTTTAGTTTAAGTTTGGGTTTAGGTTTTATATTATTTAATTTAGTTTAGTTTTGGTTTAGGTTTAGGGTTTATGTTTAGGTTTTAGGTTTAGGTTTAGGGTTAGGGTATAGGATTTAGGCTTTAGCGTTGTAGGTTTTGGGTTTAGTGTTTAGGGTTAAAGTTTTTTTATTTTTTTGTTTTAGGGTTTTGGGTCAGGTCAGTGGGTTAGGCTTGTGGTTTAGTTGATTTTTAGGGTTTTTAATTTGTTTTAGTTTATTTAAATTTTAATTTTAAATTTTTATTAAGGTTTATTCTTTATTTTTATTTAATTTAGTTTATTTATTTTAGGTTTATTTATTTTAGCTTAGTTTTTTATTTTAGTTGATCTTTTAGGTTTAGGTTTAGTTTTTATTTATTTTTTAGTTTAGTATTATTTTTATTTTATTTTTTAGGTTTAGGTTTTTTGTTATTTTTAAGTTAAGGTTTAGAATTTTATTTTATTTGTTTAGGTTTAGGTTTTAGGTTTATTTTTAGGTTCTATTTTTTAGTTTAGGTTTAGGTTTATTTTTAGTTTATTTTATTTAATTTAGTTTAGGGTTTAGGTCTAGTATATTTTAAGTTTAGGTTTAGGTTTTATTTATTTTAGTTATGGTTTAGGTTTATTTTATTTTGTTTATTTTGAGTTTAGATTTTTTTTAGTTTAGGGTTTAGGTTTAATTTTTATTTAGTTTTAGATTTTTTTTAGTTTTAGGTTTTTATTTTGTCTTTATTTTATTTTATTTTAGGTTTATTTCTTTATTTTATGTTTAGTTTTTATTTTATTTAGGTTTTGTATTTTTAGGTTTTTTTTATTTTTTATTTTGGTTTAGGTTTTTATTTTTTTTTGTTTTGTTTAGGTTTAGATTCTAATTTAGGTTTTTATTTTATTTTATTTTATTTTATAATATAATTTAGGTTTAGGTTATTTTTATTTTATTTTTTTTTTATTTAGTTTAGTTTAGGTTTTAGTTTAGGGTTTATTTAGGTTGTCATTTAGGTTTTGGGTTTGGGTGTAGGTTTAGGGGTTTAGGTATAGTTTAGGGTTTAGGGTTTTGGGTTTATAGTTTTGGGGTTTAGGTTTAGGGTACAGGGTTTAGGGTTTAACGTTTTAGGGTTAAGGGTTTAAGGTATAGGATTGTAGGTTTAGAGTTTAGGGTTAATTTTAAAGTTTAGGGTAGGGTTAGGGCTTTTTTTACTATTTTATTTTTTTATTTTTTATTTTTTAGTATAAATTAAGTAAATTGGTAGGTTTAGGTTTATTTAGTTTATTAAGTTTATTTTTTTCTTTATTTTAATTTTTTTTTACTTTTTATTTTTATTTAGTTTAGTTTATTTATTTTAAGTTTATTTATTTTTGTTTAGGCTTTTTATTTTAGTTTATTTTTTAGGTTTAGGTTTAGGTTTAGGCTTATTTTTTAATTTAGTTTTATTTTTATTTTATTTTTTAGGTTTAGGTTTTATTTTTTATTATTAGGTTTTGGCTTAGGTTTTTAGTTTATTTTTTTAGGTTTAGATTTTTGGTTCTTATTTTAGGTTTAGTTTTTTCTTTAACAAAGAACAAATTCAGAATCAACATTTCTTCTTCTCAATTTCATGAACCAAGTAACACACCAAGCGACGACATAGATCAAATCAGAAACCTTAGATAACTAGAACCTTCTCTACTGTAATAACACAGTTCAATAAGCAGCAAATTAGATTGGCCATTCTTTTGTTTGTCCAGTTCCCATCAAAACCACCCCGACTTCTTGAGTAGTGGGATCCACCATGATATCCCCGATCTCTCCCTCAACCACCACCACGGCTATAACCTCTGTCGCTCCTCCCACCTCTATGACCACTACTGCTCCGAGCAGCACTTCCATATGCACTAGGATGTCCAGATCCACGACCTCCATAACCGACGCCTTCGCCTTGGCCTGCACCGCCAGATCTAGGCTTAGCCTAGTTGACGGTGATGTTCTTGCCATCAAGGTTATGTCCATTCTTAGGGTTTAAGTTTAGGTTTAGGTTTATTAGGTTTTAGGGTTTAGGGTTAGTTTTAAGTTTAGGGTTTATGGTTTTAAGGTTTACAGTTTAGGGTTTAGGGTTTAGGGTTAGGGTTAGGGTTTAGGGTATAGGGTTTAGGGTTTAGGATTTAGGGTTTAGGATTTTTTTAAAAAAAATTAAGTAAACCCGTAGGTTTATGTTTATTTAGTTTATTTATTATTTATTTAAGAATATTTAATTTTTTATTTTTATTTAGTTTTGTTTATTTATTTTAGGTTTATTTTTTTTAGTTTAGGTTTTTTATTTTAGTTTACTTTTTAGGTTTAGGTTTAGGTTTATGTTTATTTTTTTGTTTAGTTTTGTTTTTATTTTATTTTTTAGGTTAAGGTTTTAATTTTTACTTTTAAGTTTAGGCTTAGGTTTTGGTTTTAGGTTTTTATTTTAGGTTTATTTTTAGGTTTTTTTTTCCGTTTAGGTTTATGTTTATTTTATTTTATTTAGTTTAAGGTTTATGTTTAGTTTATTTTAGGTTTAGGTTTAGGTTTTATTTATTTTAGTTTCATTTATTTTATTTTGTTTATTTTAAGTTTAGCTTTTTTCTTAGTTAAGGGTTTAGGTTTTATTTTCTATTTATTTTTAGTTTTTATTTTTAGGTTTATTTTTTAGGTTTAGGTTTTTATTTAGTTTTTATTTTATTTTATTTTGGGTTTATTTTTATTTTTTTCATTTAGTTTTTATTTTATTTAGGCTTTTTATTTTTATGTTTATTTTATTTTTTTAGTTTAGTTTAGGTTAATATTTATTTATTTTAGTTTAGTTTTTATTTTTTATTTTATTTTTTTGGTTTATGTTGAGGTTTAGGTTTAGGTTTTAGTTTAGGTTTTATTTTATTTATTTATTTATTTTTGTTTAGGTTTAGGTTTATTTATTTATTTTACTTTTAAATTTTACTAAGGTTTTGGTTTTTAGGTTTTTAGGGTTTACGATTTAGGGTTTAAGGTTTGGGGTTCAGGGCCAAGGGTTTAGGGTTTTAAGTTTTAGGGTTTATGGTTTAGGGTTTAGGGTTTTTAGGGTTTAAGGTTTATGATTTAGGGTTAAGGTTTTAGGTTTAGGGTTCAAGTTTTAGTTTATGGTTTAGGGTTTTTGGTTTTTTTTTAAACAGAAAATAAATTCATATTCAACATTTCTTCTTTTCGATTTCATCAACCAAGTAACAAACCAGAGAAGTGAGGTAATCAAATGACCTCCTTGAGGCTTGCTAAGGCCTCGTGTTCTTGGGATATCCAGACTATATACCCATTACCATTCAATCTTATATAAATCAACACATGAAGAGATGAACGAGAACCCAACATTCATACACTTAAGCTATAAGCACAAGCATTTCTTATGTATTTATAGCTAGCATCATAACACATATTATTATTCATTTAAAAGCTTTTGAAAAATATATTTGGATTTAATAGTGATAATAGCCACATATATATTAAATTAAATCAACACATGCAAACTTACATAAAGGAAATCCATTTTATTTTACTTGATTTTGAAAAGATGGATGCATGGGTTTAAGTGACATACCAAATTTAACATAATTGGAAAGAGGGCAATCAAATATAAGCATGTGATTCATTCAACCAAATTAGTTCTTAAGGAAAATCAAATCAAATAAAATTATTTAAACTAAAACAAAGCTTCTTTATTAATTTAGTTTTGGATTTGTTTTAATTTAAAGAAGAGAAAATAAATCATCACTTGTTATTTTAAATCCATTCCCACATTAGTGATTTGATTTAATTTAAGGAAATATAATTAAGTTTATTTTATGGGTTAATTAAGTTGAGCCCTTAATTAGATGAATTAATTACCCTTACCTATGTCACTTTAAAGTAATTAACTAAATAATTATGAGCCAACATGATATGCATGGAAAATAAACTGATCCTATGAAATAAAAGGAGCCTAATGCAATTAGCTCATGATTAATAGTTAATTAGATTAAAGGACTTAATTAATTACTCTTATGGTTTTCCACACATACGGAACCATAATTTCATTAAACTCCATTATGTTATTAAACATCCAAAGATCAGCCCCATGATTTAATTAATTAAGGTCTAATGTGATTATGATTTCAATTTGATTAAGTGATTTAATTAATTTATTAAATCTTAATTAATGTCATTTTAAAAAAGAGTGAAATGAAGTTAGGGAAAGGGGTCCTGACCTTGTTCCTGAGTTCACTTACTGTTGAATAATAACTAATACTTAATTAACCAATTTATTACTATTCATGGGATTAATTAATCATTAACTAACTTAAATGAATAGTTAAGGTTTAATTAGTCAATTTTCTTAGTTGAGTGAGCAATAAATCTCAAGAAAATCATGGGAGGTGGAGGTCATCCCATTAAATTTACCCACAAATTTTGGGATTAATTGCTCAAGTAATTAAGGATTAATTAATCAAATAAATTTTGTAATTAAATCTTAATTAAATTTTAATTAAACCTTAATTATTGTTCAAAATTTATTAAGATCATTTTTAATTAATTCTCCTCTGAAATTCCTTATAAAATGAGTATTTATTTGCATTTTCTCTATGATTTTTTATGGTTTTTAGAAGTTTTAGCCATTAAAAATGATTAATTAAGCTTAATTAAAGCCTAATCCTGTTGGCGCCACATGGCATGTGAGATTTGCTACTTAAAAACTTGATGGCATGGTGGCGATGGGTTTCCATCTTAATTAGATCGATCTAGTGGATCTAATCACGACCGTCCATTTCGATCATGCGAGTGAGGGAGAATGGAGTCTGTCCGCCATTGCACACTTGGTCGAATCAACTCCAAAAGGATCCCACACCTACACGACTTCGATCAGAGGGGATCAAACATCAAGATCACACGAGATACAAGTTTTCTTGAAAAAGTTCCAACCATTTTGCCCTAAAGATTAGTTTTAGAAGCATACCTCATCGGAGCTCAAAATCGGCAGCTCAAACAATTGATGAAGCTTCATCTTATGGAGACAAAGCCCTATTGAGCAACAATTGGATTAATTCCTTGATGTTCGCTCAAAAGGCCAGGAACTGACAATTTGGAGCTCGACTTTGATCGAAGTCCCACCTCCAGTGCTCGAGAAGATTGGGAGATGATTCATTTTTGCTCGACGAGGCCTAGTGAAGGTGCGTGCAAAGTTCATTTGAGTTTGATGGAGAAATGGAGAAGTTAGGTATCTTAAGATGGAATAGAAGGAATGGCTTGGGTGCTAGGCTGAAATGAGGTGTGTATGTCCCTTCATCTTTTCAAGTAGGATTGGGTTTGGCTTCTAGTGGTCATTCAGCCATCTTAAGGAGTCATGGGTGGTAGAGAGGAGGTAAGTTGGCTCTGCTTGGTTGGTTGAAGGTGTGGAGGTGGCTGCCAAGGGTGAATCATGGGTTTCCTATGAGTTTTAAATGCTCCAATGGGGAGGGTGAGGTGATTTCACCTCCCATGGGTCATGATCGACCCAACCACCCCATGGGTCAGGTTGGGCATTGTCCTAGGTGCCAAGGTGGATAATTGGGAGAGTACCAAGTGGCCAAGGAATGAAGTGGTCACTTACATGGGTAATTTGTCTCATGTCATGCCCTTGACCCAAGGATATAATGATCATTTGGCATTAGATTTGATTTGGGTAGATTTGAAATGAGCCAAAAGAAGGTTGCCCAAATTTTAAGTCAATTGGAGTTGATTTGGCTAGGTTTGGCTCAATTTGACTCATTAAGGTCAAGTTGGGTTAGGTTGGGTCAAGTTGACCAATTGTTCAAACTGGGCCAAACTAGGGTTGGGTCAACTTCATATGATCATTTGGGATATTTTGGTTCAACTAGTTTGGTTTAGTTTGGCTTAGATTTGATTTTGGCTCATTTGAATTCATTTGGGTCAAATGGGTTAAGTTGACCAATTTGACCAATTTGGCCAAATTGGCTTGGGATGGATGTTGGTTTGGGTTTAGTTAACCAATTGAAGATGATTGTAGGCTTTAGTTTCAATTAATTTGGATTTGGTTTTGATTTAGGCCAACTTGAACCTTTAGGTCAATTTGGGCTAAGTAGATCAATTGGGTTCAATTGGGTCCAATCATGGCTTTGGTCAAGTTCAACAATCAATTTAGAATGAACTTGAGCCATTGGTTGCAATCAATTTGATTTATATTATGATTTCAATCAATATGGTCTTTTAGGTCAATTTGGGTCAGCTTGGGTCAAGAGGGCCAATTGGGTTTGGTTTGACTCAATTGAAGGTCAAGTCATATTCAAATATTGATTTTGATTTAGTATGAATCATTGGTTTCAAGTGATTTGGCTTAGGTTGCAATTTGGATAGTTTGGGTTCATATGGGTTAATTGGTTGACTTGGTCAAATGACCAAGTTGACTTGGTTTGACCCAATTTATGATAATTGATCAACCTAGGGTGATCAATAATCACAATTGGAGGTTTTGATGGGCTTGGTTCAACCCAATTTGGGTAGGATTAGAACTTGGCTCAAATAGGTCAAATTTGCCTCTTTGGATCAAGTGGACCAATTGGGTTTAGTTGGCTTGATTTTGGGTTGAGTTTGATTTAGTTGATTTTATATATGGATTTCAGATTGATATATAAATTCAATTGCAATTTGCTTGGGTTCAAATGGGTATTGGTTCATTTGGACATTTTCAAGAAAAAAAGGGTTAAGTTGGGTTTTACTTGGGATGATTTTGGTTTGGCTTGATGATTGTAGATTTCATTTATATTTATGAATATGACTGAAGGTATGATTGATTCATGAGAAAATGAATTCAATTTGGGTTTTGGAATGAAGGAATTTGGCTAAGACCATGGAGTTGAGTCATATGGCTTAGGTTTGGATTTTGATTTGTTTTGATTTAGTTTTAACGATTTAAATGTATATTTCATTTAAATTTATGAAGATGATTGAAAATATGATTGATTTGTGAGAAAATAAATTGAGTTTAACTTGATTTGGATTATGATTTATTCTAAGTCCGTGGGATAGGTCATCTGGTTTAGGAAGGGTTTTTATTTAGTTTGATTTAGTTTGATTTAGTTTTGATCATTTGAATGTAGATTTGATATATATTTAGGAAGATGATTGAAGATATAAATTTATTATAGGAAAATCAATTGATTTTGGATTGATTTGGATTAAGATTTGGCTAAGTCCATGGGATGGGTCATATGGCTTAGGAAGGGTTTCAAGTTTGGATTTGATCATGGGCTTCAATCATTTGGTTTTGGAATTTTGGTTTGGATTTGGATTTGAATTTCATGTTTGAATTGAACTTGAGGTTTGGTTTGAGAAGGTGAACATGGATTGGATTTGGATTGTAGGGTATGTGGATTATCCTAATTCCTAAGGCATAACCTAATCCTATGGTAAACCCTTCTAAGTCTTTGGGCTTAGGTCAAGTGTTTACCTAATTGTTAGAAGTGTCTTGTGACTAGGGAAGTCTTAGTGTCTAGAAGACTTCTACGTCTGAGATGGGAAGTTTGAATCTGCACTCTAAAAGTGAGATCAATAGGCATTAGGCTCCATAGTGTTGCCTTTGGAGATAGATTATTAGAAGACCAAAACCAAGTTTCACATTACAGACTAGGATACATCTTTCAACACTTTGCTTGGGAGACAATGGATACATGAGAATAATATAGTTCCATCCTCTCTACATCAGTGTATGAAGTTTGTGAGGTGGGATCGGCTACTGTGTTAAAAGAGATCTCAAGCCATTTACAGTTCACGTGGTCGGCATATATGAGGATGTCGCATACTACCTCTCTCAAAAGTAACAAGTCTATTCTCGTGAACTTGGCCAAAGTTTAAAAATAAAAAATAAAAAAATAAAAAGAAAGAGAAAAAGAAAAAGGAAATAATAGAAAAAATGAAAAAGAAAATAAAAGGGAGCGAAAATAGACTTGGAGGAGGAAGTGGAGCGTAAATAAAGGGTTAGTCTTAGGGTTTAGGTTTAGATTTTAGGGTTTAGGGTTTAGGGTTTAAGGTTTTGGTATTTTTTCAAAAATTAAGTAAACCAATAGGTTTAGGTTTATTTAGTTTATTTTTTATTTATTTTAGTTTTTATTTTTTTTTAGGTTTATTTTTTATTTTTATTTAGTTTAGTTTATTTATTTTAGGTTTTTTTATTTTTGTGTAGGTTTTTTAGTTTAGTTTATTTTTAGGTTTATGTTTATTTTTTAGTTTAGTTTTATTTTTATTTTATTTTTTAAGTTTAGGTTTTTTTATTTTTAGGTTTAAGTTTATTTTATTTTATTTATTTTAGGATTAGTTTTTTTAGATAGAGTTTATTTTTTTATTTATTTTTAAGTTTATTTTTTAGGTTTATATTTTTATTTAATTTTTATTTTATCTTATTTTAGGTTTATTTTATTTTTTAATTTAGGTTTAGTTTTTATTTTTAGGTTTATTTTATTATTTAGTTTAGTTTCAGTTTTTATTTATTTTATTTTAGTTTAATTTTTGATTTTAATTTTGTTTTATTTTTATGTTTAGGTTTAGGTTTAGGTTTAGGTTTAGGTTTAAGTTTTAGTTTATGTTTTTATTTTATTTTATTTTTTATTTAATTTAAGTTTACATTATATTTATTTATTTTATTTTAATATTTATTTAATTTAGGTTTAGATTTTTAGGGTTTAGGGTTTAGGGTTTAGGGTTTAGGAGTTTGGGTTGTATGTTTTATGGTTTAGTATTTAGGGTTTAGTGTTTATGGTTTTGGGTTTAGGGTTTAGGGTTTTAGAGTTAAGGGTTTAGAGTTCAGGGTTTTATGATTTAGGATTTAGGGTTTAGGGATTTAAAGTTTAGGGTTTAGGGTTTAGGGTTTAGGGTTTAGGGTTGACGATTTGGGGTTAGTTTTAGGTTTTAGGGTCAGGGCTATTTTTAATTTTTTTAATATTTTATTTTTTTTTAAATTAAGTAAATGATAGGTTTAAGTTAGTGTAAAGACCAATAGCAGTCATCAAGCTAAAATCCAAGATTAGGTGGTAAGAGACCCTGAAAAGGCAAAATCGATCTAAAGTAGACCAGCTAGCCAAAGATAGAAAGGTACAAAGCCCGGTAAAATAGACTACAAGCCAACCAACAGGAACACAGCAATAAAGGCACTCAACTAAGCCACCAGCACCCAAGGCCAACTTATAGCCACAAAATAGCCTTCAACTAGCCAATCTAGAACAATACCCAAACCCAAAGCCTCTACAGCCAAGAGAGGAAGGCCAATACAGGAGGAGTTCAAAACCATAACCAAAAAAAATAAAAAAAAGTCAATAAAACCAACCATGAATCACCAGTAAACAAAATAGAGAAAATACCAGCCAACCAACAACCTCCACCATGCCAAAATCAACCTAGAGATAAACCACCAATAGCCCCCCAGATCAGTTACCAATAGAAAATGAAAAAATAGCCAAAATATCCAGCCATCCAACCAACCCAACCAGCCAACAAAGCCACCCTATCAACCAACATAATAGTAAATCCAACTCAAGTAAGTTAGCAAGTAGCCTAGAGAAGAGGAAAAACCCATATAGAAAGAAAAAAAGACTACAATAGCCATAGCCACAACCCAAAAGGAGGATATAAAAAATAGCCAAGGGAAAATTATGGAAAACACCCTGCCAGATAGACAGAAGTGACCAAGCTAAAATAACCAAAAGAACCTAGGCTACAATTACAATAACAACCAGGTAGCAAAAAACTAAGCCAATCCAAAAGTAAGTGATCAGAAACATAACCCAGCTCAGGCCAAAGAGAGAAAATAAGTGATAACCATTACCTAAAGAGGGTTTAACATGGGACAACCAAAAGAAGAAGATCATCAAAAACCAAGCCAATAATTTATAATCTGAGATAAGGAAAAATAGTGTTATCCAGTTTAACCAAATCTCTTAAAAGTTTAGGCAAAGTTTGGTTGCCAAATAAAGTGAACTCAGTTAAGTTGGCACCAAAGTTAGCCAAGTAATCAGAATATGCATTACCTTCATGGAGGATGTGGGAAATTTTAATACAAACTTGAGAAAGAAGAATTCTAGTATGATTAAGAAGATAAAATAATTTAGCATTCCCATTTTTATTGGAATTAAGCATGTCAAGAAGCAAGAGGGCATCAACTTCAATCTAGATGTTGAGGAAACCTCTATTCAAATAAATTTTTATAGCTTTCTTAACATCCATAAGCTCAACAAAAATAACAGAACAGGCTTTGAGAGGATAGGCAATATCACAAATGATAGTAGCCTTATAATCCCTAAGGATACCACCACAGTCATATTTATTAGACGCAACAGAACCATCAGTATTCACTTTAATCAAATTATCTCTAGTTTTCATCTAATGGATAATCCTAGCACTTTTATAAGAGTCAAACTTAGGTAGAATGATACCCTATTTTTTTAGCCACAAATTTATAACCTCTAAAATGAATATTACTAATAAAATTGGCATTAAAAAGAGCATGAATTTTTTTCTTTAGTTCTGTCCAAGATCCTTTTATAGTTTATAGGAATACCACAATATTTAGCATCATTTCTATCCATCTAGATGAACCAGATAAGGGTAATATCAATTAAAACATTGATATTACCTTTCATTGTATTTTTGAAATAGACTTCAAGAAGTTGATATAAAGAAAGATAACCCTGAAAATAGTTGGTATTAAATAAATCAACATACCAAAACCATAAATTAGAAGCAATAACACCATTGACAAAAACATGATTTACATTTTCAATATGAAAGCAACAATAACACTTTGAAGGTAAGTAAAACCCTTTAGTCTAGAGCAAAGTGTCCATAGGAATAAAGTTATTCAAAATCCTCCAAGCTAAAATTGAATAAGAAATGGGAATGATATTGTTCCAAAGTTTAATAAAAAAATTAGAGGGGTTATGTTTATTTCTAATAAAATTCTAAACCTCTTCAAGAATAAAGTCACCATTATAAGAAAGCTTAAAAAGAATTTGGTCAAGTTTGTTAGAATAAATGGGGATATTTCTAAAGTTGTCAAAAAGAGAAATAGGGATATAATTCTCAAGTTTTCTTTCATTCCAATTGTTATTTAGTCAAAAAGAATTAACTTTGAAAGAAACATTAGGGTGGGTAGATAAAAGGGTGTTAGTAGAGCCATTGCCAATCCAATTTTCTTGCCAAAAGAAGGAAGAACTTGACTGAATACCCCAAGATATTAATGATTTGGCAACCCATTTAATGGTGCAAAGCCTTTTCCAAACCAGAGAGTCACTAACTTTATAAGCATAGTTAAGGGGGTGTTTACCTTCGCAATATTTTTCCATCATAAAATTAGCCCAAAGGCTATCATTCTTTCTAAAATTCCACCATAGCTTATGAGAGAAGGCAGTGATAGCTTCACGAATAGGCTTGCAACCAAGAGCACCTTCTCCCAAAGGACCACAACATTTATGCCAAGAGCACCAAGAGCACCTCAATCAAATCATTTTTAATGATAAACCTATATTTTTGAAAACATTGAGTAGTGAAACCTCCAGACCAGTAAGATAATCTATGTTCATGGTATTTAAAACTTTGAAAATTTCATCTTCATTATGCACAACGGTAAGCAAGTCATTATCATCATTAGTAATAATAGAAGGAATCAACTGCGATTGATAAATAACTTCATAAGTGGAATTCTTATTAAACATATTTCTAAAGTAGTTAATTAACCAATTTCTTAATATCATTATTCTCCATAATCCAATCTTCATTATCATTTTTTTAATATTATTTAAAGCTCTCTTTTTATTAACCAAAGCATGAAAATACCTAGTATTCCTGTCACCATCTGTAATATGTTTACTAGCAACATTTTGGCGCCAATAAGTCTCATCCATATTTTAGAAGTTAACAAGTGTATCTTTTACCTCAGTTAAGTCTGTAATCTTAGAAGGATCAGACATAACCCAGACTTCAAGATGGCAAACCAATTTTTCCATATCTTTAATATTAGCAAAAAAGGTTTTTAAAATAATGCTTGTTCCACCAACCCAAATTTTGTTTAAGTCTTTTATGTTTAAAATAAAGTCTATACATCTAATAATTGAATTATCAGGATGTAAAGGAGCTTTCAAATTATTAGCCACAGCATTAAAAAAACCAATATGCCGAATCCACATGTTTTGAAATCTAAAAGGAGAGGGGTTTTCTTAGTCTATTAGAATTATCTTTGATAGAAATTAGAAGAGGTGCATGATCTGACAAGGTTCTACTTAAATGGTCAATAGAGGTAATGGGCCATTGAGTAATCTAATGAGTATTGAAATGAATCTTGTCCAACCTTTGCCAAAGTCTAGAGTTTGCCAAGTATAATTAGAGCCCTTAAAGCCAATATCAACCAAATTATAATCAAGGATCATATTGTAGAAATCTTCCATGGAATAAATTTTAAGAGAGCAACCACCACTTCATTCAGAAGAGAATAAAATGGTGTTAAAATTACCACCAACAAACCAAGGTTTGTTGACAGAGGTAGCAAAATTCCTTAAATTATCCCAAAAAATATTTCTACCAGATCTATAACAAGATGCATAAATAGAAGAGCCCAAAGCACAATAATCACCATAAGTTATTTGAGCATTGACAACTTGATGAAAGTCATCAAGAATGGAGACCTCAATGAAATTATTCCAAAAATACAAAATCTTATTATTAACATTAGTGAAAAATTTATTGAAACCGACCATTTTAGCAACATGGTTAATTTTATTAGCTTTAATAAGAGGCTCCATAACAATAAGATGAGAAATATTATGAATGCGATAAAGATTTTTAATATGATTATGAATAAAGAGGGTACTGATCCCTCTAACATTCCAAACAAAAAAATTAAACATAAGGAAAATAAAAAGGGGGGTTAAGCAAAGGTTAATTAAGAGAGGAGTGAGAGGCAACAGTAGATTTAATAATTTTGGACAATTTGGGAGTGAAATTTTTCACATTTGTTTTCTTTCTAGCATGACAAGTTTGGAAGCCATTTTCTTTTCCACTAGAGTCATCATCCGAGTAAGATTTAGTAACATTGGTCATAGATTTAAGAGAAATCTACAAGTTTGCAGGGCAGTTCACCTTCTTCCAAATCCATATTATGTTGAAAAGTAGGATTAACATGAATATCAAGATTAAAAATGAGAGATGGTGATGATTTAGAACCATTTAAAGCACAAGTAGGAAAATATTGATCAAAAATGTTTTCAACATGCTCGACATCATTTAAATCCTCATTAAAAGGTTCATTTTTATCGATCAAGGTTGGCATAGATATAGGAATAGAATCAGAGGAAATATAATCATCTTCTAATAACTTAGAGAATTTATTATTCTCCTCATTAGAAATATTCAAATTCAAAGAAGGAATAAGACGTAAATCATTCTACCCATTTTGAATATCGGCCGAAAACCTACCAACATTAAAAGCTGAAACAAGTTCAACAGGATTAACCCCGATATCCAAGGAATCAACCTCAATAATAGCCTTCATACCATCCTTGGGATCCGAGGCTGATTTTTGAACATAAGTAGGTATCGAATTTTGGGTAGAGATAACACTTTCTTTAGGAGGAATTCATTTTTTTAAGTGGGGATGGAGAATAAAACATTTTCAATTGTCATGACCATGTATTTTATAGTGGAACAAAAAATTGAATGGTTCTCCAATTCAACCTTTTGCGAATACCCATGTTTTTTAGAGCCAATCCAAACTTCCATAGGGTATTTTTTTAGTTATGTCTAATTCCATGAGGATCCGAGCCACAAAAGGTCGAGATCGCTCAGCAGTCGCTTGGTCGAGTTGCTAAGGCTGACCAAATAAATCCCTGACAACAAAAAGCACATGATGGGTATCAAAATGAATGTGCATATTAGGAAGAGATAACCACACAAGGATAATAGGAGATTCCTTCTTAATGTTAAAAAGGGGAGATAACTTCAGTAAATGTATTTGACAATTAAAGTTGAAATAAGAATGACGCAAAAAAACACATGAATAATCTAGATCATTAAAAAGTTGAATCAGCATATGCCGAGAGTCAATAAGACCAATTGAGAAGGTACCCATAAGCTTGATATTACAAAAAAAAGAGTGAATCATATCCAAATTCGGATGACACAAAGAAAATTTACTGATAAGAAAATTCAAATGGGTTTGTCAACTTTTCAACATCCACATCAGTGCATATTACAGCTAGCAGACCTCTAAATGATGTCGAAATGACATTAACCAAATCAACGAAGGGAAAAATCTTACTAGAGAGCGCTTCCATAAAATATTTAGTACAAGATGCAGCATCAGGGCTGCCAATCCCCAAAATGTCAGATGCCATAGCCGAAACATCCATATTTTGAGGTGGAACCAAGGAATAGAACTCACTGTAGCAATGGTCAATGATAAAACATCACGTAAACAGCTAGATGTCAATCAAGCCTTTCAAATCGATTGAAATCAAAGCCAGAGCCATAGAAATCCCCAGTCGGGGGCACCCCACCAAGAGGGATTCAAAAATCACTAGAGAACGAAGAGTACTTAGGGGAGGAGAGTTCTTATTTACTTTTATTTATTTTTATTTTTTCACTTTTTTTAAATTAAGTAAACTAGTAGGTTTAGGTTTATTTACTTTATTTAGCTTAATTTATATTTATTTTAGTTTATTTTATTTTCCATTTTTATTTAGATGTATTTTTACTTTTATTAAACTTAGTTTATTTATTTTAGGTTTATTTGTTTAAGTTTATTTTTTAGGTTTAGGTTTAGGTTTAGGTTTATTTTTTAGTTTAGTTTTATTTTTATTTTATTTTTTTACGTTTAGGTTATATTTTTATTTTTAGGTTTAGGTTTTATTTCATTTTTTTAGGTTTGGGTTTTAGGTTTTTATTTAGGATTATTTTGAGGTTATATTTTTTAGTTTCAGTTTAGGTTTTTTTTGTTTATTTTATTTTATATAGTTTATGGTTTCATTTTAGTTTAATTTAGGTTTAGGTTTATGTTTTTTTAATTTTAGTTTAGTTTATTTTAGTTTATATTTAAGTTTATCTTATTTTGTTTATTTTTGGTGAAGGTTTTTTTTTAGTTTAATGTTTTGGTTTTATTTTTTATTTATTTTTAGATTGTCTTTTTATGTTTATTTTTTTGTTTAGTTTTTTATTTAGTTTTTATTTTATTCTTATTTAGGTTTAGTTTTTATTTTATTTAGGTTTTTTCTAATTTTTTTAGTTTAGTGTAGGGTTTTATTTATTTTAATTTAGCTTAGTTTTTATTTTTTATTTTATTTTCCTTTTAGCTTTAGGTTTAGGTTTTGGTTTTAGTTTATGTTTTTATTTTATTCTATTTGTTCATTTTATTTTTGTTCAAGTTTTTTTATTTAATTTATTTTTAGTTTTTATTTAGCATAGGTTTAGGTTTTTAGCTTTTTAAGGTTTAGGGTTTAGCGTTTAGGTTTTAAGTTTTAATTTTAGGTTTTATTTTAGGTTCTATTTTTTAGTTTAGGTTTAGGCTTATTTTTAGTTTATTTTATTTTATTTAGATTAACGTTAGGTTTAGGTTTATGTTTTATTTATTTTAGTTTAGGTTTAGATTTATTTTATCTTAGTTATTTTATTTTTAATTTAGGTTTCATTTTTATTTTTAGTTTAGGGTGTTCGTTTTATTTTTTATTTATTTTCAAGTTTTCTTTTTATGTTTATTTTTTAGGTTTAAGTTTTTATTTAGTTTTTATTTTATTTTAGGTTTATTTAGGTATTTTATTTGTTGGTTTATTTTATTTTTTAGCATAGTTTAAGTTTTTATTTATTTTATTTTAGTTTATTTTAATTTTTTTATTTTATTTTGTTTTTCAATTTAGGTTTAAGTTTTAGTTTAGGTTTTATTTTATTTTATTTTATTATTATATTTAGGTTTAAGTTTTTTTATTTATTTTATTTTTAGGTTTTAATTAATTTAGGCTTAGGTTTTTAGGTTTTTAGTCTTTAGGCTTTAGGGTTTAGGGTTTAGGGTTTAGGGTTTACGATTTTAAGATTTAGTGTTTTGGGTTAGGGTTTAGGGTTTATGGTTTAGTGTTTAGGCTTTAGGCTTTAGGGTTTGTAGGGTTTATGGTTTAAGGTTTAGGCTTTAGGGTTTAGGGTTTCTATGGTTTAGCTTTTATGGTTTAGGGTTAGTTTAGCATTTAGGATTTAGGCTTTTAGGGTTTAGGGTTTAGGGTTTGGGTTAGGGTTAGGGTTTAGGGTTTATTATTTAGGGTTTAGGGTTTAGGGTTTAGGGGTTAGTTTAGGATTTAGGGTTGTAGGTTTAGGGTTCAGGGTTTAAGCTTAGTTTTACAGTTTAGGGTTTAGGATATAGGGTTTAGGATTTAGGGTTTAGGTTTTAAGGTTTAAGGTTTAGGTTTTTTTTTTAAAATTAGGTAAACAAGCAGGTTTAGGTTTCTTTTAGTTTATTTAGTTAATTTTTTTTATTTTAGTTTTTTTTATTTTTTTATTTCTATTTTGGTTTGATTTTTTATTTTTATTTAGTTTATTTTATTTATTTTAGTTTAAGTTTTTTTTTTAGTTTAGTTTTTAGGTTTAGGTTTATGTTTATGTTTATTTTTTAGCTTAGTTTTATTTTTATTTTATTTTTCTATGTTTAGGTTGATTTTTTTTTTTGTTTTTAAGTTTAAGGTTAGGCTTTTTATTCTATTTTTTGTAGTTTAAGTTTTAGGTTTTAATTTTAGGTTTATTTTTAAGTTATATTTTTTATTTTATGTTTAAGTTTATTTTTAGTTTATTTAATTTTAATTTAGTTTAGGGTTTAGGTTTAGGTTTAGGTTTTATTTATTATGGTTTAGTTTATTTTAGTTTTAGTTTACGTTTATTTTATTTTCATTATTTTAGGTTTAGGTTTTTTTTTTAGTTGAAGATTTAGGTTTTATTTTTTATTTATTTTTAAAATTATATTTTAGGTTTAGGTTTTTATTTAGTGTTTATTTTATTTTATTTTACATTTATTTTATTTTTATTTTTCATTTATTTTTCATTTTATTTTTGTTTAGGTTTTTTTAAATTTTATTTTTAGGTGTAATTTAGTTTACATTTAGGCTTCAGCTTTTTAGGGTTTTGGGTTTTGGGTTTAGGTTTTACGTTTTTAATTTAGGTTTATTTTTAGGTTTTATTTTTTAGTTTAGGTTTAGGTTTATTTTTAGTTTTATTTTATTTTATTTAGTTTAGGGTTTAGGCTTAGTTTATTTTAGGTTTAGGTTTAGGTTTTATTTATTTTAGTTTAGTTAATTTTAGTTTAGGTAGATTTTAATTTTTTTATTCTATTTTTATTTTAGTTGCAATTTTTATTTTTAGCTTAGGTTTGGGTTTTATTTTTTATTTATTTTTAAGTTTATTTTTTAGGTTTAGGTTTTTATTTAGTTTTTATTTTAGTTTATTTCAGGTTTATTTTATTTTAATTTTATGTTTAGTTTTTATTTTACTTAGGTTTTTTATTCTTAGGTTTAATTTATTTTTTAGTTTAGTTTAGGTTTTTATTTATTTTATTTTTAGGTTTAGGTTTAAGTTTCAGTTTAGACTTTTATTTTATTTTTTATTTTATTTAATTTTATGTTTATTTATTTATTTTCTTTTAGGATTTATTTACTTTAGGTTTTTGTTTTTTGGTTTTTATGCTTTAGGGTTTAGGGTTTAGTGTTTAGGGTTTAAGGTTTAAGGTTTAAGGTTTTATGGTTTAGGGTTTTAAAGTTTAGTGTTTAGGGTTAGGGTTTTGAATTTAGTGTTTAGTCTTTAATGTTATTTAGAGTTTAGGGTATCAGTTTAGCTTAGGATTTAGGGTTAGTTTAGCATTTAGGGTTTAGGGTTTGGGGTTAAGGGTTTTTAGGGTTTAGGGTTTGTAGTTTGTGGTTTTGGGCTTAAGGTTTTAGGGATTAGGGTTTAGGGTTTAAAGTTTAGGGTTAGGATTAGGGTGTAGGGTTTAGGGTTTATGGTTTAAGGTTTAGGCTGCATTTAAGTAATTTAAGTTTAGGGTTTTAGGTTTAGGTTTAGGTTTAGGGTTTAGGTTTAATGTAGTTTAGTTCTGAGTTTAGGTTAAAGTTTAAACTTAGGTTTAGTATTTAGGGTTTTAGGGTTTATTATTTTAGGGTTTAGTGTTTAGGGTTGGTGTTTAGGGTTTTGGGTTTTGGGTTTAGGGTTTAGTGTTTAAGCTTTAGGGATTAGGATTTTTTGGTTTTAGGGTTAGCATAGGGTCTAGGGTTAGTTTAGTGTTTAGTGTTTAGGCTTTAGGCTTTAAGGTTTAGGGTTTTGAGGCTTTAGGGTTAGTTTAGGGTTTAGGGTTTATGGCTACGGTAAGCGTTTAGCATTTAGGGTTTAGGATTTAGGGTTTAGGGTTTAGGTTTGAGGGTTTTTTAGAGTTTAGGCTTTAGGATTTAGGGTTGTAGGTTTAGGGTTCAGGGTTCATGATAAGTTTTAGGGTTTAGGATTTAGAGTTTAGAGTTTAGGATTTAAGGTTTAGGGTTTTTCTATAAAAAAAATTTAGGTAAACCAATAGCTTAAGTTTATTTAGTTTATTTTTTTAGTTTATTTTACATTTCTTTTTTATTTAGATTTATTTTTTATTTTCATTTAGTTTATTTTATTTATTTTATATTTATTTATTTTAGTTTATTTTTTAGGTTTAGGTTTAGGTTTATGTTTATTTTTTTAGTTTAGTTTTATTTTCTATTTTATTTTTTCAGTTTAGGTTTTATTTTTTATTTTATTTTTAGGTTTTGGTTTTATTTTTTATTTTTAGTTTAAATTTAAGTTTTTACTTTATTTTTTTAGGTTTAGGTTTTTGGTTTTCTTTTTAGGTTTATTTTTAGGTTTTATTTTGTAGTTTAGGTTTAGGTTTATTTTTTGTTTATTTTATTTTATTTAGTTTAGGGTTTAGGTTTAGGTTTTACTTATTTTAGTTTAGTTTAATTTAGTTTAGGTTTAGATTTATTTTATTTTATTTATTTTAATTTTAGGTTTCTTTTAGTTTAAGGTTTATGTTTTATTTTTTTATTATTTTTAGGACTTATTTTTAGGTCTACATTTTAGGTTTAGATTTTTATTTAGTTTTTATTTTATTTTATTTAAGATTTATTTTATTTTTATTTTTTGTTTAGTTTTTATTTTATTTAGGTTATTTGTTATTATTATTTAGTTTAGTTTAGGTTTTTTTTATTTTATTATAGTTTACTTTTTATTTTTTATTTTATTTTATGTTTAGGTTTAGGTTCAGATTTAGGTTTATGTTTTTGTTTAGGTTTCTATTTTATTTTATTTATTAATTATATTTAGCTTTAGGTTTTTTATTTATTTTATTTTTAGTTTTTATTTAGTTTTGGTTTAGGTATTTAGGTTTTTAGGGTTTAGGGTTAGGGTTCAGGGTTTTGGGTTTAGGGTAGTAGATTTTAGGGTTTAGGGTTTAGGAATTATGGTTTAAGGTTTTAGTGTTTAGGGTTTGGGGTTTATGGTTTAGGGTTTAAGGTTTACGGTTAGTTTTACAATTTAGGGTTTAGGGTTTAAGGTTAGAGTTTATTTATTTAATTATTATTTTTTAAGGTTGTAGGGTTTAGGGTTTAAGTTTTTGGTTTAGAGCTCAAGTTTTAGTTTGGGGTTCTCAGTTTTTGGTTGTTTCTTAAAAAGAGAACAAATTCAGATCCAATAGTTCTTCTTTTATATTTCATCAACCAAGTAACACACCAAGTTTTCTATGATACAAGGGATGACATAGATAAAAAATGATCATGCATAGGGTAATTTAAATATCCTAAATAACTAAAATTGTCTCTACTCTAAAGACAAAGTTTCATAAGCAATAGATTGGATCTGTCATTCTTCAGTTTCTCCAGTTCCCATCAGAACCACCCTGGCCTCTCAAGTAGCGGGATCCACCATCATATCCCCGATCTCTCCCTCCGCCACCACCACCATGACTATAGCCTCTATCGGTCCTCTTGCCTCCATAACCACCACTGCTCTGACCACCACCTCCATGTCCACCAGCACCTCTAGATCCCCCACCACCATTGCGATTACCACCATCTCCGCCTCCGCCTTCACCTCCATTGCCAGATCTAGACTGAGCCTGGTTAATGGTGATATTCCTACCATCAAGGTTTTACCCATTCTTAGGGTCTAGGTTTATTAGGTTTTAGGGTTTAGGTTTATTTTTTTAATTTATTTAGTTACTTTAAGTTTAGGTTTAGGGTTTGGGGTTTAGGGCTTAGGGTTTAGGGTTTGATTTAGAGTTCAGGGTTTAGGGTTTAGGTTTAAGGTTCAAGGTTTAGGATTTAGGGTTTGGGGTTCAGGGTTTAGGGTCAATTTAGGATTTAGAGTTTAATATTTTTTAAGGTTTAAGGTTTACAGTTTATTATTTTAGGTTTATGGTTGTAAGTTTAGGGTTCAGACTTTAGGCTTAGTTTTAGGGTTTAGGGTTTAGGGTTTTAGGGTTTAGTGTTTTGTGGTTAGGGTTTAGGGTTCAAGGTTTAGGGTTTAGTGTTTCGGCTTTAGGATTTAGGGTTTTAGGGTTTAGGGTTTAGGGTAAGCTTAGGGTTTAGTGTTAGTTTAGTGTTTGGGGTTTAGGGTTTTTTTGCTTTAGGGTTTATGGTTTTTGGTTAGTTTAGGGTTTAAGGTTTAGGATTTTAGGGCTTATGGATTAGGGTTTAGGGTTTAGGGTTTAGGGTTTAAGGTTTAGGGTTTAGGGTTTAAGGTTTAGGTTAGATTAAGGTTTAGGGTAGGGGTTTTTCAGGGTTTTGGGTTTAGGGTTTAGGGTTTAAGGTTTAGGTTAGATTAAGGTTTAGGGTAGGGGTTTTTCAAGGTTTTGGGTTTAGGGTTTATGGTTGTAGGTTTAGGGTTCAGAATTTAGGATAAGTTTTAGGGTTTAGGGTTTAGGGTTTATGGTTTAGGATTTCGGGTTTAGGGTTTAGGGTTTAAGGTTTAGGGTTTTTTCTTTTTAAAAACAAAATTTAGGTAAACGTATAGTTTAGGTTTTCTTAAGTTTATTTTGTTTATTTTTTATTTATTTTATTTTATTTTATTTTTTATTTTCATTTAGGTTTATTTTTTTATTTTAATTTAATTTAATTTATTTCTTTTAAATTAATTTATTTTAGTTTATTTTTTAGGTTTCGGTTCAGGTTTATGTTTATTTTTTAGTTTAGTTTTATTGTTTATTTTATTTTTTAGGTTTAGTTTTTATTTTTTATTTTTAGGTTTAAGTTTAAGTTTTTATTTTATTTTCTTAGGTTTAGGTTCTAGGTTTTTAATTTAGGTTTATTTTTTGGTTTTATTTTGAAGTTTAGGTTAAGGTTTATTTTTAGTTTATTTTATTTTATTTAGCTATTAGTTTAGGTTTAGTTTATTTTAGGTTTAGGTTCAGGTTTTATTTATTTTAGTTTAGTTTAATTTAGTTTAGGTTTAGGTTTATTTTATTTTATTTATTTTAAGTTTAGGCTTTTTTAGTTTAAGGTTTATGTTTTATTTTTATTCATTTTTAGGTGTATATTTTAGGTTAAGATGTTAATTTACTTTTTATTTTATTTTATTTTAGGTTTATTTTATTTTTATTTTTGTTTAGTTTTTATTTTATTAAGGTTTTTATTTTTATTTTTTTAAATATTTTAGTTTAGTTTATGTTTTTATTTATTTTATTTTATTTTAGTTTTTATTTATTTTGTTTTATTTTATTTTTAGGTTTAGGTTTAGGATTGGGTTTAGGTTTTAGTTTAGGTATTTATTTTATTTTATTTTTTTAATTTATTTAGGTTTAGGCTTTTTAATTTATTTTATTTTTAGCTTTTTAGGGTTAAGGGATTATGGTTTACGGTTGGGGTTTAGGGTTTTGGGTTTAGGTTTGTAGGTTTTAGGGTTTAGGAATTAGGGTGTAGAGTTTAGAGTTTTAGGGTTTAGGGTTAGTTTTAGAGTTTAGATTTTAGGGTTAGGGTTTCTTTATTTATTTATTATTATTTTTTTTATGTTTTAGGTTTAAGGGTTTAGGGTTTTTGGTTTTTTTTAACAGAGAATAAAATCAAATTCAACATTTCTTCTTTTCGATTTCATCAACCAAGTAACACACCAAGTTTTCTAAGACACAATTGATGATAAAGATAAAAAAATAATCACACATAGAGCTAATCAAAAAGCCTAGAGAATTAGAATTGTCTCTACTATAAAGACTTTGTTCCATAAGCAGTAGATCAGATCGGCCATTCTTTAGTTTCCCTAGTTAACATCAGAACCACCCAGACCTCTCGAGTTGCAAGATCCACCATCAGATCCCTAATCTCTCCCTCCGCCACCTCCACGGCTGTATCCTTCATTGCTCCTCCCGCCTCCATAACCACCATTGCTCTTACCAGCACCTCCATATCCACCAGCACCTCCAGATCCCCCACCACTGCCTCCCCATTCACCTCCACCACCTCTTCCTTCGCCTCCACCATCAGATCTAGACAGAGCTTGGTTGAGGATGATGTTCTTACCATCAAGATTCTTCCAATTCTTAAGGTTTAGGTTTATTAGGTTTTAGGGTTTAGGTTTATTTTTAAATTCATTTAGTTACTTTAAGTTTAGGTTTATGGTTTGGGATTTAGGGTTTAGGGTTTAGGGTTAGGGTTTAGGGTTTAGGATTTAGGGTTTATGGTTTAGGATTTAAGATTTAGGATTTTAGGGTTTATGATTTTAGGGTTTAGGGTTTAGGGTTAAGGTTTAGGGTTTATGGTTTAGGGTTTAGGGTTTAACATTTTAGGGTTTAGGGTTTAGAGATTAGGGTTTAGGGTTTAGGATTCAGGGTTTAGGGTCTAGGGTTTAGGGTTTAAGGTTAGTTTTAGGGTTTAGGGTTTAGGGTTTAAGGTTAGGGTTTATTTATTTATAATTTATTTATTTATTTATTATTTTTTGTTATTTTTAAATTAAGTTAACTAGTAGGTTTAAGTTTATCTAGTTTATTTTTTATTTTAGTTTATTTTTATTTTATTTTTATTTATGTTTATTTTTATTTTTATTTATTTCAGTTTATTTATTTTAGGTTTATTTATTTTAATTTAGGTTTTTTATTTTAGTTTATTTTTTAGGTTTATGTTGAGTTTACATTTTTTTTTAGTTTTATTTTTTAGGTTTAGGTTTTATTTTTTAGTTTTAGCTTTAGGTTTAGGTTTTTATTTTACCTTTTAAGGTTTGGCTTTTAGGTTATTATTTTAGGTTTATTTTAGGTTTTATTTTTTTAGTTTAGTTTTAAGTTTATTTTTAGTTTGTTTTATTTTTATTAGTTTATGTTTAGGTTTAGGTTTAGTTCATTTTTGGTTTAGGTTTATGTTTATTTTATTTTAGTTTAGTTTATTTTAGTTTAGTTTTAGGTTTATTTTGTTTTTATTTTAGGCTTAAGTTTTTTTTTAGTTTAGGATTTAGGTTGTATTTTTTTATTTATTTTTAGATTTATTTTTAAGGTTTAGGTTTTTATTTACATTTTAATTTTAGATTTATTATATTTTAAATATACATTTTTTTTCTTTTATTTAGGTTTTTTATTCTTAGGTTTAATTTATTTTTTAATTTGGTTTAGGTTTTATTTATTTTATATTAGTTTTTATTTTTATTTTATTTTATTTTAGGTTTTTAGGTTTTAGTTTAGGTTTTATTTATTATTTATTTATTTTATTTTAGGATTTATTTACTTTAGGTTTAAGTTTTAGGTGTCAAAGATTTCGCCTGGGTTAGGTATTTTGGGCCAGGTCTTGTGGCTCATATTAGTGGCATACTGGCCTGTAGGCTTTAGAGTCTATGTTTGCTGTTAGGGTTAGATCAGGGGCTCAGTTAAGGGTCAGGTCAGGCACAAGATTTAGGGTTTTGTGGTATGGCCTGAGCTCAGTGGTTTGGCCCAGGGCCTGAGCCCAGGGTCAGGGCTTGGGCCCAGGGTTTAGGGCTTAGGTTTAAGATTTAGTGCTCAGAGTGCCTGGGGTCCCGGCCTAAATTAGTTTAGTGGTTTAGGTTTCTCGACAGGGTTTAGTGTTTGTGTTATGCAGTTTATGGTTCAAGGTTCAGGCTTAGTTTTAGGATTTAGTGTTTAGGGTTTTAGGGTTTAGGGTTTAGGGTTTTAAGGTTTAGTGTTTATAGTTAGGGTTTAGGGTTTAGGATTTAGGGTTTAGGATTTAGGAGTTTGCATCAGTGGTAAGTTTTAAGGTTTGGATTAGTTTGTGGTGGGCGTTAGGTATTTAGGGTTTAGTGTTTAGTGTTTAGAGTTTAGGGTTTAGGGTTTAGCATTTAGGATTAGATTAGGGTTTAGGGTTTAGGGTTGTATGTTTAGGGTTGTAGGTTTAAGGTTCAATGTTTAGACTAAGTTTTAGGGTTTAGGATTTAAGGTTTATGGTTTATGGTTTAGGGTTTAAGGTTAGGATTTTTTGAAAAAAAAGAATTAGGTAAACCGATATATTTAGGTTTTTTTAATTTATTTACTTTATTTTTTATTTATTTTAGTTTATTTTATTTTTTATTTTTATTTAGGATAATTTTTAATTTTCATTTATTTTATTTTAGGTATTTTAAGTTTATTTATTTTAGTTTATTTTTTAGGTTTAGGTGTAGGTTTATGTTTATGTTCATTTTTTAGTTTAGTTGTATTTTTTATTTTATTTTTTGGTTTTGGTTTTATTTTTTATTTTTAGGTTTATGTTTAGGTTTTTATTTAATTTTTTAGGTTTAGTTTTTATGTTTTTATTTTAGGTTTATTTTTAGGTTTTATTTTGTGGTTTAGGTTTAGGTTTATCTTCAGTTTATTTCATTTTATTTAGTTTAGGGTTTAGTTTTAGTTTATTTTAGGTTTAGGTTTAGGTTTAATTTATTTTAGTTTAGTTTAATTTAGTTTCAGTTTAGGTTTATTTTATTTATTTTAAGTTTAGGCTTATTTTAGTTTAAGGTTTATGTATTATTTTTTATTTATTTTTAGGATTTATTTTTAGATTTATATTTTTAGTTTATATTTTTATTTAGTTTTATTATATTTTATTTTAAGTTTATTTTATTTTTATTTTTTGTTTAGTTTATAGTTTATTTAGGTTTTTTTTTATATATTTTTTTAGTTTAGTTTATGTTTTTATTTATTTTTTATTTTATTTTATTTTTAGGTTTAGGTTTAGTTTTAGTTTTAGGTTTTAGTTTAAGTTTTTATTTTATTTAATAATTTTTAATTTATTTAGGTTTAGGTTTATTTATTTATTTTATTTTCAGGTTTTATTTAGTTTAGGTTTAGGTTTTTAAGGTTTGGGGATTAGGGTTTAGTGTTTAGGGTTTAGGGTTGGGTTTCAAGGTTTTGGGTTTAGGGTTATAGGGTTTAGGGTTTATGGTTTAGGTTTATGATTTATTTATTATTTTTTTTATTATTATTTTTAGATTTTAGGGTTTGGGGTTTAGGTTTTAGGTTTATGGTTCAGATTTTAGTTTAGGGTGCAAAGTTTTTGATTTTTTTTAACAAAGAATAAATTCAGATTCATCATTTCTTCTTTTTGATTTCATCAACTAAGTAACACACCAAGTTTTCTATGACACACGCAACGACATAGATAAAGAATGGTCAAGCATAGGGAAAATAAAAAACCATAGATAACTAGAACCATCTATACTTTGAAGACATAGTTTAATAAGCAGTAGATCAGATCGACCATTCTTTAGTTTCTCCAGTTCCCATCCGAACCACCCCGACCTCTCGAGTAGCGGGATCCACCATCATATCCCCGATCTCTCCCTCCGCCACCACCACGACTGTAAACTTCATCGCTCCTCCCGCTTCCATAACCACCACTACTCTGACCACCACCACCATATCCACCAGCACCTCCAAATTCCCTATCACCACTGCGATAACCACCACCTTCGCCTTCTCCTTCACCACTTGATCTAGACTGAGTCTGGTTGAAAGTGTTGTGCCTACCATAAAGGTTCTGCCCATTATTAAGGTTTAGGTTTAGGTTTAGGTTTATTAGGTTTTAGGGTATAGGTTTATTTTTTAATTTATTTAGTTACTTTAAGTATATGTTTAAGGTTTGGGGATTAGTGTTTAGGGTTTAGGGTTAGGGTATAAGGTTTAAGGTTTAGGCTTTAGGGTTAGGGTTTAGGGTTTAGTGTTTAGAGTTTAGGGTTTAAAGTATTTGGGGTTAGGGTTTAGGATTTTAGAGTTTAGGGTCAAGGTTTAGGGTTTAGGGTTTAGGGTTTATGGTATATTTGGGTTTAGGCTTTAGGCTTTAGGGTTTAAGATTTTGGGTTTAGTGCTTAGGGTTTAGGGTTTATGGTTTAAGATTTTAAGGTTTCCGGTTTAGGGTTTAGGGTTGTAGGTTTAGGGTTTAGAGTTTTGGGTTTAGGGTTTGTTTTATGGTTTAGGGTTTAGGGCTAGGGTTTTATTATTATTTTAATTAAATTTTCATTTATTTATTTTTAATTTTTACATTAAGTCAATTAGTAGGCTTAGGTTTATTTAGTTTATTTAGTTTTTGATTTTGATTTAGGATTATTTTTATTTTTATTTTTATTTGGCTTAGTTTATTTATTTTAGGTTTATTTATTTTAGTTTAAGTTTTTTATTTCAGTGATTCATTCAACCAAACTTGTTCTTAAGGACAATCAAATCAAATAAGATTATTTAAAGCAAACCAAAGCTTCTTTATTAATTAAGTTTTGGATTTGATTTGATTTAAGAAAGAGAAGAGAAATCATCATTTGTTGTTTTAAACCCATTCCCACATTAGTGATTTGATTTAATTTAAGGAAATGTAATTAAGCTGATTTTATCATTTAATTAAGTTGATCTCTTGATTAGATGAATTAATTAACCTTACCTATGTCACCTTAAAGTAATTAACTAAATAATTATGAGCTATCATGATATGCATGGAAAATAAACTTGCAATGATCCTAGAAAATAAAAGGGGTGTAATGCAATTGGCTCATGATTAATAAGATTATTTAAAGCAAACCAAAGCTTCTTTATTAATTAAGTTTTGGATTTGATTTGATTTAAGAAAGAGAAGAGAAATCATCATTTTTTAAGTTTAGGTTTAGGTTTAGGTTTAGGTTTAGGTCTCTTTTTGAGTTTAGTTTTATTTTTATTTTATTTTTTAGGTTTAGGTTTTATATTTTATTTTTAGGTTTAGGTTTAGGTTTTTATTTTATTAGGTTTTAGGTTTATTTTTAGGCTTTATTTTTTAGTTTAGGTTTAGGTTTTTTTTAGTTTATTTTATTATAATTAGTTTATGTTTATGTTTAGGTTTAGTTTATTTTAAGTTTATGATTAGGTTTTATTTATCTTAGTTTAGTTTATTATAGCTTAGGTTAAGGTTTATTTTATTTTTATTTTAAGTTTAGATTTTTTTTAGCTTCGGTTTTTGGTTTTATTTTTTATATATTTTTAGGTTTTATTTTTAGGTTTATTGTTTAGGCTTTGTTTTTTATTTAGTTTTATTTTATTTTATTTGAGGTTTATTTTATTTTTATTTTAGGTTTACTTTTTTTTTTATTTAGGTTTTTTATTTCTTACATTAGTTTAGGTTTTTATTTATTTTATCTTAGTTTAGTTTTTATTTTTTATTTTATTTTCTTTTTAGGTTTAGTTTACCTTTAGGTTATAGTTTATGTTTTTATTTTATTTTATTTTTTAAATTTTATTTTGTTTTAGATATTTCATTTATTTTATTTTTAAGTTTTGTACTTTAAGTTTAAGTTTTTACCTTTTTCAGGTTTTGGGTTTAGGGTTTAGGGTTTAGGGTTTAGGGTTTAGGTTTTAAAGTTTAGGGTTTAGGGTTTTAGGGTTTAGGATTTAGGTTTTAGGGTTTAGGGTTTGGGGTTTTAGGTTTGAAGGTTTAGGGTTTTTATTTTAGGGTTTAGGTTTTAGGGTTTTATGGTTTATAATTTAGGGTTTAGGGTTTAGGGTTTAGGGTTTTTAGGGTTTAGGATTTAGGGTTTAGGTTTAGGGTTCAAGTTTTAGTTTAGGGTTTAGGGTTTTTTTTAATAGAGAACAAATTCAGATTCAACATTTCTTCTTTTTGATTTCATTAACCAAGTAACACACTGTGGTTTCTCAGACATAAGTGACAACATAGATAAAAAATGAGCACACATAGAGAAAATCAAAATCCTTAGATAATTAGAATCGTCTCTACTATAAAGACACAATTCCATAAGCAGTAGATTGAATCAGCCTTTCTTTAGTTTCCATTCGAACCACCTCAGCCTCTCGAGTAGCGGGATCAACCATCATATCCCCTATCTCTCCCTCTGCCACCACCACAGCTGTAACCTCTTTCACTCCGCCCGCCTCCATAACCACCACTGCTCTGACCACCACCTCCATATCCACCAGCACCTCAACATCCCCCACCACCATTACGATAACTGCCACCTCTGCCTTCGCTACCACCGCTAGATCTAGACTGAGCCTGGTTGATGATGATGTTGCTTCAAGGTCTGCCCATTCTTAGGGTTTACATTAAAGTTTATATGGTTTAGGGTTTAGATTTATTTTTTAATTTATTTAGTTACTTTAGGTTTAGGTTTAGGGTTTGGGGTTTAGGGTTTAGCGTTTATGGCTAGGGTTTAGGGTTTATAGTTTAGGGTATAATATTTAAGGTTTAGGGTTTTGGGTTTTAGGGTTTAGGGTTAGGGTTTAGGGTTAGGGTTTAGGGTTTAGAGGTTAGGGATCTTTAGGGTTTAGGGTTTGGGGTTTAGGATTTAAGTTAGTAGGTTTATGGTTTATGGTTTAGGGTTTAGGGTTTAGGATTTATGGTTTATGTTTTTTTGTTAAAAAAATTAAGTAAACTTGTAGGTTTAGGTTTATTTAGTTTATTTAGTTTATTTTTTATTTTTATTTTTATTTAGATTTTTTTTATTTAATTTAATTTATTTATTATAGGTTGATTTATTTTAGTTTAGGTTTTTTATTTTAGTTTACTTTTTAGGTTTAGGTTTATTTTCTAGTTGAGTATTATTTTTATTTTATTTTTTAGGTTTATGTTTTATTTGTTATTTTTAGGTTTAGGTTTAGGTTTTTATTTTATTTTTTAGGTTTAGGCTTGAGGTTTTTATTTTAGTCTTATTTCTAGGTTTTATTTTTTAGATTAAGTTTAAGATTATTTTTAGTTTATTTTATTTTATTTAGTTTAGGTTTAGGTTTAGGTTTAGGTTTTATTTATTTTAGTTTAGTTATTTTAGTTTAGGTTTAGAGTTATTTTTTTTATTTCTATTTATGTTTATTTTTATTTTTATTTAGTTTAGTTTATTTATTTTTCCTATTATGTGATAGAAAAGTTCCACTTAAACTTAAGGGAAAATTTTATAAGATGGTGGTAAGACCTGCAATGACTTATGGTGCAGAATGTTGGCCAATAAAAGAGAAACATAAGACTAAGTTAAGTGTTATAGAGATGAGGATGCTCGGTGGATGAGTGGCTTTACTCTTAGAGATAGAATGCAAAATGAGTATGTGGGAAAAGTTGAGTAGCTCCAGTGGTAGATAAGATTAGGGATAGTCTCCTTAGATGGTTTGGCCACATAAATCGCCGTCCGATCACTGATTAGGAGAGTAGATGCATTAGATTTGCCTTATGTTAAGAAAGGTAGAGGTAGACCTAAAATACTTGGTTAAGATGTAAAAAAAGGATCTTAGTATACTTGAAGAATTAACACATAAGGACACAATGGAGATGAAGGATTCGTGTTGCCGAGCCCACCTAGTGGGATTAAGGCTTTTTGTTATTATTGTTGTTGTTGTTAGTTTATTTATTTAGTGTTTACTTATTTTAGTTTAGGTTTTTTATTTTAATTTATTTATTAGGTTTAGGTTTATTTTTTAAGTTCAGGTTTACGTTTTAGTTGAGTTTCATTTTAATTTTAATTTTTAGGTTTAGGTTTTATTTTTTATTCTTAGGTTTAGGTTTAGGTTTTTATTTTATTTTTTTAGGTTTAGGTTTTAGGTTTTTATTTTAGGTTTATTTTTTGGTTTTATTTTTTAGTTCAGGTTTAGGTTTTTTTTAGTTTATTTTATTATATTTAGTTTAGGTTTAGGTTTAGGTTTTATTTATTTTAGTTTAGTTTATTTTTATTTAGGTGTAGGTTAATTTTATTTTGTTTATTTTATTTTTATTTTAGGTTTCAGTTTTTTTTTTTAATTTAGGGTTTAGGTTTTTTTTATTTATTTTCAAGTTTATCTTTTAGGTTTAAGTTTTTATTTGGTTTTTATTTTATTTTATTTTAGGTTTAATTTAGGTTTGTTTTATTTTTATTTTACATTTAGTTTTTATTATATTTAGTTTTCTATTCTTAGGTTTATTTTATTTTTTAGTTTAGTTTAGGTTATTGTTTATTTTATTTTATTTTCTTTCTATTAGTTTATTTCATTTTATTTGTAAGTTTTGGTTTAGGTTTTAGTTTACATTTTTTTAATTTATTTAGGTTTAGGTTTATTTATTTATTTTATTTGTAAGTTTTATTTTGTTTAAGTTTAGCTTTTCAAGTTATTAAGGTTTAAGGTTTTATGCTTAGGGTTTAGGGTTTGGGTTTTGGGTTTAGGGTATTCGGTTTAGAGTTTGGGCTTTAGAGTTTAGGGATTTTTAGGTTTATGGTTTAGATTGGTTTAAGGGCTTTTTAGGGTTTAAGTTAGGGTAGGGTTTAAGGCCTGTTTATATGGGTTTAGGGTTTAGGTCAGTTTAGGTGGTGGTTTAATGGTTGGAGGGTTCAGGGTGGTTGGTGGGTTTAGGTTTAAGGTTTAGGGTTGGTGGGGTTAAGGTTTAGGGTTTTAGGGTTTATGGTTTATGGTTTAGAGTTTTAGGGTTATAAATAGGATTTAAGGTTTAAGGTTTACGATTTATTATTTTTAAGCTTTATGATTTATAGTTTAAGTTTTACGTTTAGAGTTCAGGTTTTAGTTTAGCGTTTAGGGTTTTTTTAACAGAGAACTAATTCAGATTCTATATTTCTTTTTTTTTATTTCATATACCAAGTAACACACCAAGTTTTATAAAACATAAGCGATGACATTGATAAAAAATAAGCATGCATAGAGCAAATCAAAAACACTAGATAACTAGAACCGTCACTACTGTAAAGACAGTTCCATAAGTAGCAGATCAGATTTGTCATTCTTCAGTTTCTCTAGTTCCCCTCAGAACTACCTTGCAATCTCAAGTAGTGGGATCCACCATCATATCTTCAATCTCTCCCTCCACCACCACCATGGCTGTAACCTCTATCGCTCCTCCCTTCTCCATAACCACCACTGCTCCAACCACCACCTCAATATCCACCAACACCTCCCGATCCCTCACCACCACTACGATAATCGCCGCCTCTGCCTTCGCCTCCACCGGCAGATCTATACTGAACCTTGTCGATGATGATGTTCTTGCCGTCAAGGTTTTTCCTATTCTTAGGGTTTAGGTTTAGGTTTAGGTTTAGGATAATTAGGTTTTAGAGTTTAGGTTTATTTTTTAATTTACTTAGTTACTTTAGGTTTAGGCTTAAGGTTTGGGGTTTAGGGTTAAGGGTTAGGGTTTAGGATTTAGGGTTTAGGGTTTAGGGTTTAGGGTTTAGGTTTTAGGGTTTTAGGGTTTAGGTTTTTAGGGCTTACGATTTGGGGTTAGGGTTTAGGGTTTATAGTTTATGGTTTAACGTATAGGGTTTAGGATTTTTTAGGGTTTAAGATATAGGGTTTTGGTTTTGTGGTTGTAGGTTCAGTGTGGTATGTTTAGGGTTAGTTTTGGGGTTTAGGGTTTAAGGTTTAGGATTTAGGATTTAAGGTTTAGGATTTTTTTTAAATAAAATTAAGTAAACCAATAGGTTTAAGTTTATTTAGTTTACTTAGTTTATTTTTTATTTATTTTAGTTTATTTTATTTATTATTTTTATTTAGGTTTATTTTTTATTTTTATTTAGTCTAGTTTATTTATTTTTGTTTAGGTTTTATATTTTATTTTATTTTTTAGGTTCAGGTTTAGATTTAGGTTTATTTTTTATTTGAGTTTTATTTTTATTTTTTTTTTATTTAAGCTCTGTTTTTTTTAGGTTTAGGTTCTATGGTTAGTGTTTAGGATTTAGCGTATAGAGTTTAATGTTTGGGCTTCAGGGTTTAGGGTTTTTAGGGATTAGGGTTTTGGGTTTTGGCTTCAAGTTTACGATTTTAAGGTTTAGGGTTTTAAGTTTAGCATTTATAGTTTAATGTTTAGGGCTTAGTGTTTAGGCTTTAGGGTTTAGGGTTTTAGGTTTAGGGAAGGTTTAGGTTTAGGGTGGGTTTGGGTGGGGGGGTTCAGTTAGGATCTGTGGTTTAGTGTTGGAACTTGATGGTTTAGTGTTTAGGGTTTAGGGTAAGGACTTTTTTTTATATAGGTTTTAAAGTTTAGGTTTTAGGTTTTAGGTTTAGGGTTCAAGTTTTAGTTAAGGTTTATATTTAAATTTGGTAAACTAGTAGATTTAAGTTATTTTTAGTTTATTTTTAGGGTTTAGGGTTAGCTTAGGGTTTAGGTTTTTTTAAAATTAAGTAAACCAGTAGGTTTAGGTTTATTTATATTATTTTTAATTTATTTTAGGTTATTTTATTTTTAATTTTTATTTATGTAAATTTTTTATTTTTTATAGTTTAGTTTATTTATTTTAAGTTTATTTATTTTAAGTTAATTTATTTTAGTTTAGGTTTAATTTTTCTTTCAGTTTATTTTTTTAGGTTTAGGTCTAGGTTTAGGTTTAGGTTTATTATTTGGTTGAGTTTTTTTTTTATTTTATTTTTAAGGTTTAGATTTTATTTTTTTTATTTTTAGTGCTAGGTTTAGTTTTTATTTTATTTTTTTAGATTTAGGTTTTAGGTTTTCATTTTAGGTTTATTTTTAGGTTTTATTTTTTAGTTTAGGTTTAAGTTTATTCTTAATTTAATTTATTTTATTTAGTTTAGGCTTAGTTTACTTTAGATTTCGGATTATGTTTTATTTATTTTTGTTTACTTTATTTTAGTTTAGGTTTAGGTTTATTTTATTTTTATTTTAGGTTAAGATTTTTTTAATATAGGGTTTAGGTTTTTTTTTATAATTTATTCATAGGTTTATTTTTTAGGTTTAGGTTTTTATTTAGTTCTTATTTTATTTTATTTTAGGTTTATTTTATTTTAAATTTATGTTTAATTTTAATTTTATTTAGCTTTTTATTATTAGGTTTATTTTATTTTTATTTTAAGTTTTTAAGTAGGGTTTAGTTTTATTTTAATTTATTTTAGGTTTGTTTTAGGTTATTTAATTCTTATTTTATTTTTATTTTATTTTTATTTTATGTTTTTTTTATTTTATTTAAGTTTAGTTTAGGTTATTAAATGTTTTATTTTTATTGTTTTATTGGTTTATTTTATTTTTTTTGGTTTAGGTTTAGTTTACATTTTATTTTATCTTTAGTCATCATTAATTTTATTAGGTTTTATTTTAGGTTTAAGTTTTTTTTGGTGGGATGGTTGGGTGGGTTTAGGGTGTGAGTTTTAGGATGGGTTAGGGTTTATGGTGGGTCAGGGGTTAGTGTCAGGATTTAGGCTCAGTGGATGGTTTTAGGGGTTTGTGGTCACCAGGGTTTGGGTTAGAATTTTGTGGTTTATGGGTATGTTAGGTTTAAGGTTAGGTAGGTTTTGAATTTAGGGTTTAGGGTTTAGGGTTTAGGTTATAGGGTTTAAGGGTTTTTTTAATTATTTTCATTTATTTTATTTTTATTTAGGTTTATTTTTTATTTTTATTTAGTTTGTTCATTTATTTTAGGTTTATTTATTTTAGTTTATTTTTTAGGTTTAAGATTTAGGCTTTAGTGTTTAGGGTTTAGGATGTAAGGTTTTGGGTAGGGTTTAGGGTTTTTATTAAAAAAATGAAGTAAATCGGTAGGTTTAGGTTTATTTAGTTTATTTTTAATTTATTTTTATTTTTATTTATTTTATTATTTTTAATGTTAATTTATGTTTATTTTTAATTTTTATTTAGTTTGGTTTATTTATTTTAAGTTTATTTATTTTTGTTCTCAGTTTTTAGGTTTAGGTTTAGGTTTATGTTTATTTTCTAGTTTAGTTTTATTTTTATTATATTTTTTAGGTTTAGGTTTTATTTTTTTATTTTTAGGTTTAGGTTTAGGTTTTTATTTCATTTTTTTAGGTTTAGGTTTTAGTTTTTATTTTAAGCTTATTTTTAGGTTTTATTTTTTAGTTTAAGTTTAGGTTTATTTTTAGTTTTTTTGTTTAGTTTAAGGTTAAGGTTTAGGTTTTATTTATATTAGTTTAGTTTATTTAAGTTTAGGTTTAGGTTTATTTTATTTTTTTATTTTAGGTTTTAATTTTTATTAATTTTTATGTTTCTTTTTTAGGTTTAGGTTTTAATTTAGTTTTTATTTTAGGTTTATTTTGTTTTTATTTTAAATTTAGTTTTTTAATTTTGTGTTTATTTGATTTTTTTTGTTTAGTTTACGAATTTATTTATTTTATTTTAGTTTAGATTTTATTTTTTATTTTATTTTATTTTTTAGGTTTAGGTTTATGTTTAGGTTTTGGTTTAGGTTTTAAATTTAAGTATTTTATTTATTTTTTAGGTTTTATTTAGCTTACAATTAGGTTTTTTGTTTTGTAGGGTTTAGGGTTTAGGGTTTAGGATTTTTTAGGGTTTAGAATTAGTTTTAGAGGTTTGTTTAGGGCCTAGCTTCATGGTTTGGGTTTTAGGGTTTAGGATTTAAGATTTTTTTTTTTTAAATTAAGTAAACCTATAGGTTTAGGTTTATTTAGTTTGTTTATTTAGGGTTTAGGGTTATTTATGGTTTAGGATTTAGGGTTTTTAGGGTTTAGGGTTTGGGATTTGTGGTTTAGAGTTGTAGGTTTAGGGTTGTTGGTTTAGGGTTTAGGGTTTAAGGTTTAGGATTTAGGGTTTAGGTTTTTTTTTAAAATAATTAAACCTTGGGTTAAGGTTTATTTAGTTTATTTTTTATTGATTTTAGTTTATTTTATTTTATTTTTTATTTAGGTTTATTATTTATTTTATTTATTTATTTTTATTTATTTATTTCTTTCTTTTAGTTTATTCTTTAGGTTTAGGTTTAGGTTTAGGTTTATTTTTTAGTTGAGTTTTATTTTTATTTATTTTTTAGGTTTAGGTTTTATTTTTTTATTTTTAGTTTTAGGTTTAGGTTTTTATTTTAATTTTTTAGGTTTATGTTTTAGGCTTTTATAGGTTTATTTTTAGGTTTTACTTTTTAGTTTAAGTTTAGGTTTATTTTTAGTTTATTTTATTTTATTTAGTTTAAGTTTAGGTTTAGGTTTTATTTATTTTAGTTTAGTTTATTTTAGTTTAGGTTTAGGTTTATTTTATTTTGTTTATTTTATTTTTAATCCAAGTTTAGTTTTTTTTTTGTTTAGGGTTTAATTTTTATTTTTTAGGTTTATTTAGTTTTTATTTTTTTTATTTTTAGTTTATTTTAGGTCTATTTTATATTTATTTTATAATTAGTTTTTATTTTATTTAGGTTTTTTATTCTTAGGTTTAATTTCCTTTTTAGTTTTGTTTAGGTTTTTATTTATTATATTTTAGTTTACTTTAATTAGTTTATTTTATTATATTTTTAGGCTTAGGTTTAGAGAAGAGGAAGAGCATCTCTCTCACTTGAGAGTAGTTTTCAAATAGTTAAGATAATGTAAATTGAAAATGAACCCCCTAAAGTGTGCATTCGAAGTAAGTTTAGGGAAATTCTTTAGGCTTGTTGTCTGACACTAGGGAATCGAAATTGATCCAAAGAAGATCAAGGCAATATTACAAATTTCACCCCATAAAAGTTTAACTCGACTCAGATCATTCGAAGGGCAGTTGGCGTATCTAAAATGCTTTATATCCAACCTATCAAGAAGATGTTAGCCATTCTGACACTTGTCGAAAAGGATGCCAAGTTCAAGTGGGATGACAAGTGTGAGCATGCCTTCGAAGACATCAAGCATTACTTGATGATGCCGCCTTTTCTGGCAGCCCCTATCCCATGCAAGTTGCTCATACTTTATGCTGTTGCATTAGACGACTTCTTTGGTGCTTTGTTGGCCCAAGCCAATGATGAAGGAAAGGAAAATGCACTCTACTACTTCAACAATCATCTAATCCCTACTGAGGCTACTTATCCACCCATTAAGATGCATTGCCTAGCTTTAATCTTTGCATCCCAAAAATTACAGCTCTACATGCTTCCTCATAAGGTAAACTTAATCTCTAGGATCAATCCACTACACTATCTCATAACATGGTTGATGCTATCTGAACGGTTGGCATGACGGTCCATGATCCTCTTGCAGTTTGTCATTACCTTTGTACCCCACCGTGCGGTGAATGGACAAGCGCTAGCGAATTTCTTAGCAACAAACCCACTTCTTGCTGACTCTCTACTTAGTGACGATCTCCTCAGTGAGCAAATCTTGAACTGAGGGTATACTAGCATTCTCCACTATGAGATGTACTTTGATGGTGCGGCTTCCTCTCAAAGAGGAGAAGAACCATAATTTTCTATTCTAGGAAAGACAGGGCTAGGAATAGTTCTCTTAACTCCAGATCGCGATGTAATGAGATTCTCATATCATCTATCAAAACATTGCACCAACAACAAAGCCAAATATGAGGCTCTGATTGCCGATTTGGAGTTATCTATTACTCTAAGCATCCAGAACATCAACATCTTCAAGGATTCTCAGCTAATTATCAACCAAATTGCTGGGTCCTATAAGGTTATAAAGCCCAAGCTCCATCACTACCACAAGTACACCATGGAGTTTTTGGCCCAAATCCCTGAGGTTACCATTTATAAGATTCCTCATAGAGAGAACGCCATAGTGTATGCTTTACCCAAGCTTACCAAGGAATTGGCATGTCTGGAGAATGAGTCTATATCAATAAAGGTCCAAAATAGATAAGCCTTATCTTTTATTGATATTGAAATCATCAAAAAGTACTCTCTTGAAGGGGAGGTTTCCATTGCTAAGAATGATGAGGAGTTAGATTGGAGGCAACCATTCATGGATTACCTAAATAAGAGAAAACTACCTCAAGAGAAGTCCCAAGCCCATCAGATGAAGCAGAGAGTACTTTTTTACACTCTTGTGGATGGTGTCTTATACTGAAAGTCTTTCAATCATAAGTGGTTACATTGTTTAGACAAGCACGAAGCTAGTAAGATCATGACTAAGGTACACTCGGGATTATGTGGAGCCAACCAATCTAGTCTAAAGATGAAAGCCAAGATCAAAAGACTAGGATACTACTGGTCATCGATGATTAAATATTGCATGGATATGACTAGGAAAGGCCACCAATGTCAAATACACGGTGTGGTCCTACACCAACCACCAACATTCTACTTCCTCTTTCTTCCAAGGATCATCAGTTTAACTTAGCTACTACTAACTACTTTTCCAAATGGGTGAAGCTGATTTCTCTTAGAGAGGTCACACCTTAGCATGTGCTCTAGGTTTTTAGGAGCCATATCATATATATGTTCGGAGTGCCTTGATGAATTATATCTGATAATGATATTGCATTCAAGAGCACCGAGATCAATAACTTTTCTCAGAGAAACAACATAGATTGGAGATATTCTACTATTAGCTACCCGAGGGCAAATGGCTTAGCAGAAGCCTTCAATAAAACTCTCATCCAAATACTAAAGAAGAAACTCAGCAATAATAACCGATAGTGGCATGAGCAGTTAGTTGAAGCTTTGTGGGCCTACCGCACCACATATAGAACTCCAACTTAATCTACTCATTTCTCCTTAGTGTATAGGTCTGAAGCCATTCTACCATTAGATGTCCAACTCCCATCACTAAGGACAACTGTGGGCGGCAAGATCACAACATAGCATAACACCAAGTTGCGGTTAGAATAGCTTGAAGGTTTGGAGGAGAAACGCCTGTAGGCATGCCAAAACCTCGAGTTGTACAAAGCTAAAATGATTCAACCTCACAACAAGCTAGTTCATCATAGATCTTTTCAAGTAGGAGAGCTTATTTTAGTTCTAAGGAGACCGATTGTTGGCCGTCGTAAGATGGGAGGCAAGTTTGAACCAACTTAGGAAGGCCTTTTTTCCATAGAGAAGGCCTACCAAGGAGGATCTTATCAGCTTATTAATCATAAGAGAGAGAGCCCAATGCTTCCAATCAATGGGCTCTACTTAAAGAAATATTATAAATCATGTTTTAAATAATTATCATTAATGAAAATTCCATTTTGAATCCAATCTTTTCCATATTGAAAGTATTCTTATTTTTGAATCTACCATGATGTGTTTAGGGTAGGTGTAAGAAACTTGAGAAGCATCCTATCCTTCATCGACACAACACAAACATAAACTACACACAAACATATAAAATAAACACATATATTTTATCTCGGGCTAGTCTGAGTTGAGATAATGCCTCCAGCGACACTCACTTAGTAACTACTCTAGGTCCAGCTAACATGCTGCCCTACTAGTGTGTCACCCCAATGGTCTTCTTACTTTGGTGGATGTAAGCCCGCTATGCTTTCCTTCTTTACTTGGCCACTACACATGAATGAGCACATTGTTAGATTGGTAAGCCTTACTACATGGCAGGTAAGCTACCTCACGTTGGCTTCATTTAGGAGGATGTAAGTCTGCTATGCTTTCTTCTTGGATTAGCCTTCATGCACTAACTGGGTCGAGCATATTTGAGATTTAGGATAAGTCCCCTAGTGGCTCCTTCCCTCCTGATTGCTTGAACTCTAGGTCTAGTACTTCCTCAGGGATCCCCGCTTAGTAGTCGCTCTAGGTCAAATAACGTCTATCCTGCTGACCACAGACTATCCCGATGATCAGTTTTGCTTGGAAAGTTGTAAGCCTACATGGTTTCTTTTCATATTGTTTGATGCACATTGACGGGCACCTTAAGTTGGTTGGTTCCCGCTATGCTAACGGATACACCACTCAAGCTGATGAATACACCTTAGGTTGGTTGGTTCTTGTACCTTAGGATACACCACTCATGGAAAATGTAAGTTTGCTACTCTTTCTCCTCAAGTTGGCCACCATACACCTATAGGCTTTTTTTTCCAGGGCTCAAGATAACGCCCCTAGCAGTACCTCCCCTGTGGGAACTATATTTGGATGACATCTTTTACGACCCCATTTAGACACTACCGAGGTTATTATCAGATTAGATAGTTACCCTTTCCTAGTAACCACCCCTATGGTTAGAGAATCTGTCCTATGGATGTGCAGATTCTCCCTTAGTACAGTAAATCTGAGATAGGTCAAGGTCAACATAGCCCCTTCTCAGTGTGGTCCCTTGTACACCAATAGGGTCCATGCATATATATATATATATTCACTTGTGATTTAGGAGGACACCCCTAGTGGTATCTTTTCTCAAGTAGGTATCCTATTTTTAGGTAGTGTCAGTAAAACTCCCTATAGGAATCTTTTGACTACTCATGAGTTGATATAAGTCCCCAGAAGCATTCATTTAGTAGTTGCGCCTAAATCAAGTTTGATTTATTGTGCTACCAATAGGCCACCCCAGCAGTTGTTCCCTACTTTAGAAGATGTAACTTTACGCCTTCTTCCTAGCACAGCCATTGCACACTGAAAGGCAATCCCTTAGGTTGGCTAGCTCTACCCCACAACTAGTAGACTATCTCTTTGGATTTGTAAATCTGAGATAGGATAAGTCTGATATAGCCCCTTCTCAATGGTCCATTGCACACTGACATGGTCCATAAATTAAATCTATTAACTTTGATTGAGTTCACATCCCCAACTAATATGCTTCAATTCAAAATCAAACTAAACCAAATAAACCATATCAAATAACATGAAATTAGGATAAAATTAATCCTGACTACTTTTGAGTTGACATAATTCCCTATCAGCATTCACTTAGTAGTCTCCCTAAGTCAGGTTCGATTTATTGTGCAGCCAACAGGTCACCCCAGCAGTTGATCCTCACTTTGGAAAATGTAAGTATGTTATGCCTTGTTTCTAGCACAGCCAACACCAGAAAGGCAAACCCCTTAGGTTGGCTAGCTCTACCCCATAGTTGGTAGACTATCCCTTTGGATTTGTAAACCTGAGGTAGGTTAAGGATGATATAGCCCCTTCTCAATGGGTCCATTGCACATCGATAGGGTCCATACATTAACTCAGATTAAATTAAACCCAATATGATTTTCTCCAGTGGAGTTAAATCACACCCTTATCCCTAGTCGAGCCTTAAATCATATATAAACAGGTCAAGCAAACAAATCATATTCAAAACCAACCTCCCTAGTGGAGCCAAATTAAACCAACTCCCCCAATAGAGTTTAAATCAAAGAAATCTAATAAAATTGTTATCCCCACCAAATACATCCCTAAACAAGTCTATGAAATCAAACTCAAATCCCAAGCCTTAGCGGATAGCCTGAACCTACTTCCCTAGTGGAAGGTACATATACCTGATCCCTAGTAGACTAGAACCCATATCTTTAGTAGATATACCTCCACATCAATTAAAACAAAATAAATTAAAGTCAATTCAATCTTAATCCCCGGTGGATCATAGATTCTTATTCCAAGTGGATATTCTTTCCACAAATCATATAATCAAATCAAATTCAAACTTTATCCCTAGCAGAATTTCTTCTTCTATGCCTTCGACATAAATCGTTCACACATGTCATGTCCAATGCATGTGTGATCCCCTAGCGGATCTCCCTCCATGTCCTTGACATGGAATTCTCATCAAATCTTATTACTTCTCTTATGCACACCTTTAAAACTTGAACCAAAATCCTAACAATGTATTCGTTCAAATTACATCTTCTTAACATTGTAATCAATGTTTTATGATTTGTGATGGTGCAAGCTTAAACTAACTATACAATATCATGCTAAACATATTATAGTGTAAATTAGCACACTATATTATTTTATATTAAAATATATGATTTTATATTATAATTTGCTATAATATAATATATTGTCTAATATTACACCTCATTAGAATAACTAAAAAGGAACAAATAACAAAATTTTCTCAAAATATGAATAATGTTAATTTTGGATGTAAAATTGTTAATTTTCAATTTGAAATGGTGAAAATTACCATAATTTGTTGTTGCTTCTTGGTGTGCACCATGAATTTGGCCAAATTCTTCCATCTCAACCTTCAAATTAACATTTTTGTAAGTTTTGACCCAATGTATTATAACAAAAGTAAATCATACTAAAATGTACAATAACATTTAGTAACACACCACCACATTCATATATATATATGTGAAGTTATATTGTTATGTGTATTATATTTTAATATGCTTTCATATAATATATTATCTTACATTACACCTTAAAATGAACCACTTTAAGCAAAAATATTATAAAATTTGGTTGAAAAATGAACATTTATTTTGGATGCAAAATTCCATTCTCTCGATTAAATGACACACCATGGCACACCCCCGATGATGTTCCTTAAAGCTTACCTTAAATTTGGCCAAATCCCATCATTTGAACCTATAAATAAATATTTTTATGAATTATATGAGTACAAACTCTACTACATCATACTATAACAAACTAAAATATGCTAAACAATAAGTAGTAATACATAATAGTATGCTATAATGATGCTACACTATGTTATGGCATCCTATATTATAATACACTATAACATATTATAATATATTATATTGCATATCACATCACAAGGGATTGCTTAAGATAAAAAATCATAAAATTAGGATAAACAATAAAAACCAATATATTTTTGTCATATCACTTACATATTTTAAATTGAAACAACATATTACGATGTCATTCTCTACCTTTTATGAATTTGGCCAAATTCCACAATTTTAAAGTCTAAATCAACATTTTTAGAAATAATTCTAGTGTAGGCTCGACTGCATGATTATAAAATACTAAAAGATTTTAAAATGCATAGAACAATATATTATGATATATGATGTTATATTATGCTACAACATATAATATTTATTTTGAACATAAAATCCTACTTTTTAGACTACAAGTCGTGTAGCACACCTTTAGTACTACAACCTAATTCCCACTTCAAATTTAACAAATTTCATCATCTCATTTATTAAATTAATATTTTTATGATTTATATTAATATAGACTATAAGGCACAATCCCATAATATACTAAAACATTTCAAAACATCTTATAACATCCAAAAACACATCACTACATGGTCAAATATAAGATTTTACATTATACTATAATATAAGGTATTATAATATGATTTAGGGTTAGAGTTTAGGGTATTCAAATCCTTAATCATCAAAAAGTCTCTTGAAGACATTTTCTTTAGCTACCATAACTATATTAGGATTATGTCATTCTTTAAATCTAAACTTAATGACATCTTTATTCAAGGTTTAGGGTATGTTTAGGGTTTAGGGTTTAGGGTTAGTTTAAGGTATAAGGTTTAGAGTTAATTTAAGGTTTAGAGTTTAGGGTTTAGGGTTTGGGGTTTAGGTTTTATGATTTAGGGTTTACAATTTTAGGGTTTAAGGTTTAGGGTTTAGGGTTTAGGGTTTTAGAGTTTAGGGTTTAGGGCTTAGGGTTTAGGGTTTATGGTTTAGGCTTTAGGGTTTAGGGTTTTTAGTGTTTAGGGTTTGGTTGGTGGGTTTAGGGTTTTAAGGATTAGGTTTAAGATTTTTTTTTAATAGATATCAAATTCAGATTCAAAATTCCTTTGTTTGGAATTCATCAACCAAGTAGCACCCCAAGTTTTCTAAGACACAAGGGATGACATAGATCAAAAATGAGCACCCATAGAGCAAATTTAAAAGCTAGATAAGTAGAATCGTCTCTTCTATAAAATAGTTCCTTAAACAGCAGATCAGATCGGCTCTTCTTCAGTTTCTCCAGTTCCCATAAGAACCACCCCCACCTCTTGAGTAGCGGGATCCTCCATCATATCCTTTATCTCGCCCTCCACCACCACCATGACTATCACCTCCGTCACTCCTCCCGCCTCCATAACCACCACTGCTTTGACCACCACCTCCATATCCACCAGCACCTCCAGATCCCACACCACCACTGCGATAATCGCTACCTCTACCTTTGCCTCAACCGCCATATCTAGATTGAGCTTAGTTGATAGTGATGTTACAGCTATTAAGGTTCTGCCCATTCTTAGGGTTTAGGGTTAGTTTAGGGTATAGGGTTTACAATTTAGGGTTTGGGGTTTAAAGTTTAGGGTTGTAGATTTTTGGGTTTAGGGTTTAGGGTTTAGGGTTTTAGGATTTAGAGTTTAGGGTTTAGGGTTTAGGGTTTAGAGTTTAGGGTTTAGGGTTTTAGGGTTTAGGGTTGTAGGTTTACGGTTGTAGTTTTAGGGTTTGGGGTTTAGGGTTAATTTTAGGGTTTAGGATTTAGGGTTTTTTTTAAATTAAGTAAACTAGTATGTTTAGGTTTATTTAGTTTATTTTTAGCTTATTTGAGTTATTTGAGTTTATTTTATATTTAATTTCAATTAATTTTTTTATTTTTATTTATTTTAGTTTATTTATTTTAGTTAGGTTTTTTATTTTAGCTTATTTTTAAGGTTTAGGTTTACTTTTTAGTTGAGTTTTATTTTTATTTTATTTTATATGTTTAGGTTTTATCTTTTATTTTTAGGTTTAAGTTTAGGTATTTATTTTATTTTTTTAGGTTTAGGTTTTAGGTTTTTATTTTAGTTTTACTTTTAGGTTTTATGTTTTAGTTTAGGTTTAGGTTTATTTTTAGTTTAGTTTATTTTAGGTTTAGGTGTTGGTTTTATGCATTTTAGTTTAGTTTATTCAAGTTTAGGTTAAATTTTATTTTATTTTGTTTATTTTATTTTTATTTTAGGTTTAGGTTTTTTTTAGTTTAGGGTGTAGGTTTTATTTTTTTTTTACTCTTTAGGTTTTATTTTTAAGTTTTGTTTTGTAGGTTTAGGTTGTTATTTAGTTTTTATTTTATTTTATTTTATTTTAGGTTTATTTTATTTTTATTTTAGGTTTAGTTTTTATTTTGTCTAGTTTTTTATTTTTTTTAGTTTAGCTTAGGCTTTTATTTACTTAATTTTGATTTAGTTTATATTTTTTATTTTATTTTCATTTTAGGTTTTGGTTTTGGTTTTGGTTTAGGTTTTAGTTTATTTTTTATTTTATTTTATTTTTTTATTTTTGTTTAGGTGTTTTAATTTATTTTATTTTTCAATTTTTTTAGTTTAGGTTTAAGTTTTTAGCTTTTTAGGGTTTAGGGTTTAGGGTTAGTTTAAGGTTTAGGGTTTTGGGTTTGGGGTTTAGGGTTTAGGGTTTAGGGTTTAGGTTTTAGATTTAAGGTTTAAGGTTTTTTTTAATAGAGAATAAATTCATATTCAACATTTCTTCATTTTGATTTGATCACCCAAGTAGCACCCCAAGTTTTCTAAGAAATAAGCGATGACATAGATAAAAAATGAGCACCCATAAAGTGAATCAAAATCCCTACATAAGTAGAACCGTGTCTATTGTAAGGACACAATCTATAAGCTGCAGTTTGGATCAGTCGTTCTTCAGTTTCTCTAGTTCCCATCAGAACCACCCCCGCCTCTGGAGTAGCGGGATCCGCCATCATATCCTTGATCTCTCCCTCCACCACCACCTTGGCTGTAACTTAAGTCGGTCCTCCCGCCTGCATGACCAGCACTACTCCGACCACAACCTCTATATCAACCAGCACCTCCAAAGCCCCCACCACCACTACAATAACCATCACATTTGCCTCCCCCACCAGATCTTGACTAAGCCTAGTTGACGATGATGTTCTTGCCATGAAGGTTCTACCCATTCTTAGAGTTTAGGGTTAGTTTAGGGTTTAGGGTTTAGGTTTTAGGGTTTAGGGTTTAGGGTTTGGGATTTAGGGTTTAAGGTTGTAGGTTTTAGGGTTTAGGGTTTAGGGTTTAGGGCTATAGGTTTAAAGTTGTAGGTATTGGGTTTTAGGTTTAAGGTTAGTTTTACAGTTTAGGGTTTAGGGTTTTTTTAAACAATTAATTAAACTAGCACGTTTAGGTTTATTTAGTTTATTTAGTAATATTTTTATTTATTTGAGTTAATTTAATTTTTATTCAAATTTATTTTTTATATTTATTTAATTTAGTTAATTTATTTTAGGTTTATTTATTTTAGTTTAGGTTTTTTATTTTTAGTTTATTTTTTAAGTTTAGGTTTACATTTTTAGTTGAGTTTTATTTTTATTTTATTTATTAGGTTTGGGTTTTATTTTTTATTTTTAGGTTTAGTTTTAGGATTTTATTTTATTTTTTTAGGTTTAGGTTTTAGGTTTTTATTTTAGGTTTAATTTTAGGTTTTATTTTTTAGTTTAGGTTTAGGATTATTTTTAGTTTATTTTATTTTATATAGATTAGGATTAGGTTTAGGTTTAATTTATTTTAAGTTTAGGTTTAGGTTTTATTTATTTTAGTTTAGTTTATTTAAGTTTAGGATTAGGTATATTTTATTTATTTATTTATTTTTGCATTTTTTTGTTTAGGTTTTTTTATTAGTTTAAGGTTTTGGTTTTATTTTTTAATTTCTTTTTAGGTTTTATTTTTAGGTTTATTTTCTAAGATTAGGTTTTTATTTAGTTTTTATTTTATTTTATTTTAGGTTTAATATATTTTTATTTTACGTTTAGTTTTTCTTTTATTTATGTTTTTTATTCTTTGGTTTATTTTATTTTATTTAGTTTAGTTTAGGTTTTTATTTATTTTATATTAGTTTATTTTTACTTTTTATTTTAATTTTAGGTTTTGGATTAGGTTTTTATTTAGGTTTATATTTTATTTTATTTTATTTATTTAATTTTATTTCAATTTAGGTTTTTATACTTTTTTATTATTAGGTTTTATTTAGTTTAGGTTTAGCTTTTTAGGTTATTAGGGTTTAGGGTTTAGCGTTTAGGGTTTAGGGTTTAGGGTTAGGGTTTAGGGCTTAGGCTTTAGGGTTTAGGGTTTTAATTATTTAGGGTTTAGTGTTTAAGGTTTAGGGTTAGTTTTTTTTTCAGGAGTCCATGAAGGGCATTTTATGTCACAAAAAAGAGGATTACAAGGTCCCAAAGGGATAAACCCAACCACTGCTCAAAGAGCTACAAGGTGGTTATTTATTTTTTTTTTAGCTTTGTGGGTTTATGCAGTGTATTTGGGTTTAGGTTTGTGGTTGGGGTTTAGGTTTGTGGGTTTGTAGGTTTAGGGTTTGTGGTTTAGGTTTAGGGTTGGGTCAGGAGGGTTTTAGCATTTAGGGTTTAGGGTTTAGGGAGTTAGGGTTTTAGGTTTAAGGCCGGTCAGGTTAGTTTATTTAGGTTAGCACTGTGGCTGAGGTTTAGGGTTTAGGGTTTACGATTAAGGGTTTACAGTTTAGGGTCTTTTTCTAAAAATTAAGTAAACCTTTAGGTTTAGGTTTATTCAGTTTATTTAGTTTATTTTTTTAATTATTTTTGTTTATTTAAATTTTTATTTATATTTACTTTAGTTTATTTATTTTAGATTTACTTATTTTAGTTTAGGTTTTTAAATTTAGTTTACTTTTCAAGTTTAGGTTTAGGTTTATGCTTATTTTATAGTTTCATTTTATTTTTATTTTATTTTATATTTTTATGTTTTTATTTTATTTTTTTCAATTTATGTTTTAGGTTTTTATTTTAGGTTTTTTTAGGTATTATTTTTAAGTTTAGGTTTAGGTTTATTTTTAGGTTATTTTATTATTTTTAGTTTAGGGTTTAGGTTTAGTTTATTTTAGGTTTAGGTCTAGGTATTATTTATTTTAGTTTAGTTTATTATATTTTAGGTTTAGGTTTATTTTATTTTGTTTATTTTAGGTTTAGGTTTTTTTTGGTTTAGGGTTTAGCTTTGATTTTTTAATTATTTTTAGGTTTATTATTTTGGTTTAATTTTTTAAGTTAATATTTTATTATATTTTAGGTTTATTTTATTTTTAATTTATGTTTAGTTTTTATTTTATTTAGGGTTTTTATTTTTATGTTTATTTTATTTTAGTTTAGTTTAGGTTTTATTTAATTTATTTCAGTTTAATTTTTACTTTTTATTTTATTTTATTTTTATTTTTATGGTTAGGTTTATGTTTAGGTCTAGGTTTAGGTTTTAGTTTTGGTTTTTATTTTATTTTATTTTATTTATTTTATTTAAGTTTAAGTTTTTTTATTTATTTTATTTTTTAGGTTAATCAGGTCAGAGGGTTTAAAGTTTAGGGTTTAGTGTTTGGGGTGAAGGGTTTAGGGTTTAGGGTTTAGGGTTTTAGGGTATGGGGTTAGGGGTTTAGGGTTTACAGTTTAAGGCTTAGGGTTTTAAGGTTCAGGGTTTAGGGTTTAGGATTTTAGGTTTATGGTTTAGAGTTTAGGATTTAGGGTTAGTTTTGGATTTACCGTTTAGGGTTAGGCTCTTTTTTTTAAAATTAAGCAAACTCATAGGTTCAAGTTTATTTAGTTTAATTAGTTTATTTTTTATTTATTTTACTTTATTTTATTTTATTTAGGTTTATTTTTATTTAGTTTAGTTTATTTATTTTAGGTTTATTTATTTTCGTTTAGGCTTTTTATTTTATTTTATTTTTTAAGTTTAGGTTTATGTTTAGGTTTATTTTTTAGTTTAGTTTATTTTTATTTTATTTTTTAGGTTAAGGTTTAATTTTTTAATTTGTTGGTTTAGGTTTAAATTTTTATTTTATTTTTGTAAGTTTAGGTTTTAGGTTTTTATTTTAGGTTTATTTTTTGGTTTTAATTTTTAAGTTAGGATTAGGTATCAATTTAGTTTATTTTTTAATTAGAGTTTAGGTCTAAGTTTAAGGTTTATTTATGTTGGCTTAGTTTATTTTAGTTTAAGTTTAGGTTTATTATATATTTATTTTAAGTTTAGGTTTTTTTTTTTAGTTTTGGGTTTAAGTTTTATTTTTTATTTATTCTTATATTTTATTTTTATATTTATTTTATAGGTTTAGGTTTTATTTAGTTTTTATTTTATTTTATTTTTATTTTAGGTTTTGTTTTTATTTTATTTAGGTTTTTTTTATTTTAGTTTAGGTTTTTATTTATTTTATTTTAGAATAGTTTTTAATTTTTATTATATTTTCTTTTCAAGTTTAGGTTTAGGTTTAGGTTTACATTTTAGTTTATGTTTTTATTTTATTTTTATTTTTTATATTATTTTGATTAAGGTTTTTTTTATTTATTTTATTTTTAGGTTTAGGTTTTTAGCTTTTTAGGGTTTAGGGTTTAGGGTTTAAGGTTTTAGGGTTTAAGTTTTAGAGTTTAGGGTTTAGGGTTTAGGGTTTAGGGTTTAGGGTTTTAGGGTTTTGGGTTTTGGGTTTTAGGGTTTAGGGTTTAGGGTTTAAGATTTAGGGTTTAAGGTTTTAGGGGTTTAGGGTTTATAGTCTAAGGTTTATGTTTTAGTTCTAGGGTTCATGTTTTAGTTTAGGGATTAGGAATTTTCATTTTTTTTAACAAAGAACAAATTCAGATTCAACATTACTTCTTTTTAATTTCATCAACCAAGTAACACACCAAGTTTTTTAAGACACAAGTGACGACAAAGATAAAAAATGAGTACGCATAGAGAAAATCAAAAACCATAGATGACTAAAACCCTCTCTATTATAAAGACACAATTCTATAAGCAGTATATCAGGTTGACCATTCTTCAGTTTCTCTAGTTGCCATCAGAACCGCCCCAGCCTCTCGAGTAGCAGGATCCACCATTATATCCTCAATCTCTCCCTTCGCCACCACCACAACTGTGACCTTCATCGCTCCTCCTGCCTCCATAACCACCACTACTCTGACCACAACCTCCATATCAACCAGCACCTCCAGATCCCCCACCACCACTATGATAATCGCCGCCTCGTCCTTTGCCTCCACCGCCAGATCTAGACTGAGCCTGGTTGATGGTGATGTTCCTGCTGTCAAGGTTCTTCCTATTCTTAGGCTTTATGTTTATTAAGTTTTAGGGTTTAGGTTTAAATTTTAATTTATTGGGTTTCTTTTGGTTTAGGTTTAGGGTTTGTGTTTTAGGGTTAGGGTTTAAGGTTTAGTGTTTAAGGTTTAGGGTTTAAGGTTTAGGGTTTAGAGTTTAAGGTTTTAGGGTTAATGCTTTTTAGGTTTAGGGTTTAAGGTTTTAGGGTACAATATGTGCATGGTTTTCTTTCCCTCATTTTTGTATACATCCATATGTGTCCAATAAAAGCAAGTTTATAGTCTGGACATCCCAGGAATACGAGGCTTTAATTATCCCCAAGGAGGTCATTTGATTACCTCACTTCCCTAGTTTAACAACGACATGTACTTGCCTATATCTTTGTACATGTATATGTATAGGTGATTAGTTAATGAAAATCTCATTTTACATTAAAATTGCATGCATTCATAATTGACTAAGTGGTTGAATTAATTATCCATATGATTTGGAGCTTACTTCATATGTTCATGTATACAAATTTACATATGTTTAAATGAAAATGGGTATATAGTCTTGACATCCTAAGGATACGAGGCTTTAGCAATCTCCAAGGAAGTCATTTGATTACCCCACCTCCCTGGTTTAACAACGACACATGCCTATTTAATTTCATTCGTATGTCCTTTTTTCATAAGAATTAAGATTAAGTTTTAAAATAATATGTTTAAATAATTCAATCAAATAAAATATAAATTCTAAACATACATATACAATCATCATTTAAGTGTGGTAAAATATGTTGCAGGTACAGATACACTTAAGATTAAATCATATGCATGTTAGATGTGATTGAAAGGAATGATTTAATATATGTCATGTGGTAGTAATTCAATTAAATTAATCTTAAGATTTCTTTCATTTTGATTGGGATTATTTAAAGTTAACCTAAACTTAGGATTAATTAAATCATTTAATAATCCATTCACTGAAGAGAACTAAATCAAATTAATAAACTTTAGAATGTGACTTAAGGTAGGGATGAAAGAGAGCAATCCTCTTTTCCTCTCATTATAAAACTTAGTTGCTAACTGTAATCAAATGAAACAAAAGAAAACAAAAATTAAAATTCTCAAATCCATTAAACAACTTCAAGTGAAATCAACCTTTGATGTTAAATTGAATCCTTCTACACTTAGAAAATACAACACTAATGCCAAACAAGACTTACAACATAAGCTTTAATATATACATTAGAATTACATCATCACTTCTAGCTCTAAGTTAGGATGTATATGATGTGATGTATGCTTTATCTTATGATGTATTATTTTAGATTGGATATTAGGGTGTATGCTTCATAGACTAGATGATAGGCCAATATTAGCCTAATTATGTTTTCTATAGAAGATTATGCTTAAGGGATGCATAAAAATTAATGTGAATGCTGTATTTGTAAGTTACTTAAATCCTTAATGAAGATCCAAGTTAGGACAGGTGGGCTTAGTTACCCATGTGTAGGGTGCTAAGTATAAATTATAAATACAACTTCTTAGGATTATATGTATATTTAGCTATCCTCAATTTTGCATGTGTAGTTAGATTTACTTTTCCCATATAAATATAATTTTTGTAATAGGAATTAGGATTAGTGTTGTGGGGGATTAGGATGAGCAGTGGCCAGAAGGCATTGTCCTAGGGTGCCCTATGATGCTTTTAACTCAAGCACCATCCATATCAAAGAAGGAACCAAATTAGAAATGAAAATATAAAGAAAGAAGACCACATAGCATTTAATACAATTATAATTATTCTACCCATCTTTTCTTTCTTCGGGTTGTATGGAGGTACCCAATCGAACTGGCTTTTTATTCTTTTACGAGAGTTTATATAATTGTTTGATGTTATGTTTACATTTTCCATTAGGACGGCATGCTTTTCATGGTTTCTTAAATGATTGATGCTTTAATGTGTGGCTTGGATACGATTAGGCTCTTAGGATAAAAATGATTTTTCTACCAAACTAATCACTCATAACTGAATTTTAAACAACTCATAACCTCATCATATAGCCTAAGACATAAATAAGATAATTAAAAGATTTAGCAACTCCTTAGCTATATTGTTGTATGTTTCACATCATGCATGCATATTCTTTCTCTCTTGAACATGAAGGATCCCCATCCTTGCACAATAAAAGAATGCTTGACCTGTGAGGGCATCCATTATGGTGGTGAACACCTTCTAGCTGATTTGACCTATAACCTATTTCATCATGCATTTAGGCATAAGAAATCCTAAAGCCTCTATCAAAATAATCTGTATAAAATGAAATAAAATTGAAATAATTTTGCATCTATAGATTAAGTCATATGCTCATCCCACTCATGCTCTAGTCTCTTAGTGAGTGTGTTTAGGAATTTAGTCTCTTTCTAATTAAATAACTACCCTAGCTATCTTGCAATTCATAAGACCAGACTACATGGTTTTTAAATTGTAGGAGTTAGCTGGCAGGCCACTTCAGGCAGTTATAAGTCAAGAAGTCTGATAATTTATTCTCTCTTATGGAGGTAAACCATTATGTCCACCTGTCGCTTAGATTTAGGTCATGGTTTAGCTTATACTAAAGCTCCCTAGATTTAGGATCTGAGGTAGCTATTTTGTTTAGGCTACGAGCATAAATTCTCACCTCTTAGGCATTCCCAAAACCTTGTAATCTAATTAAATTTCAACTCAAAACATATAAATCTCCTCAACTTCAAAATTATAAAGCCCAACCATAAGATAAATTGGAATGCTCATTAGGCTTCTTAGTATCATGAGCATTTCCTACTTATTTCATTTGGATTCCAAAAATAAGTCTTCTCCTTAAACTTTCCCAATTGATTTTCCAAATAAAACTAATCCTTTGATAGTATAACCTTGAAATCTTTCGAGATAATATTTGTCTACTTTAATCGAGAGTATTCTTAGGAACTTTCATTTTCTAAGATGTAATTAACTATGGAGGCTTGCCTCCATAGGGAACTTAAGAACATAGTTTAATATAAACTCTACTTTATTCATTCATATAAAGTAGGGGAAAAATCTCTGGTACATTCGAAGACCCATCATGCCTTAGGAGTCCTTATTACATGATTAGGTCTATTGTAGAGTGATGCATCTATCTTTCAAGATATTACATCATACCTCAATATTATACCCGATCAACTCAAAAAGTACACCCCCCCCATACATCCAAAAATAAACACCACAAGGCCCTCTCGCCTTGTTCATTAAATCATCTCAACATCATCCTTTCTTTTTGGAGTTTGGAGATGTCGATCCTTAAGTAGGAAAGGGTTCTTAGACTCATAATATTGATTAATACACCTGGGTCAACTAGAACTCTAGATAGCCTGTATCTACCAACATCCACTACAATCTAAAGTGACGGTTGTGCCCGATCATCCCTAGGAGTAAGTCTTCATCGCTGAATGTAACTCTTAAGATGTCCTTTGAGTGGAATTTCTCCTCTTTAGTAGTGGTCAGCTGAGCTAAGCATTTCTCTAGATCAAGTAAGGCCTTGATTAGAGATTCCCTCATCTTTTTAGATAAGATAAGGTCATCATATATGCTTAACTTGGTTGAACACTTTCTAAGGTGAGCTAGGACATTGTAATCAACTCTAGCTTGGTCCTCCATAAGCATATCCATGGGTGGAGCATCCTATGGAGGGGCTATCTGCTCACTTGAACCAATGACTTGCTTGCCCTTATCTTGAAGTGCTACCCTAGGAGGTAGAACTTTGGTACTGCATAGATTGACTTCCGTGACTTCTTGGAATGATGAGCTTATGGAAAGTTCTACCTTCTCATCGGGCATACCTACAGCTTCTCCTATGGGATCCTCAGAGTCAGTTGACTCCAAGTCAATCTCAAGAGATGAACCTAATTGATTCAAAGAAGGATAGTTTGACTCTGAATTATAAAGGAAAGATCAAAATTACTAGAGTTATTATTTTTATTTAGACTTAGAGAGCTTTCAATAATAATAAAATTAAGAGCATCGGACAATATATAAGTCAAATTTCTTCATTAATTTATTTTTGGGTGGAGGTACATGATAGAAATCAAGTAAAGTATGCAGAGTAAGGGATTCAATGCTCTTATCAATAGATACAATGTTCCAGCCGGTATAAGTGGAGCTAGTAGAAGAGGTGGTAGTTGCAACGGTGGAGGGAGTAGTGGACTCGGACGGTGGCTGCGCTGCTGGACTATACTAGGCAAGTATGGTGAGCTGCTGCTGCTGTTGGGCTATCACCCTCCCCGAATTGTCATTTGTAACTAGCAAACCTTCCTTGGTGTTGGAGTTTTGAGCTATTTTTGTCACCTGCAAGGAAGGCTTGTTGATCTTAGAAATGATCTTTTTAGAGGTTTGGGATTGGTAGATATCCTATCCTTCTTTGGTCTTAAGAGGACTACAAGTATCCCCAAGAATTACTCTAACAGAATTGGATGGTTGTGCTAATAAGTATTCCTTAGGGATAACTTGGCTCCCAACTTGTATCTGCACTCAAGCTAGTCCTTAAAACTGATACAATCCTCTAAGAAATTGCCAAACATGTGGTGGTAGGGGTAGTAACTTGGATCATCGCTCTTGCCCATTTCCTCCGGCCTCTTAGGCTCTCGTAATAGAAAGTTAGGTTTCTTTAAGATATTCTGAAATATTTTTCTAACTACCTCCCTCTTGAATGAATATGGCTTATTCAATCTATTGGAAAGAGTGGGTGAAAAGTAGCTACCTGGTGATGGATATGTATACCGTCGGGTAGGGTCGAGGTGGTGGAAATGGTCGTTGTATACTGGTGGCTATGTTGGCCGAGGTGGTGCAAAAGGAGGTGGCAAGGGAGGCTGTTGAGCTTGTAGTCTCTCATACTAAACTTTAGCTGGCTTCTTCCCTCTGTCCACTAGCTTCTTCTCAAACACCTTCTACGGATTGGGCCTAGATGATTGGTCGGGAAAAGGAAATTATTTGGCTTTCTCTTGTAGCTAGCTGCCTTGTTGATTAATTTATCAAATGTTTTGATGGTAAAACCCTTAAGCATGAAGGCAATCGGGCCATAGATATTTTTGAGAAGAATCACAATGGCATGCTATTTGGAAAGCTATGGTTCAGATTTTATGCTCAGGTTGTGCCACTTGAGAATGTAATCAACAAGGGGCTCATTGAGTTTCTGTCTCTCTACAATGAGGTCGCCTAAACTCACCCTCTGCTGAGCGCCAGCAAACATCTTGATGAAGAGGTGCTCCAATTCAACAAAAGTCTTCACCGAACCGTTGGGCAGTTTGGTGTATCAATCAAATGCAACACCCGATAAATTGGTAATGAAAAGGCAGAAGAGGAGTGTGTTGCTACCACCGGTGTTGCAATAGCCGGCTCTAAAGTGCCCAAGGTGTTATCATGGGTTCCCACTACCATCAAAGATCTTGAAGGATGGTGGAACAGAACCCTAACTAATATAATGACTAAATAAAAACCTAAATCTAAAAAATAAACTTAAAAATTAATAAAAATTAAAACCTAAACCCTAAACCTAAAATAAACAAAATTAAATAAACTTAAACCTAAACTAAAATAAACTGAACTAAAATAATTAAAACCTAAACCTAAACCTAAAATAAACTAAAACTAAACCCTAAACTAAAATAAAAGAAACTAAACTAAAATAAACCTAAACCTAAACAAAAAATAAACCTAAAATAAAAACCTAAAACCTAAACCTAAAAAATAAAATAAAAACCTAAACCTCTTCCTAAAAATAAAAAATAAAACCTAAACCCAAAAAGTTAAAATTAAAATATCAATTAAAAAATAAACCCAAACCTAAAAAATAAATAAAAATAAAAAAACCTAAACTAAAATAAAAAAAATTAAAATAAATATACTAAAATAAAAAAATAAAAAATAAACCTAAATAAAAATAAAAAATAAAATAAACTCAAATAAATAAAAAATAAACTAAATAAACTAAACCTACTAGTTTAATTAATTAAAAAAAAACCTAAACCTTAAATCCTAAACCCTAAACTATAAAACCAACCTTAAACCCTAAACCTACAACCCTAAACCCAAAACCCTAAAACCCTAAATTCTAAACCCTAAACCCTAAACCCTGATCCCTAAACCCTAAACCATAAAAACCTAAACTCTAAACCCTAAACCCTAAACCGTAAACCCTAAAACCAACAACCCTAAACCCTAAACCCCAAACCCTAAACACTAAACTAACCCTAAACCCTAAACCCCAAGAATGGGCAAAACCTTCACGGCAGGAACATCACTGTCAACTATGCTCAGTCTAGATCTGCCAGTGGAGGTGAAGGCGAAGGCGATGGTTTTCATGGTGGTGGTCGGGAATCTGGAGGTGCTGGTGAATATGTAGGTGGTGGTTGGAGTAGTGGTGGTTATGGAGGTGGAGGAGCGATGAAAGTTACAGCCATGGTGGTGGCAGAAGGAGAGATCGGGGATATGATGGTGGATCCCGCTACTAGAGAGGCAGGGGTTGGTTCTGATGGAAACTATAGAAATTGAAGAACAACCGATCTGATATGTTGCTTATGGAACTGTCTTTATAATAAAGACGGTTCTACTTATCTTACGGTTATGATTTGCTATATGGGTGCTCATTTTTTATCTATGTCATCGCTTATGTCTTAGAAAACTTGGGGTTCTACTTGGTTGATCAAATTGAAAAGAAGAAATGATGAATCTGAATTTGTTCTCTGCTAAAAAAAAAACTTAAATCCTAAACCCTAAACCCTAAACTAAAACTTAAACCCTAAATGTAAAATGTAAACTATAAACCATAAACCCTAAATCCTAAACCATAAACCCTAAAAAACTTAAACACTAAACACTAAACCCTAAACTCTAAATCCTAAACCCTAAACCCTAAACCATAAACCCTAAAACCCTAAACACCAAACCTTATAACCTACAATCCTAAACCCTAAACCCCAAACCTTAAACCTGAAACCCTAAACTAATACTAAACCCTAAACCCTAAACCCTAAGCTAAACCCTAAACCCTAAACTCTAAATCTTGAATAAAGATGTTATTAGGAGTATATCTTAAGATTGACCTAATCCTAACATAGTTATGGTAGATAAAGAAAATATCTTCAAAAGACTTTCCCTTAACTATTAGAGATTTGAATACCCTAAACCCTAATCCTAAATCATATTTTAAAACCATATATTACATTATAATCTAGCATCATATATTTAAGCATGTAGTGATGTGCTTTTAGATATTATAAGATGTTTTGTATTATTTTAGTATATTATGGTATTGTACTCTATAGTCTATATTAATATAAATCATACTAATATTGATTTAATAAATTAGATGATGAAATTTGTTAAATTTGAAGTGGGAATTAGGTTGTAGTACCAAAGGTGTGCTATGCCACTTGTAGCCTAAAAAGTTAGATTTTATGTTCAAAATAAATACTATATGTTGTAGCTAAACCTAAACCTAAATAAAAATAAAATAAAATAAAATAAAAACCTAAACTAAAACCTAAACCTAAACCTAAATCTAAAAATAAAATATAATTAAAAATAAAAATAAACTAAACTAAAATAAATAATAACCTAACCTAAACTAAAAAAATAAAATAAACCTAAGAATAAAAAACCTATATAAAATAAAAACTAAATGTAAAATAACATTAAAATAAACCTAAAATAAAAAATAAAAATAAATAAGAAATAAAACCTAAAACCTAAACTAAAAAAAAAACCCTAAGCTTAAAATACAAATAAAATAAACATAAAATAAAATAAACCTAAACCTAACCTAAAATAAACTAAACTAAACTAAATAAAACTTTAACCTAAACTTAAAATAAACTAAAACTTAAAATAAACTAAACCTAAACTAAATAAAATATAATAAACTAAAAATAAACCTAAACCTAAACTAAAAAATAAAAACTAAAAATAAATTTAAAATAAAAACCTAAAACTTAAACCTAAAAAAATAAAATAAAAACGTAAACCTGAACCTAAAAATAAAAAATATAACCTAAAACTAAAAAATAAAATAGAAATAAAACTCAACTAAAAAGTGAAACTAAACCTAAACCTAAACCTAAAAAATAAACTAAAATAAAAAACCTAAACTAAAGTAAATAAACCTAAAATAAAACAAAACCCTAACCCTAAACCCTAAACTCTAAACCCTAAACCCTAAACCCTAAACCCTAAAACCTAAAACCCTAAACCCTAAACCCTAAGCCCTAAACCCTGAACAATAAACCCTAAAACCTACAACCCTAAACCCTAAACCCTAAACCTCAAACACTCAACCCTAAACCCTAAGCCCTAAAACCCAAACCCTAAACCCTAATCCCTGAATACCTATAAACCAAAACATAAAGTAAATAAAATCTAAATAAATAAATAAACCTAAGCCTAAATATTATAATAAAAATAAAAATAAATGAAAACCTAAACTAAAACCTAAACCTAAAACTAAGCCTAAACCTAAAAAGAAGATAAAATAAATAAATCAAAACCATAACTAAACTAAAAAATAAAATAAACATAAAATTAGAAAACCAAAATAAAATAAAAAGTTAACATAAAATCAAAATAAAATAAATGAAAAATAAAATAAAATAAAAACTAATTTAAAACCTCAACCTAAAAGATAAACCTAAAAATAAAACCTAAACATAAAATGAATAAAATAAAATAAACCTAAACCTAAACTAAACTAAACTAACCTAAAATAAATATAACCAAAACCTAAACCTAAAATGAACTAAACCTAAACCCTAAACTAAATAGAATAAAATAAACTAAAAATAAACCTAAACCTAAACTAAAAAATAACACCAAAAGATAAACCTAAAATAAAAACCTAAAACTAAACATAAAAATAAAAATTAAAACCTACACATAAAAAAAAATAAAAATAAAACTAAACTAAAAAATAAAACTAAACCAAAACCTAAACCTAAAATATAAATTGAAATAAATAAACCTAAAATAAATAAACTAAACTAAATAAAAATAAAAATAAACCTAAATAAAAATAAAAAGTAAACATAAAAACCTAAACCTAAATGAAATAAAACTTAAAAATAAAATAAAAAAAAACCATACCTAAATAAAATAAAAACAAAACAAAAACTAAAACCTAAACCTAAACCTAAACCAAAAAAATAAAATAAATAAACTAATAAAAATAAATTATAATAAAATAAATAATAACCAAAACTAAACTATTAAATAAAATAAACCTAAGAATAAAACCTTAATAAAATAAAAGCTAAACGTAAAATAAAAATAAAAGAAAATTAAAATAAACCTAAAAGAAAGACTAAATGAAAACCTAAACATAAAATATAAACCTAAAAATAAAACCTAAACCATAAAGTAAAAAAAAACCTAAACCTAAAATAAAAATAAAATAAACAAAATAAAATAAACTAAACTAAAATAAACTAAACCTAAACCTAAACCTAAACTAAATAAAATAAAATAAACTAAAAATAAACCTAAACCTAAACTAAAAAATAAAACCTAATACCTAAAAAAATAAAATAAAAACCTAAACCTAAAAAAAATAAAAAAATAAAAGTCAACTAAAAAATAAATCTTAACCTAAAAATAAACTAAAATAAAGAAACATAAAATAAAAAAAACCTAACCCTAAACCCTAAACTCTAAACCTAAACTTACAACCCTAAACCCTAAACACTATACACTAAACCTTAAACCCGAAACCCTAAATCTTAAACCCTAAACCCTAAACCCTAAATCCTAAACCTTAAACCCTAAACCCTAAAACCTACAACCCTAAACCATAAACCCTAAACCACAAACCCTAAACCTAAAACCCTAAACCCTAAACTAAACCACACGCCTCCTCTTTGCGCTCCTCTCCATGATTTTGCGTTCCCCTCAATGGATTGGCCGTTCTTGGTAATTGCCGCTTCTCAAGCTTTCTCTGAGTGTGTATCCTCGGGATGTGATGTCCTTGGATTATAAGTATGAGGCTCGTCTCTACACCATCGCCCATCGCTTTCGATGCACCGCACTGCTCTCACTCTATAGGTTTTGGATTCGATTGCACCTGTTAAAGCACCTGTTGTTAAATCATTCAAAGATGCTTTATCTGGTAAGATCTCTAGCTCGAATGCTTCGGTTAATCTCATTTTGACATCTTACCATGGATTGCCGGCAGTAATGTGTTCAGATCAGGATGTTGAAAAACATGCTAAGCCCTTCGAGTTTGCTTTGGTGGGTAAATTCTCCCTTAGACGCCTGATTCTTGATAATATTCGCTCTTTCTTTCATAGTTTAAAATTATCGGGTACTTTCTCTGATCAATCCGTCACATTCTTATTCAACTCTCAAATGATTTAGATTACTCGCGGGTTTTCGCTCGTCGTTCTTATTTTGTGCATAATTGTCAAATGCGGCTATTGAATTGGTCGCCCCTCTTCGATGTCAAAGAGGAATCTCCCATTGTCCCTCTTTGGCTTGCTTTTCCTAAAATGTAAATACACTATGTCACTCATCAAGTTTTGTTTGTAGGCCTTTTGGTAGGCCTCTCCAAATAGACCAAGCAACGCCAGATCTAGGCCATCTGTCGTCAGATTCTCATTGAGATAGAAATCACAAAAAAAATATCCCAAAGAGGTTTGGATTGGCTCCGAAAAATTTGGATATAGTCAAAAAGTCGAATTTGAAAATTTTCCTGTCTTTTGCACTCACTGCATGATTCACGAGCACGATCACTTAGCATGCTTTGTGCTTCATCCTAACCTCAGAAAAAATTTACCACAGAATATGAATACCATTAATGGAATTGGGAAAACCACTACTCTAGCATATGTGCCTAAAAATACTCTAAAAGAACCTCTCCTCCCTACACCTCCTACTGATCTGTCTAGTGGAAAACACTCTGACCTTGGTACTAAAACAGCCATTGAGGGGTGTGACGATACCAATGGCAATTTACATAATCTCATCCCTGCTAGTAATAATTTGGTTTCCCATGATAGTTCTTTGCTTCATTTAAATCCTACTGAAAATATGAATGGTAGCCTTATATTGGACACCAAATTAAACAATTTGAATGAGAATCATATAATGGACTAAAACAATGATGACCCTATGGCTTCAGAACATATTGAGAAAGATATTTGTATTATGAATGGTGTTAGAACTTCCCCATCTATTTCCCTTCAGAGTGATAATCAATTGAACCCAATTTCTCACACTCTATCTGATACGAAAGAAGGTGAAATCCCCTCTTCTAAAACATTGATAGATTCTTCTACTATTCTAACCCAAAAATCAATCACTTTCGATGGAGATAATTTGGACTCGATAGACCCTTTCAAATTGTTAAAACAAAAACCCTACAAAGCAAAATTTTCTAATAATAACCTCACTAGAACCACTCGCTTCTTCTTCCACCCCACACAAGTAATGTGTCATCATTTCTCTCCTCTCTTTCCTTTTTTTCCTTTTCCCTTTTGGTTGTCCCCTTATGATTAATTTTCTTATTTGGAATATCCGGGGTTGTGGGTCTCTTCTTGTCCGCAATCGTGTTAGGGGTCTTTGTCGTGTTCATAATATCAAGTTACTTGTTCTTACTGATCCTTTCATTAATTCTTCTAAGATTGCTTTTGTCGCTAGATCCCTTGGTTTTCATAATTTCTTCTTCAATCTTAATAATAAAATTTGGTGCTTTTGGCAAAACTCCATCACCATTTCCATCATTGATGATCTTGACCAATTGGTCAATGTCAAAATCTCCTTAGGTGACTTATCAGCTTTTGGCTCTTTTATCTATGCTTCTTGTAATAGAGCTGGTAGGAACATCCTTTGGAATCACTTACCTTCTTCCTCCTAACCTTCCTTGGTTGGTTGGAGGCGATTTCAATACTATCATAGCTAGTTCGGAAAGAAGGGGAGGATGTTCTCCTAACCTTCATTCCATGGAGGACTTCTAAAATATGATCCTTGATTGCAATCGACATTGGTTTCACTGGTCAACATCACGTGGCACAACTCTAGACTTTGGCAACGCCTTGATAGGACCCTCTTTAATTCTCTTTGGATCAATGGGTCCTACCACCATTGTTGAGCATTTGAGCGTAACTTTGTCGACCATGCTCCTCTTTGATTTCCTTCAAAAATCCCCTAACCCATCTACTCCCTCTTCGATTTCAAAATATGTGGACCCAACATAGTGACTTCATCAATGTCGCTCACTAATTGGATGGCCCTGTTTTCCGAATGTTAAAGGTATGACTTCTTTGGCTTAAGATCAAAAGACTTAAACAAAATCTCAATTGGTGGAACAAACACATTTTAAAACCTTTTCACAAATCTTAAAGCTATGGAACAAGAGGTTTGTTCTCTTGAAGAGGCTATCTCAATTGATCCCAATAAACTTGAGGAGTTGAACATTGCCAAGAATAACTTGGTTAATTATCAAAACATGGAAGAAACCTATTGGCGTCAAAAAAGTCAAGCAAACATAGGTGGCAGAAAACACTATTTTCATGCCATTTGTAATAAACGGAAAGCCTTAAACTCGATTAAGAAAATTAAGAACTCTAATGGTGAATGGATAACCGATAACAATGATATTAAGGATTCCATACATCATTTCCAAACTTTATTAAATTCTAATCCTATGAACTTTATCAAACACCCATCTTATCCCTTCTATGATTAACAAATGAGGATAATCATTTACTCACTATGTGTCCTTCTCAAGAGAGAGATTAGTAATACTCTTAAGAACATGAACACTCGACTCTGTGGCCCTCACAATACTCACTTCTTTCATTAAAAAAACCACCTAGTTGATCCGTTATTGATTTCTTTGATGACAATCCTATTCCTAAATACTTTTCAAGCACTTCTATTGTCCTTATTTCCAAAACTAATAATCCTGAATCTTGGGGCGATTTTAGACCAATTAGTCTTTGCACCTTTTTTTCAAAAACTCATTGCTAAATTAATAAATAATAGGCTTAGCCCTTTGCTTCCTAAAATCATCTCTCCAAACTAAACTGGTTTTGTTAAACACAGAGCAATGTTGGATAATATTCTTCTTGCTCAAGAGCTGGTTCATGACATTGATGTCCCTTCTAGAGGAGGCAACATCTTAATCAAACTGGACATCGCTAAAGCCTTTGACAATCTCTCATGGGATTTTCTTTTCAAATCCTGAATTTGTTTTTTTTCGATAGTTTTATCCGGATTATAAAAAGGTGTATCAAGAATGTCTGGTTTTCGGTTATCATGAATGGTGAGTCCATAGGTTTCTTTCCTTCTAGCCATGGTTTGAGGCACGGTAACCCACTATCACCTTCTCTTTTTATCATCGCTATTGAATACCTATCAAGGAGCCTTAATGATCTTTTTGCTAATAATCCTAATATGTCTTTTAAAACTCATGGGGTTTCTATTTCATCTTAGCTTTGCGATGATTTCATTATCTTCTACAACGGCTCCTTCAACATGTTAAAACCATTAAGAACCTCCTAAATGATTTTGGTAAAGTTAGTTTTCTTAATAAAGGAAAATGCATTTTATTCCTTCAACTAAGATTCCTCCTAATAAACTTAACCAAATATCCGTAATTACTAATTTTAAGCAAAATCAACTTCTCTTAATTACCTCGCTTTTAAAGGCCAAAAAAAGATCACACCTTTTGATGATCTAATTTAAAATTTCTAACAAAATCTTGGTTTAGGAATTTCATTTACTCTCTTCGGTAGGCTTACCTTGATCAAGAGCACTCTAAATTCCATGCCTATATACCTTCTTCAAACCATTGTGCCTACCAACTCATCAATTGAGCGCTCTTAAACAAATTTTTCTGGGAACCAATACCTCCTCTAAAAGAATGCACCTGGTCATCTTGGTCTAAAAGTTGTGGTACTCTTGAAGAGGGAGGTCCGGGATGTAAATCCATCAAAGAAGTTATCAATGCCTTCTCCTACAAACTTTGGTGGAATTTTAGGAGCAAAAATAGTCTTAATTTCATGACTTCTAAATATTGCGTGTAGACATCCTCTCATTTGTCCCTTTAAATCGGGTGATTCTCTGTGGAAAAGACTTTGTTCTCACAAATGGGATGCGAATCCTTAATTTTTTGGGGCATAAACTCGCAATTCCTTCTTTTGGCAAGACAACTGGAGTGGTTGTGGATCCATTGATGACTTACTCTACACTCACTCCACTTCCGCTATTAGAGTTAATTCATTCTGGGAAAACCACAAGTGGAACACTAATAAGATTACTGATTCTATTCCTTCCACTTTCTGAAATATGATTACTGATATTCCTATCACTCCTAACAATCATGATCAGATTATCTTTAAGCTATCTCATAATGGGGATTTCAACCTTAAAAATGTGTGGCTTCACACTAAAGACACTCAAGATTCTTCTATTTTGTTCTCCAAAATTTGGAATAATAATATCCCCTCTTCTTACTCTATTCTAACTTGGCGTATCTTAAAAAACTTTATTCCTGTTGACTCTTTGTTGTGGGGTAAAGGGTTTTATTTACTCTCTAAATGACAATGTTGTTCTCATATTGAGAATGTTAACCATGTTTTTGTTAATGGGGCTATTGCCTCTAAAATTTGGATTTGGTATGACGATCTATTCAACATCAATTTTAATTGTTCTTTTACTTTATATCAACTTCTTGAAGTTTACTTTGACAATGCAATTAAAGGTCATATTAAAATCATAATCGCCATTACTCTTATTTGGTTCATATGGAAAAATGAAGCTAAACATCATGGGATTCGAATCACATGAGGATTATTAGAACTAAAAATAAAATTTGTGACTTGGTTAAAGCCAATTTAATTCATCTCAAACATTTTAAAGGTCAGAATCAGCCAATAAACGGGCCTCAACCTTCCAAAACCTTTTACTATCGAAATGATAGAATGGTTTTGGAAAAACCTCTTGATCATATTATTAAAATTAATACCGATGGCTCATCTCTCATAATGGCTCTAGTTGTGGAGGCATTTTCGTGATTCTAAGGGTATAGTCCTATGTGCATTTGCTTATCCTATTATTTCCAAAGACTATCCCTTATCGAGCTTATGGTCCACAAAGCTCTAGAAATTTTTCTTCAAAATGGTCGGCTCAATATTTGGATAGAGGTGGACGCTCTTCACCGATTGACCTTTGACTTCTACCAATATGAGCAACGCTTGTTTGTACTACCTCCTCAAGCAAACTAGGGCTCTTCTCTCTCAACCTTTTTACCTCACCATTCATGAAGCGTAATGCCGATTACCTTGTAAATCTGCGAGATTAAAGATCATCTTCTTTGATCAATTTACATTACCCAAATACTTGGTCCGTTAACTTGGACAATTGGGCTTCCTTACCTCGAATCTAATTCTCCTCTTCGCCTTTTTTTTTTTCTGCTTTCCTTGTGTTCTTTATGGATACTCCTCATAGATACCATTGCTTGTGCTCTGCCATGACTTGTCGCTTTACCCCTTCTCCTTTAGTTGGAAGAATTCTGTTTTTGGAATTTACAATATTATGGGGCAGATGTTGAACTATATGCACATCAATATCTTGAATTGGAACCCAGTTGAGCCTTGTGTTACCTCTTACTAGTTTTATAACTACAATCCCCCTTGGGACTTTAATTTCATTGATACATTCATTTCTAAACCTAAGAGAATTAACCATTGCTGGAGGAAGTTATCTGTTTTGATGGGCTTAGATTTTAGTACTAACTTCTTTAACCAATTTTTCTCTCGATAATATGGCTTGATTGCTACTACCTATGTTGCTTCTAGTAACGGATTAGTGTGCATCATGTCGCTTGCATTTTTTATTTTGATGATTATAGTATTTCTTTGTCGATGCTTACATTCCTTGGGACTCTTTCTTCCTTAAAGGCCTAATTCATAAAGGTTTTAACACTTATGTGAAAGGATTTTGGTTGGTCATTTGTGACTTTCTGCATGTTGTCCTTGCTTATATAATGCCTAACCTCAAAGATGCTTTCCCGCAAGGAAAGAAATTATAATACTGGTCTCTTTTAATGGTTATTTTGGTCTCAAATCCTTGTACTGGAATGGATTGGGCTTAATTACTTTTGGGTTTTGAGGTTTGTCGCCATGATTGTTTATTGATTTGTTTGTTGATTTGGTTTTTAATCACTTTGGTTCTGTCAGATTTTTCGCTACTACTTCTCCCGCTTTTCCTCCTCGCTATTTTTTTGCCATCTTGCTCGCTACTATCTTAGCTGGTTTTGGACCTTTATTATCTTAAAATTCTCGCTTGGTAATGATGTCTTCTTCTATCCCTGTGAATGGATTTCTTTGTTGGCTGCTCCTTTTGGTTCTTACTGTGTTTACCTGCCTCTTTCTGTTTCATTTTCTGCTCTTGTTGTTAACATTTGGGTTGATGTTGGACTTTACTACAATTGTTTTCACCCTTCTTGATTTGAGGAGATCATGAAAATCTCAAGACCATTCTACTCTTCGCTTATATGTAACCAATGGTCTATCCTATATTATACTGCCAATATCCTTGGCAATATTAATGTGACAAAGCAACTGCATGGAATGCTCTTAGACTTATTGAGCACCTATTGGTTGCAATTTGTTTATTGCTGTTATTTTGCTATTTGGGATATCCCACCTCTACACTAATATCTCTTTGCGTAAATGGAATTGTGTTATTTTTTCAATACTAGCTTTTTGGTCTTGCTTCCCATGATCGAGGTTTGGAGTTTTTCAAGGGATTATCATTGTGCCGGCCGAGATTGTGGGCACGCTTACTCAGAAATTGTCCATGCCGTTGTTTTCTCGGATTCGATTGCTAACACCGGGATGATGATGTTGCTTTTCGCCGTTGTTCTCCCATCCTATGCTATGATTGGAACATGTACAACTTGAAGCACATTTCTTTGTTATGCTTGGAATTAATCAATGATTTATCTTATATGCATAATTGGGTTATTGACAAACCCAGTTATTATTGTCATTACCCTTGGCGTAATTGGGTTATGGTTAATAAGCATCCAAACATCGACCGATTTCAATGTCACTTACTGGATAGGCTTATGGTGGGGAGCTATTCATTATCTATCCTTTCCTTTACCGATATATGTTTATGGGTGGAATCTTGGACTTTGTTGGTTTTAACGCCTTTGTTGGTTGGTGATCCGGATCAATACCCACCTTACTTCCGGGCTTTGGATTATTTTGTGAAGTCTCTATTGAAGTCGATTGCTTGGTAGATTTTGCTTTGAACCACCTTCCTGGTTTATTTTATGCCTATCATTGGAATTCATTGATCTACCTTTTTTGCTACTATTTACTACATCCTTTTTCTGTCAAACTTGTATCTATTGTTTTGATTATACCGATGAGTGGCATCATGGCAGTTAACTGGTTTTGCTGTTTTAGTTGTCTCTTGTCTTGGAGATTTACCTTTTTGTTTTACCTTGTCACCTCAGTTGGCTCTTTCTTTATTGGTTGTAGAATTTCAGGGTCTCATGCTCGAAAAGCTATTCCTGACATTGCTGTCCTGATGGTAAGGGTTTTTGGTGATTTCTATCTGATTTGCTGCCTTCAGGATAACTATTTTTATGCTTTATTTATTTGTTTATCTATTATTGCCATGTCTACTCTGATTGAGGAGTTTTATGGCCAATTTGTTGTATCTTCCTATCTTGGATGTTGCCGTCTTAACTGTTGCTATTTTCTGGATTTTAATGTTGAGACTCATTCCAATTCACTTGTTGATTTTTTTTTATGGCGGGTTCCAATGTTGTATTAGTTGTTTGGTTGTTGGGGTTGTCTTTCTGATTGCCCATGCATTTTATCTCCTATTTTTTTTGATCTGCATCACCTGCTACCTCATTTCTGACTGGTTGGTGTAGTCTTATGAGCGCTGAATGAATGGTATTATGGCCAGTCCCTTCCTACCTTGGATGTTGTTGCCTTTTGTCTTGTTCTCCGGATTGATTGTTGATCCGATTATCCGAATGGGGCCCCGAATCTTATTGGAGCGCCGCTTCAGCTTTTTTCTGGGTGCTTATTTTGGTTGGTTGCAGTTCATTCCTTGTGTTGAGCTATGCTATCTTCCTTTACTATTGCTTTCTCCAAGACATTAATAAGGGGATTATTTCCTGGGTTGTTTTCTGCACTGAAAGATTCCTTTACATATCATGTGATTGGGATGGTGTTAAGTATAAGCTCATTGACTTATTTAATGTGTTTTCGAAGTTGTCTCCTCTGTAATTTTCTTATGGAGGGATTATATGTGAACTAATTTCTTTCTGAATATGGCTATTCATGAGACTCGCTAAGATGGCTCACTTATGTTTATGTATTCTTATGTCAAGATGACTATATTGATGATATTTTTCTTAAATGAGACTCCTTATCCTTCTCTTAGAATTACCTATATATTTTAGATAAGATTTTGCTTAGGTTTGCGTAATAAAGCTCACAAGAATATCAACAACCTGGGTGCTTCCTTCTCACAAGTTTGTTGGCTATGATGGTCGTGGATGATCTCACTCCCTATTGGTTCTGTAGCTCATGTGATGTAACCCTTCATCAAGTTTGGATGCTCATACTTGCCTGTCTCCAACATGATGTGATTGAGCTGAGCCTTCTATCACAATTCCTTACTAACATACTCATATTATGTTATTTTCCTCTAACATTTTGTCAGTATTACCTTAACTGTTCTAATCTTCCTCTTATTATAACTTTGCGTGATTCTCTCTCGTTCTTTGTGTCCGCTTGACATCATGCATTCCCACATCCTCCGAGCATTGGCCTTAATCTTACTTTAGCTTATTATGTTAATCATCTTGTATCTTTTGATTGTTTTATGCTTTCTTTTATTCTTGTATGTACTTAGATAGGGATTTACTCATTAGCTAATTGTAGCTCTTTGAGTAGTTCTGAGTTTATCCCCTTTAAGGACCTTGTAACCCTCTTTTGTGGCAATAAAATACCCTACATGGGCTTCCCTAAAAAAAAAAAAAAAAAAAAAAAAAAAAAAACTAAAATTTAAAACCTAAAAAATAAAACCTACAAATAAAATAAATAAATAAACTTAAACCTAAATAAAATATATAAATCAAATAAAATAAAAACATAAACTACAACCTAAACCTAAACCTAACCCAAAAAAATAAAATAAAATAAAAAATAAAAACTAAACTAAAATAAAATAAATAAAACATATAAACTAAATTAACAAAAGTAAAATAAAACTAAAAATGAAAAACTTAAATAAAATAAAAATGAATGTAAAATAAAAATAAAATAAAAACTAAATAAAAACCTAAACCTAAAAAATAAACCTAAAAATAAATAAAAAATAAAACCTAAACCTAAAATAAATAAAATAACCTTAAATCTAAAATTAAACTAAAATAAATGAAACTAAAATAATTAAAACCTAAAATAAACTAAACCTAAACCCTAAAGTAAATAAAATAAAGTAAACTAAAAATAAACAAAACCTAAACTAAAAAATAAAACATAAAAATAAACCTAAAAGCAAAACCTAAAACCAAAACCCAAAAAATAAAATAAAAACCTAAACCTAAACTTAAAAATAAAAAATAAAACCTAAACCTAAAAATAAAATAAAAATAAAACTAAACAAAAGAATAAGCATAAACCTAAACATAAACATACAAAAAAAACTAAAATAAAAACCTAAACTAAAATAAATAAACCTCAAATAAATAATCTAAACAAAATAAAAATAAAAATAAACCTAAATAAAAATAAAAAAAATAAAATAAATAAAAATAAATAAAAAATAAACTAAATAAACCTAAACCTAGTGGTTTACAAAATATAAAAATAAATAAACAAACATTAAACCCTAAACCCTAAATCCTAAACACTAAACCCTAAACCCTAAACCTTAAAACTAAATCTAAACCTACAACCCTAAACCTACAACCCTAAACCCAAAACCCTAAACTATCCCTAAAACCTAAACCCTAAACCCTAATCGTAATTCTAAACCCTAAACCCTAAACACTAAACACTAAACCCTAAAAACTTAAACCCTAAACTAACCCTAAACCCTAAACCCCAAACCATAAAAATCTTAAACCCTAAAACATAAACCCTAAACCCTAAAATAACCCAAACCCTAAGCTATCCCTAAATCCTAACCCCTCTAAACTATAAATCCTAAAGCCTAAACACTAGACCCTAAACCTAAAACCCTAAACCTTAACCCTAAACCCTAAACTTAAAACCCTAAACCCTAAACCCTAAACCCTAAACTCTAAACCATAAACCATAAACCCTAAAAAACATAAAATAAATAAACTAATAATAAAATAAATCAAAAAACCTAAACCTAAATAAAATAAAATAAAATAAACAAAATAAAAGAAAATAAAATGCTAAACTAAAACCTAAACCTAAACATAAAAATAAAATAAAATACAAATTAAAATAAACTAAAAGAAAATAAATAAAAACCTAAACTAAACTAAAAATAAAATAAACCTAAGAATAAAATAAAAACAAAATGTAAAATAAAAATAAAATATACCTAATAGAATAAAACAAAAACTAAGAAAAAACCTAAACCTAAAAAATTAACCTAAAAATAAATAATAAATAAAACCTAAACCCTTAACTAAAAAAAAAACTTAACCTAAAATAGAAATAAAATAAACAAAATAAAATAAACTTAAACCTAAACTAAAATAAACTGAATTAAAATAAATAAAACCTAAACTAACCTAAACCTAAACCTGAACAAAATAAAATAAAATAAACCAAAAATAAACCTAAACCTAAACCTAAAAATAAAAAATAAAACTTAATCTTAAAAAATAAAATAAAAATAAAACTCAACTAAAAAATAAACCTAAACCTAAAAACTAAACTAAAATAAAAATCCTAAGCTATAATAAATAAACCTAAATTAAAAAAACTAAACTAAATAAAAATAAAAATATACCTAAATAAAATAAAATAAAATAAACTCAAATAAAAAAAACTAAATAGACCTACAACCTTAAACCCTAAACCCTAAACTCTAAACCCTAAACCCTAAACCCTAAACCCTAAAACCTAAAACCTAAACCCTAAACCCTAAGCCCTAAACCCTAAACAATAAACCCTAAAACCTATAACCCTAAACCCTAAACCCTAAGCCTCAAACAGTCAACCCTAAACCCTAAACCCTAAACCCTAAAACCCAAACCCTAAACCCTAATCCCTGAATACCTATAAACCTAAACATAAAGTAATAAAATCTAAATAAATAAATAAACCTAAGCATAAATATAATAATAAAAATAAAAATAAATGAAAACCTAAACTAAAACCTAAACCTAAAACTAAGCCTAAACCTAAAAAGAAAATAAATAAATAAATCAAAACCATAACTAAACTAAAAAATAAAATTAACATAAAATTATCAAACCTAAATAAAATAAAAACTAAACATAAAATCAAAATAAAATAAATGAAAAATAAAATAAAATAAAAACTAATTTAAAACCTCAACCAAAAAGATAAACCTAAAATAAAACCTAAACATAAAATGAATAAAACCAAATAAACCTAAACCAAGCTAAACGTAAAATAAAAATAAAAGAAAGACTAAATGAAAACCTAAACATAAAAAATAAACCTAAAAATAAAACCTAAACCATAAAGTAAAAAAAAACCTAAACCTAAAATAAAAATAAAAATAAAATAAACAAAATAAAATAAACTAAACTAAAATAGACTAAACCTAAACCTAAACCTAAACTAAATAAAATAAAATAAACTAAAAATAAACCTAAACCTAAACTAAAAAATAAAACCTAATACCTAAAAAAATAAAATAAAAACCTAAACCTGAAAAAAATAAAAAAATAAAAGTCAAATAAAAAATAAATCTTAACCTAAAAATAAACTAAAATAAAGAAACATAAAATAAAAAAAACCTAACCCTAAACCCTAAACTCTAAACCTAAACTTACAACCCTAAACCCTAAACCGTATACACTAAACCTTAAACCCGAAACCCTAAATCTTAAACCCTAAACCCTAAACCCGAAACCCTAAACCCTAAACCCTAAAAACCTAAAAACCTAAACCTAAACTAAATAAAACCTGCAAATAAAATAAATAAATTAACATAAACCTAAATAAAATATATAAATTAAATAAAATAAAAACATAAACTACAACCTAAACCTAAACCTAACCCAAAAAAATAAAATAAAATAAAAAATAAAAACTAAAATAAAATAAAATAAATAAAAATATAAACTAAATTAACAAAAGTAAAATAAAACTAAAATGAAAACTTAAATAAAATAAAATGAATGTAAAATAAAAATAAAATAAAACTAAATAAAAACCTAAACCTAAAAATTAAACCTAAAAATAAATAAAAAATAAAACCTAAACCTAAAATAAATAAAATAAACTTAAATCTAAAATTAAACTAAAGTAAATGAAACCAAAATATTTAAAACCTAAAATAAACTAAACCTAAACCCTAAAGTATATAAAATAAAGTAAACTAAAAATAAACAAAACCTAAACTAAAAAATAAAACATAAAAATAAACCTAAAAGCAAAACCTAAAACCAAAACCTAAAAAATAAAATAAAAATCTAAACCTAAACCTAAAAATAAAAAATAAAACCTAAACCTAAAAAATAAAATAAAAATAAAACTAAACAAAAGAATAAGCATAAACCTAAACATAAACATACAAAAAAACTAAAATAAAAACCTAAACTAAAATAAATAAACCTCAAATAAATAATCTAAACTAAATAAAAAAATAATAATAAATAATAAATAAACTAAATAAACCTAAACCTAGAGTTTACAAAATTTAAAAATAAATAAACAAACTTTAAACCCTAAACCCTAAATCCTAAACACTAAACCCTAAACCCTAAACCTTAAAACTAAACCTAAACCTACAACCCTAAACCTACAACCCTAAACCCAAAACCCTAAACTATCCCTAAAACCTAAACCCTAAACCCTAATCGTAACTCTAAACTCTAAACCCTAAACACTAAACACTAAACCCTAAAAACTTAAACCCTAAACTAACCCTAAACCCTAAACCCCAAACCATAAAAACCTTAAACCCTAAAGCATAAACCCTAAACCCTAAAATAACCCAAACCCTAAGCTATCCCTAAACCCTAACCCCTCTAAACTATAAATCCTAAAGTCTAAACACTAGACCCTAAACCTAAAACCCTAAACCTTAACCCTAAACCCTAAACCTAAAACCCTAAACCCTAAACCCTAAACCCTAAACCATAAACCATAAACCCTAAAAAACTTAAACTAAATAAACTAATAATAAAATAAATCAAAAAACCTAAACCTAAATAAAATAAATAAAATAAAATAAAATAAAATAAACAAAATAAAATAAAATAAAATGCTAAACTAAAACCTAAACCTAAACATAAAAATAAAATAAAATACAAATTAAAATAAACTAAAAGAAAATAAATAAAAACCTAAACAAAATTAAAAATAAAATAAACCTAAGAATAGAATAAAAACTAAATGTAAAATAAAATAAAATAAACCTAAAATAGAATAAAATAAAAACTAAGAAAAAACCTAAACCTAAAAAATTAACCTAAAAATAAATAATAAATAAAACTTAAACCCTTAACTAAAAAAAAACCATAACCTAAAATAGAAATAAAATAAACAAAATAAAATAAACTTAAACCTAAACTAAAATAAACTGAACTAAAATAAATAAAACCTAAACCTGAACAAAATAAAATAAAATAAACCAAAAATAAACCTAAACCTAAACCTAAAAATAAAAAATAAAACTTAAACCTAAAAAATAAAATAAAAATAAAACTCAACTAAAAAAGAAACCTAAACTTAAAAACTAAACTAAAATAAAAATCCTAAGCTATAATAAATAAACCTAAATTAAAAAAACTAAACTAAATAAAAATAAAAAATAAACCTAAATAAATAAAATAAAATAAACTCAAATAAAAAAAACTAAATAGACCTACAACCCTAAACCCTAAACCCCAAAGCCTAAACCCTAAACCCTAAACCCTAAACTAACCTGAAACCCTAAACCCTAAGAATGGACAGATCCTTGATAGTCAGAACATCACTGTTAACAAGGCTCAATCTAGATCTGGTAGTGGATGTAAAGTCAGAGGTGGTGGTTATCTAAGTGGTGGTGGGGAATCTAGAGTTATTGGTGGATATGGAGGTGGTGGTCGAAAAGGGTAGTTATGGAGGCATGAGGAACGATGGAGGTTACAACTGTGGTGGTGGTAGAGGGAGAGTTGGGGCATATGATGGCAGATCCTGCTACTCGAGAAGCGGTGGTCATTCTGATGGGAATTGGAGAAACTAAAGAATGACCAATCTGATCTACTACTTATGGAACGGTGTCTTTACAGTTGCGACAGTTCTACCTATCTAGGGCTTTTGATTTGCTTTATGGGTGCTCATTTTTGATCTATGTCGTCACTTCTGACTTTGATAACTTGGGGTGCTTCTTGGTTGATGAAATCGAAAAGAAGAAATGTTGAATATGAATTTGTTGTCGGTTAAAAAAAAACCTTAAACCCTAAACCCTAAACCTAAAACCTAAACCCTGAACCCTAAAACCTAAACCTAAAAAAATAAATAAAACTCAACTAAAAAATAAACATAAAACTAAAAAGTAACTCAATATAAATAAACTAAATTAAATAAAAATAAAAAATAAAGCTAAGTAAAAATACATAATGAAATAAACTCAAATAAATAAAAATAAACTAAATAAACCTAAACCTACCCATTTACTTAATTTTTTTTAAAAAAGACCCTAAACTCTAAATCCTAAATCCTAAATCCTAAACCCTAAACACTAAAACTAACCGTAAACCCTAAACCTAAAAACCTAAACTAAAAATGCTGAACCCTAAACCCTAAACCCTAAACCTAAAAACCTAAACCTACAACCATAAACCCTAAACCTTAAACCCTAAAACACTAAACCCTAACCTTAAACCCTAAACCCTAAATCCTAAACCCTAAACTCTAAACCCTATACCCTAAACCTTAAACACTAAACCCTAAAATCATAAATCCTAAACCTTAAAACCTAAACCCTAAAACCTACAATCCTAAACCCAAAACCCAAAACTAACCCTAAACATTAAACCTAAAATCAATTTAAAATAAACTAACACTAACCCTAAACCCTAAACTTTAAATCATAAACTAAACCCTAAACACTAAACCTAAATCTTAAACCCTAAATCTAAACCCTAAATCCTAAAACTAACCTAAAGTCTAACCCTAAACTAACCTAATCCATAAACCCTAAACCTCAAAACCCTAAACTAAGCTCAACACTAAATCCTAAACCTAAACCCTAAAAATCCTAAACCTAAACCCAAAACCTAAAATAAACCCTAAACCCTAAACTATAAATTACCCTAAAACCTAAAACCTAAACTAAACTAAAAGAAACCTAAAATAAAATAAATAAATAAACTTAAAGATAAAATAAAACAAAATAAAAAAACATAAACTAAACCTAAACCTAAACCTAAAATTAAATAAAATAAAAATAAAATAAACTAAAATAAAATAAATAAAAGCCAAAATGAAACTAAAAAAATAAAAACCTAAATAAAATAATATAAACATAAAATAAGCCTAAAATAAAATAACCTAAACCCTAAGCTAAAAATCTAAACCTAAAAAATAAACCCTAAACCCTAAAACTAACCCTAAACCCTAAACCCTTAACTTTAAGCCTTAAATCCTAAACCCTAAACCCTAAACCCTAAAACCTTAAACCCTAAACCCTAAAACCTTAAACTCTAAATGCTAAACCCCAAGCCTTAAACCCTAAACCCTAAAACCTACAACCCTAAACCTTAAACCCCAAACCCTAAACATTAAACCCTAAATCCTAAACTAACACTAAACCTTAAGAATGGGCAAAACATTGATGGTAGGAACATTACCATCAATTAGGCTCAGTCTAGATCTGGTGGTTGAGGTGAAGGCGGAGGTAGCGGTTATCTCAGTGGTGGTGGGGGATCTGGAGGTGCTGGTGGATATGGGAGTGGTGGTCAGAGTTGTGGTAGTTATGGAGGTGAGAGGAGTGATGGAGGTTACAGTCGTGATGGTGGCGAAGGGAGAGATCTAGGATATGATCGCATATCCTTCTACTCGGGAGGTAGGGGTGGTTCTGATTTGAGCTAGAGAAATTGAAGAACAACTAATCTGATCTTCAACTTATGGAACTGTGTCTTTATAGTAGAGATAGTTCTACTTACCTAGGTTTTTTGATTTTCTTTATGGGTGCACATTTTTTTCTATGTCATCGCTTCTGTGTTAGAAAACTTGGGGTGCTACTTAGTTGATGAAATCGAAAAGAAGAAATATTGAATATGAATTTGTTCTCTATTAAAAAAACCTCAAATCCTAAACCCTAAACCCTAAATCCAAAACTAAAACTTAAACCCTAAACCTAACACCTAAACCCTAAACCTTAAACCCTAAACCCTAAACCTTAAAAATCCTAAACCCTAAGCAATAAACTGTAAACACTAAACCCTAAACCATAAACCCTAAACCCTAAAACTTACAACCCTAAACCCTAAACTATAAACCCTAAACCCTAAACTAACCCTAAACTCTAAACCCAAAACTAACTTTAAACTAACCCCTAAACCTTGAATAAAGTTTTCATTAGGAGTAGATCTAAATAAAGACCTAATTCTAACATAGTTATGGTAGCTATAAAAAATGTCTTCAAGAGACCTTCCCTTGACTATTAGGGATTTGAATACCCTAAACCCTAAAACTAAATGATATTATAATACCACATATTATAGTACAATGTAGCATCTTATATTTCAGCATGTAGTGATGTGTTTTTGGATGTTATAGGATGTTTTGAAATGTTTTAATATATTATGGAATTGTTCCCTATAGTCTATATTAATATAAATCATAAAAATATTGATTTAATAAATCATATGATGAAATTTGTTAAATTTGAAGTGGGAACTAGGTTGTAGTACTAATCGTGCGCTATGCCACTTGTAGTCTAGAAAGTAAGATTTTATGTTCAAAATAAATATTATATGTTGTAGCAAAGTGTAGCATCATATATCATAATATATTGTTCTATGCATTTTAAATTATTTCAATATTTTTCAATCATGCAGTCAAGTCTACACTAGAATTATTTATGAAAATGTTGATTTAGACTTTAAAATGGTGGAATTTGGCCAAATTCATAATAGGTAGAGCATGGCATCATAATATATTATTTCAATTTAAAATATGTAAGTGATACAACTAAAATATATAATTTTTTATTATTTAGACTAATTTTATGATTTTTTATCTTAAGCAATCCCTTGTGATGTGATATGCAATATAATATAATATAATATGTTATATTGTATTATAATATATGATGTGATAACATAATATAGCATCATGCATTATAGCATACTATTCTATATTACTACTTATTATTTAGCATATTTTAGTTTGTTATAGTATGATGTAGTAGAGTTTGTATTGGTATAATTCATAAATATACTGATTTATAGGATGAGATTATGGGATTTGGCCAAATATTAAGTAAGCTTTTGGGAACATCATTGGGGGTGTGTGATGGTGTGTCATTTAATCAAAAGAATGGAATTTTGCATCCAAAATAAATGTTCATTTTTAAACCAAATTTTATAAATTTTTTGCTTAAAGGGATTCATTTTAAGGTGTAATGTAAGATAATATATTATATGAAAGCATATTAAAATATAATGTACATAACAATATAGCTTCATATATATATATATGAATGTGGTGGTGTGTTACTAAATGTTATTGTACATTTTAGTATGTTTTACTTTTATTATAATACATTGGGTCAAAACTCACAAAAATATTAATTTGAAGGTTGAGATGAAAGAATTTGGTCAAATTCACGTCACGCACAAAGAAGCAACACCAAAATTATTTGTACCATTTATAATAGAAAAATAACAATTTTATATAAAAAATGAACATTATTCATATTTTTAGAAAATTTTGTTATTTGTTCCTTTTAAGTGATTCTAATGAGGTGTAATGTTAGACGATATATTATATTATAGCAAATTATAATATAACATCATATATTATAATATAATATAGTGTGTTAATTCACACTATAATATGTTTAGCATGATATTGTGTAGCAGCTTGAGCTTGCACCATCACAAATCATAAAATGTTGATACAATGTTAAGATGATGTAATTTGATCCAATACATTGTTAGGCTTTTGGTTGAAGTATTAAAGGTGGGCATAAGAGAAGAAATAAGATTTGATAAGAATTCCATGCCAAGGACATGGAGGGAGATCCGCTAGGGCATCACACATGCATTAGACATGACATATGAGGTGTTATGTTGAGAGCATAGAAGAAGAAAATATGCTGGGGATATGATTTGAATTTGATTTTATTATATGATTTTTGGAAAGAAGATCCATTAGGGATAAGAATCTATAATCCATTGAGGATTAAGATCGAATCAACTGTTACGTATTGCTTGTTTATCCAATTGGAGGCACATATGCTAGAGATATGGGCTCGAGTCCATTGGGGATCGGGTATATGAACCTTCCACTAAGGAAGTAGGTTCGGGCTATCCACTTGGGATTGAGATTTGAGTTTTATTTCATAGGTTTGTGTGGGGATGTGTCCACTGGGAATAAGAGTTTGGTTGGATTTCTTTGATTTAGACTTTATTGGGGAAGTTGGTTTAATTAGCCTCCACTGGGGAGGTTGGTTTTGAATTTGATTTATTTGCATGACATGTTTATATATGATTTGGGGCTCCACTTGGGAGAAGGGTATGATTTAACTCCACTAAGGAAAATCATGTTAGGTTTAATTTAATCTGAGTTAATGTATAGACCTTGTTGGTGTGCGATGGACCCACTGAGAAGGGGCAATATCAACCTTGACCTACCTCAAGTTTACAAATCCAAAGGTTGTGTCTACTGGCTATGGGGTAGAGCTAGCTAACCTGAGGGGTTGCCTTTCTTTGTGCAACGGTTGTGCTAGGAAGAAGGCATAGCAAACTTACATCATCCAAAGTAAGGAACAATCATTGGGGTGACCTATTGGATGCACAAAAAATCGAATCTGACCTAGGGTGAATACATAGTCAATGCCACTAGGGACTTATGTCAACTCAAAAGTAGTTTGGATTTAGTTTTATTTTAATTTCATGTGATTTGATATGGTTTGTTTGGTTTAATTTGATTTTGAATTGAGGGAATATCCATTGGGGATGTGACCTCAATCAAATTTGATCAATTTAATTTATGGACCATGTCGGTGTGTGATGGATCCACTAAAAAGGGGCTATATCAGACTTGTCCAATCTCAAATTTACAAATTCAAAGGAATAGTCTACTAGTTGTGGGGTAGAGCTAGCCAACCTAGGGGGTTGCCTTTCAGTGTGCAACAACTGTTCTAGGAAGGAGTAGCAAACTTACATCTTATAAAGCAGGGAACAACTGCTGGGGTAACTTATTGGTAGCACAACAAATAGAGCCCGGCATAGGGGCCATTATTGATTGAATGCTACTGGGGACTTTTATCAACTCAAGAGTAGTCAAGATACCTATAGGGAGTTTTGCTGAAATTGCCCTAAAGATAGGATGCCTGCTTGGGAAAATGTATCGCTCGGGGTGTCCTCCTAATCCACAAGTGAATATATTTTTTGTTTATATATTGTGGACCCTTGGTCGAGGGACCACACTTGAGCTATGTCAGCCTTAACCTATCTCAGATTTACTAGAACAAAGAAGAATCTGCACATCTACATAATGGATTCTCCAACCACAGGTGTGGTTACTAGGAATGGGGAACTATCCAATCCAATAGTAAATCAGGTAATGTATAAATGGGTTCACAAATGATGTGATCCAAATATAGTTCCCATAGGGGAGATGTTGTTAGGGGCATTATTTTGAGCCCTAAAAAAGAAAGCCTATAGTTGTACGATGGCCAACTCAAGGAGAAAGTGAAGTAGATTTACATCTTCCATGAGTGGTATATCTTAAGGTGCGAGAACCAACCAACATAAGGTGTATTCGTCAGCATGAGTGGTGTATCCATCAGCATAGTGAGAACCAACCAACCTAAGGTGCCTGTTGGTGTGCAACAATCAATTTAGAAAGAAAGTGTGTAGGGTTACAACTTTCCAAGTATTACAAATCATTAAGATAGTCTATCATTGGCAGAACAGATGCTATCTAACCTACAGTGACTACTAAGTAGGGAGCTCGAGGAAGGACTGGACCCAGACTTGAAGCAGTCAGGAGGGAAGGGGATGCTAGGGGACTTATCCTAAATCTTAAATATACTTGACCCAGTCAGTGCATGAAGGATACTCTAAGAAGAATGTGTACCAGATTCACATCCTCTTAAACAAAACCAACATGAGGTAGCTTATCGGCCACGCTATAAGGCCTACCAAACTAACAAGGCACTCATCGATGTACAATAGCCAAGTAAGGAAGGAAAGCATAGCTGACTTACATCGTCTAAAGTAAGAACACTGCTAGGGTGACACACTAGGAGGGTAGCACATCAGCCCGATCTAGAGCAGCTATTGAGTGAGTACCGCTGGGGGTGTTATCTCAACTCAGAGTAGCCTGAGATATAAGATATGTGTTTATTTCCTTACACCTACCCTAAACACATCATGGAAGATTCATAAATAAGAATACTTTCAACATAGAAGTGATTGAATTCAAAATGGATTTTTTATTAATGATAATTATTTTTGAACATGATTTATAATATTTCTTTAAGTAGAGCGCATTGATTCAAAGCATTGGATGCTCTCTCTTATGATTAATAAGCTGATAAGATCCTCCTTGGTAGACCTTTTCTCTGCCAAAGGGCCTTTCCGGGTTCAAACTTGCCTCCCATCTTACAATGGGCAACAATCGATCTTCTTAGAACTAAAACAAGCTCTCCTACTTGAAAAGTTTTAGGACAGACCAACTTGTTGTGAGCTTGAATCATTTTAGATTTGTAGAACTCAAGGTTTTGGCATGCCTGCTGGTGTCTCTCCTCCAAACCTTTGAGCTCTTCTAACCTCAACTTGGCGTTCTGCTCTATTATGATTTTTCTACCCACAGCTATCCTTAGTGACAGGAGTTGGACTTCTAATGGTAGAATGACTTGGGACCCATACACTAAGGAGAAAGGAGTAGACTGAGTTTGAGTTCTATATGTGATGTAGTAGGCCCTGACACTTACTTATTAACTGTCTTGTTTTGGATGAGAGGTTGAAGGCTTTTCTTCCCGGGTAGTTGATGGTAAATATCTCCAATCTATGTTGTGTTTAGCAAAGTTGTTATCTCGGTGCTCTTAATGTAACATTATTATCATATAATTCTTGAGGCACTCAAACCTATATATGATGGTTCTTAAAAAAAAAACTGGAGCACATGCTTGTGACCTCTGAGTAGAATCACCTTCACCCATTTGGAAAAGTAGTAGCTAAGATGAATGACCCTTGGAAAAGGAGGATCAATCCCACTATGTTAACACTTGCATGGCCATGAGGCCAATGTAAGATTTAGAATATTTGGTGGTTTGTGAAGGACCACACCATGTATTTGACAATGGTGGCATGGCCTAGTCATATCCATGCAATCTTTGATCATCGACGGCTAGTAGTATCCTAGTCTCTTGATCTTGGTTTTCATCTTTGGACCAGATTGGTTGGCTCCACATAATACTGAGTGTACCTCAATTATGATCTTATGAGCTACGCACTTGTCTAAATAATGTAACAATGTATGATCGAAAGACTGCCAGTACAAGACACCATCCAGAAGAGCATAGTAAAGTGCTCTTTGCTTCATCTGCTAGGCTTGGGACTTATCTTGAGGTAGTTTTCCTTTATTTAATAAATCCATGAATCGTTGCCTCCAATCTAACTCCTCTTCCTTCTTGGCAATGGAAACCTCCCCTTCAGAAGATTACTTTTTAATGAGTTTAATATCAATAATGGATAAGACTTATCTATTTTGGACCTTTATTGATATGGACTCATCCTCCAGACATGTTAACTCATTGGAGCTTGGATAAAGCATATGCTATGAAATTCTCTACTCGAGGAATCTTATAAATGGTTACCTCTAGGATTTGGGCCAAAAACTCCATGGTGTACTTGTGGTAGTGATGGAGCTTGGGCTTTATAACCTTATAGGGCACAGCCATTTGGTTGATAACTAGTTAAGAATTCCCAAAGATGTTGATGTTCTGGATGCTTAGAGTAATGTCTAACTCTAGACTGGCAAGCAGAGACTAATATTTGGCTTCATTGTTGGTGTAAGAATTGGACAGATGATATGAGAATCTCATCACATCACGGTCCATAATTAAGAGAACTATTCCTAACCCTGCCATTCATAGAATAGTAGATTCTGGTTCTTCTCCTCTTTCAGAGAAAGCTGCACAAATAAAGCACATCTCCCAATGGTGAATGCTTGTATCCCATAAGATCATGATTTATTCATCGAGGAGATCATCGCTTAGCAGAGAGTCAGTAGGAAGTGGGTGTTCTGCTAAGAAATCCACTAGCGCTTATCCTTTCACCACACAAAGGGGTATGAAGGTAATGTCAAACTATGAGAGGATCATGGAACGTCATGCCAACCATTAGATAGCGTCAGCCATCTCATGAGATACTATAGTTGATTGATCCTAGAGATTAAGTTCACCTGATGAGGTAGCATGTAGTGCTACAACTTTTGGGATGCAAAGATTAAAGCTAGGCAATGCTTCTCAATGGGTGGATAATTAGTCTCAGTAGGGATTAGACAATGGCTATGGTAGTAGAGTGAATTTTTCTTCCCTTCATCATTGGCTTGAGTCAATAAAGCACCAAGAGAGTCGTCTAATGTAGTAGTGTAAAATATGAGCGGCTTGCATGGGATAGGGTTGCTAGAACTGACGATGTCATTAAGTAATGCTTGATGTCTTCAAAGGCAAGCTCATATTGGTCATCCCATTTAAACTTGGCATCCTTTTTGACAAGTGTTGAGAATGGAAAACATCTTCCCAATAAATTGGATATAAAGCATCATAGATACTCCAACCACCCTTGGAATGATCTGAGTTGAGTTAAACTTTTAGGCGGTGGCATTTCTAATATCACTTTGTTTATCTCCAGATTGATTTCAATTCTCTGGTGTCAGACAACAAACCCAAGGAATTTCTCTGATGCTACTCCGAATGCACACTTCATGGGGTTCATTTTGAGATTAATTTGTCTTAACTATTTGGAAATGACTTTCAAGTCAAAGAGATGGGCTTTCATTTCTCTACTTTTGACCTTAAGATCATCGACATAGCACTTAACTTGATGGTGAATGAGTTAATTAAATATTCGAGTAATAGCCCATTGGTATGTAGCACCGACATTTTTAAGGCTGAAAGGCATGACCTTATAGTAATAGATTCCGATCAGGGGTTCTAAAAGTAGTGTTTCTTTCATCTTCATGGGCCATCTTTATTTGGTTATATCCAGATGATCCATCCATGAAAGAGAAGATTAAATGAGATGAGGCAATGTCCACCATCAGCTCCAACATTGGTAGTGAAAATTAATCTTTTGGACATGCCTTATTTAAATCCCTAAGATTAATACATATGTAAATTTGGTCATTCTTTTTTTTTTAGGATGACATTGGCTAACTAGGTAGAGTATTTTTCTTTCTAGGTGAAGCCAGCATCAATCAGTTTCTTGACTTCATAAATGACTTGCTATTCTATGTCTAACCACATGTGTCTAAGAGCTTTCTTGATTCGATTAGTTGTAGGTTCTATAGCTAGTTTATGGACTGCTACGTTAGGAGCCAATCCAGGCATCTCTTCATAACTCCATGCAAAGCAGTCCTTAAACTCAATCAATAGCCTAAATAAGTCATTGGTTTTAATTTCATTCAACAAAGAATTGATGTATGTTGGGTGTGGATCTTCTTCAGTTCCTAAGTTGATTTTATTGAGCTCATCATTGGTTGACATGATCTCTTCCTTGAACTCAGGCAGTGCATCTTTAACATCAAAATCATTTGGATCATCTAAAGTTTCTAAGCATAACTCCTCATATGAGTTAAATGTGATTTGAAAAGAACTTATTAGATTCTAAATGATTGGTGATGACTAAGCAGTAATCATCAATGGACCCACTCAATCCTTCTTGATTGAGAGCTTTTGCATTTTTTCTTCCATATTCTTTCAAGTACCGACTGCGCTTTGACCAAGTATATGGGATTAACCCTTTCTTTGCTAAATTATGAACACAAGGCAAGTACCAATCACAAGGTAATTATATTAAATCTTTATATAAATCATCCTCAAGTTCTACATTAATTTCTTGACTTGAGGATGATGCTCCCAGAAAGAACCTTTAAGTTTTCACACCCGTGGATGACTTAGGGGCTTCCTTAACTACCAAACCCTCAGCTTTTTGAGAGAAAAGTTGGTTTAGAGCTAAGGTTCCCAACTGATGCCTAACTATTTCACATATAAACATGGATACACTTATGCTTTGCTTTGGAGCCTGATATTCATCATTATCTGGCTCAAGTGTCACCTCCAAGGGAATCTACTACTGAGAAAAGTTGGCTGGTGTGCTAACCATATAAGACTCATCTTATGAAATAGATTTTAAGTATATATGATTAGTAGGTGTACTCCTAGTAGCTGGGACATATCTTCTATTGGGTGGCCAATAAGGAGGTTTTCCACCCCTAGGATGGCCTCTAACCTAGCCTCTTCCTCTACCTGGTGGGGGTAAGGTCATCCTACCCGTATGTTTGAACTAAGTAACGAACTGTGGGTGGATTCTAATGTTAGGCTTTACTTTCTCCTCCAAGTCTATTTTCGCTCCCTTTTATTTTCTTTTCCATTTTCTCTTTTCTTTTCTTTTTCTTTTTCTTTTTATATTTATTTTTAAACTTTGGCCAAGTTCACGAGAATAATCTTGTTGATTTTGAGGAGGTAGTAAGTCGTATCCTCATATATGTTGACCTCATGAATCAGAAATGGCTTGAGATCTCCATTGACATAGTAGACGATCCCACCTCTCACGAACTTCATATAGTGATGTAGAGAGGATGGAACTAGGTTGTTCTCATGTATCCATGGTTCCCAAACAAAGCGTTGAAAGATATATCTGAGTCTATAATGTGAAACTTGACTTTGATCTTCCAATCATCTATCTCCAAGGGCACACTTAAGCTTCTAGACATTTCTCTACTCATAAAACACTTCTAACAATTAAAACACTTAACCTAAGCCTAAAGACTTAGAAAGGTTAACCATAGGATTAGGTTATGCCTTAGGGATTAGGATAATCCACCTACTCTACAGCCCAAATCTAATACATGTTCAAATTCTCAAATGAAATCTCAAGTTCAATTCAAACGTCAAATTCAAATCCAAATTCAAACCCAAATTTCAAAACCAAATGATTGAATCCCATTATTAAATCCAAACTTGAAATCCTTCCTAAGCCCTATGACCTATCCCATGGACTTAGCCAAACCTTAATCAGAATCAATCCAAAATCACTTGATTATCCCATAATCAATTTATATCTTCTTTCATCTTTTTAAATATAAATAAAATCTACATTCAAATGATCAAAACTAAATCAAACTAAATCAAATTATATCAAAACCCTTCCTAAGGCATATGACCTATCCCATGGACTTAGCCAAATTTTAATCCAAATCAAGTTAAACTCAATTTATTTTCTTACAAATCAATCATATTTTCAATCATCTTCACAAATTTATATGAAATATAGATTTAAATTATCAAAACTAAATAAAACCAAATCAAAATCCAAACCTAAGCCACATGACCCAACTCCATGACTTAGCCAAATTTGTCATTCCAAAACCTAAATTCAATTGATTTTTCATGAATCAATCATACCTTCAATCATATTCAAAATATAAATGAAATCTCAATCATCAAGCCAAACAAAATCAACCCAAGTCAAACCCAACTTAACCCTTTTGACTTGAAATGTTCAAATGAACCCAAACCCATTTGAACAGAATTGAATTTATATATCAATCTGAAATCCATATATAAACTCAAATAAATCAAACTTAACCCAAAGACAAGCCAACTAAACCCAATTGGTCCACTTGACCTAAAGTGGCTAATTTGACCTATTTGATCCAAGTTCTAATCCTACCAAAATTAGATTGAACCAAGCCCATCAGAACCTCCCATCAAGATTATTGATCACCCTAGTTTGATTAATTGTCCTAAATTGGGTCAAACCAAGTAAACTTGGTCATTTAACCAAGTTAACCCCTTAACACATATGAACCCAAACTAGCCAAATTTCAACCTAAGCCAAATCCCTTGAAACCAATGATTCATACCAAATCAAAATCAATATTTGAATATGACTTGACCTTCAATTGAGTCAAACCAATCCTAATTGTCCCTCTAGACACAAGTTGACCCAAATTGCTCTAGAAGACCAAATTGGGTCAAATCAAAATATAAACCAAATTGATTGCAACTAATGGGTCAAGTTTATTCCAAATTGATTGTTGAACTTGACCAAAGCTATGATTGGACTCAATTGAACCCAATTGACCTACTTATCCCAAATTAACCTAAGGGTTCAAGTTGGCCTAATTCAAAACCAAATTCAAATTAATTGAAACCAAAGGGTACAATCATCTTCAATTGGTCAACTAAACCCAGACCAACACCTAACCAAAGACAATTTGGTCAAATTGGTCAATTTAACCCATTTTATCCAAATAAATTCAAATGAGCCAAACTAAATCAAACCAATTGAACCAAAACATCCCAAATGATCATATGAACTTGACCCAACCCTTGGTTTCACTTAAGTTAACCAATTGGTCAACTTGACCCAACCTAACTCAAATTGACCTAAATGAGTCAAATTGAGCCAAACCTAATCAAATCAACTCCAATTGACTTGAAATTTGGGCTACCCACTTTGGCTCATTTCAAATCTGCCCAAATCAAATCCAATGCCAAATGATCATTCTACCCTTGGGTAAGGGAATCACATGAGACAAATCACCCATGTAAGTGATCATTTCCATTCCTTGGCCATTTGGTACTCTCCAATGGTGAACCTACATTGCCCAACCTGACCCAAGGGGTGGTTGGTCGACCCATGGGAGTTGTAATCACTCCCCCTGGCATTTAAAACCATAGACACCCATGATTCCTCGCCACCTCCACCTTCACCCAAGCTGCCAACTCACCTCCTCCCCCCACCCACTGAGATGGTCGAATGGCCATTAGAACCAAACTTGATCCCACCATCCAATCAAGATGAAGGGGGGCTATACACCCCCTCATTCCCACTCAAACACACACAAAAATAATTCCTCAGAGCCCAAGCTAATTAAGAAGAGCTGCTATAGCCATTCCCCAAGCTCCTAAGCTCATTCCTCAATCAAAAAATGCCATTCCCATCTGTTCTAAAATAAGACACTCCCATTTTTGACCTAACTCCCCCATTTCTCCATCAAACTCAAATTAACTTTGCATGCACCTTCCCTAGGCCTCATCATGCAAGAATGAATTATCTCCAAGTTTCAGTACTTGAGCATGGGACTTGATCAAATCAGCTCCAAATCATCGCCATGGCCTTCCAAGAGAATCCAAGGAATTGATCCACCCAATGGGCTTTGTCTACTAGATGAAGCTTCCTCAATCATTCGAGCCTATGATCTTGACCTTCAACAAGGTATGCTTCCAAAATCTATCCTTAGGAAAAAATGGGTTGGAGCTTTTTAAAGAAAACCTGCATCTCATGTGATTTTGACTATTTGATACCCTCCAATCGATGTCGTGAAGATGTGAAATCCTTTGGGAGTTGATCCAAGCTCAGGTAAGCTCAGATCAAGAGAGGAATGGCATATAGACTCCATTCTCCCTCACTTGCATGACGTTAGAACATGCATCATCCGTTCCACATGATCAGAATGGACGATCGTGATTAGATCCGCTAGATCGATTTGATTTAATCCTATTAAGCTATGGAATTAACAATAGCCATCCGATCTTAGATTAGATGGCAGATGAAAGCTGCATCGCCACGCCACAGGCGAGTGGGATAAGTTTTAAGTAGCCAATCCGGTGCCATGTAAGCGTGCCACGTGAATGATAATTAGGCTTTAATTAATCTTAATTAAACATTTTTAATGGTGAAACTTCTAAAAATCATAGAAAAACATAGAAAAATAAAAAATGCAAATAAATACTCATTTTAAAAGTATTTTAGAGGATAATTAATGAAAAATGATCTTAACTAATTTTGAACAAAAATTAAAGTTTAATTAAAAATTAATTAGCTTAATTATTCCTTAATTACATGAGCAATTAATCCCAAATTTTGTAGGTTAATTTAATGGCATGACCTCTGCCTCTCATTATTTTCTTGGAATTTATTGCTCACTTAATTAAGAAAAATTGACTAATTAAACCTTAACTACTCTTTTAAGTTAATTAATGATTAACTAATCCCATGAATAGTAACAAATTGGCTAATTAAGTTTATTAATCGTTGTTCAATAGTAAGTGAACTAAGGAATAGGGTTGGGACCCCTTTCACCATTTTTTAAAATGAAAGTAATTAAGATTTAATTAATTAATTAAATCACTTAATCAAATTGAAATCTTAATCACATAAGACCTTAATTAATTAAATCATTGGGTAGATCTTTAAGTGTTTAATAACATAAAGGAATTTAGTGAAATTATGGTTAGTCCACATGTGTGGGAAAACCATAAAAGTAATTAATTAAGTCCCTTAATCTAAATAACTATTAATCATGATCTAATTGCATTAGGCCCCTTTTATTTCCTAGGATCATTGCAAGTTTATTTTTTATGAATATCATGTTTGCTCATAATTATTTAGTTAATTACTTTAAGGTGACATAGGTAAGGGTAATTACTTCATCTAATTAAGGGCTCAACATAATTAACCCATAAAATCAACTTAATTACATTTCCTTAAATTAAATCAACTCACTAATGTTGGAATTGGTTTAAAACATCAAGTGATGATTTCTCTTCTCCTCTTTAGATCAAATCAAATCCAAAACATAATTAATAAAGAAGCTTTGGTTTGCTTTATATAATCTTATTTGATTTGATTGGCCTTAAGAACTAGTTTTGTTGAATGAATCACATGCTTATATTTGATTGTCCTATTTCCAATCATGTTAAATTTGGTAAGTCATTTGAATTTATGCATCTATATTTTCAAATTCAACTAAAATAAAATTCATTTTCTTTATGTAAGCTTGCATGTATTGATTTAAGTTAATATATGCTTGGCTACTATTACTATTAAATCCAAATTTATTTTTCAAAAGCTTATAAATTAATAACAATATATGTTATGATGCAAATTATAAATACAAAAGAAATGCATGTGCTTATAGCTTAAGTGTATGAATGTTGAGTTCTCTTTCCTCTATTCAAGTGTTGGTTTATATAAGATTGAGTGATAATGGGTATATAGTCTGGACATCTCGGGAACACGAGGCTTTAGCTTTCACCAATGAGGCCATTTGATTACCGCACTTCCCTGGTTTAACAACGGCACGTATCCATTTGATTTCATTCTTATGTATTTCAAAATTAGAATTTGGATAGAGCTTTAATTCATATATATAAATGATTAAATAAAAAAAATATATAATCTTTGCATGGTTTTCTTTCCCTCATTTATGTATACATCCATGTGTGTCAAAGAAAAGCAAGTATATAATGTGAACATCCCAGGAATGCGAGGCTTTAGTTAGCCCCAATGAGGTCACTTGATTACCTAACTTCCCTGATTTAACAATGACACGTACTTGCCTATATCATCGTACATGTATATGTATATGTGATTAGTGAATGAAAATTCCATTTTATATTAAAATTACATGCATTCATAATTGGCTAAGTGGTTGAATTAATTAGCCATATGATTTGGAGCTTACTTCCTATGTTCATGTATACAAATTTACATATGTTTGAATGCAAATGGGTATATAGTCAGGACATCCTGAGAGTACGAGGCTTTAGCTAGCTCCAAAGAGGTCATTTGATTACCTCACTTTTCTAGTTTAACAATGGCACATGCCTATTTAATTTCATTCTTATGTCCTTTTTGTTTAGGAATTTGAATAAAGTTTTAAATTAATATGTTTAAATAATTCAATCAAATAAAATATAAATTCTAAACATACATATACATTCATCATTTAAGTGTGTTAAAATATGTTGCATGTATAGATACACTTAAGATTAAATCATATGCATGTTACATGTGATGGAAAGGACTGATTTAATATATGTCATGTAATTGAATTAAATTAATCTTAAGATGCCTTAAATTTTGAATAGGATTATTTAAAGTGAACCTAAACTTAGGATTAATTAAATCATTTAATAAGCCATTCACTAAAGGAACTAAATCAAATTAATATACTTTAGAATGTGACTAAAGGTAGGGATGAAAGAGGGCAATCCTCTTTTCCTCTCTTTATAACACTTAATTGCTAAGTGTAATCAAATGAAACAAAAGAAAACATAAATTAAATATGTCAAATCAATTAAACTATAAGTGAAATCAACTTTTCATGTTAAATTGAATCCTTCAACACTTAGAAAATACAACACTAATGCCTAACAAGACTTACCACACAAGCCTTAATACACACATTAGAATTAAGTCACCACTTCAAGCTCTAAGTTAGGATGGTGTATGATGTGATGTATGTTTTGTTTTATGATGTATTATTTTAGATTAGATGTTAGGGTGTATGCTTCGTAGACTGGAAGATCGGCCAATATTACCCTAATCATATTTTCAGCATGGGATTATGCTTAAGGGATGCTTAAAAATAAATATGAATGCTCTTTTCGATGGTTGCTTATATCCTTATGCATAATCCAAGTTAGGATAGGTGGCTTAATTACCTATGTGTAGAGTGCTAAGTTCAAATTATAAATACAACTCCTGGGGATTATATGTATATTTAGCTAACCTCTATTTTGCAGGTGTAGTTATATTTACTTTTCGCACATAAATGTAATTTTTGCAGTAGGAATTAGGATTAGTGCTATGGGGAATTTGGATGACCAGGGACCAGAAAGCTTTATCCTGGGGTCAACCAGAAATCTAGATGGCCTGTATCTGCCAACATTCACTGCAATGTAAAGAGGTGGTTGCACTCGATCATATCTAGGAGTAAGTCTTCGTTGCTGAATGTAACTCCTAAGATATCATTCGAGTGGCATGCCTCCTTTTAGTAAGTGGTCAGCTAAGCTAAGCATATCTCTAGATCAAGGCCTTGATTAGAGATTCCCTTATCTTTTTGGATAAGATAAAGGCGTCATATATGCGTAACTTAGCTGGATACTTTCTAAGTTAATCTAGGACATTGTAATCAACTCTAGCTTGGTCATCCACAAGCATATCCATGGGTGGAGCATCCTATGGAGGGGCTATCTACTCATTAGAAATAATGACTTGCTTACCCATATCCTGAGGTGCTACCCTAAGAGGTAGAACTTTGCCACTACGCAGGTTTACTTCGTTGACTTCTTGGAATGATGAGCTTGTGGAAAGTTCTACCTTCTCATCGGGCAAACCTACAACTTCTCCTATGGGATCCCTAGAGTTAGTTGACTCCAAGTCAATCTCAAGAGGTGAACCCAATTGATTCAAAGAAGGATAGTGACTCTGAATCAGAAAGGAAAAGATCATAACAACTAGAGCTATTATTTTTATTTAAACTCAGAGAGCTTTTAATAAAAATAAAATCAAAAGCATCAAAAGTAGATAATATATAAGTATAATTAGCTTTCTTCATTAATTTCATTTTGGGTGGGGGTACATGATAAAAATCAAGTAAAGTAAGCGGAGTAAGGGATTTAGTGCCCTTATCAACAGATACAATGCTCTTGCTGGTAGAAGAGCAGCTAGCAGAAGAGATGGTAGTTCCATTGATGGAAGGAGTACTGGACTCAGATGGTGGCTGAACTACTGGACTATCCCAGGCAAGTATGCTGAGCTGCTACTGCTACTGGGCTGTCACCCTCCCTGAGTTGTCCTTTGCAATTAGCAAACCTTCCTTGGTGTTGCAACTATTGGCTCTAAAGTGTGCAATGTGTTATTGTGGGTTCCCACTGCCATCAAAGATCTTGAAGGATCGTGGTAAAAAACCTAAAATAAAATAAAAACTAAATAAAAACCTAAACCTAAGAAAATAAACCTAAAAATAAATAATAAATAAAACCTAAACCCTAAACTAAAAAAAAATCAAAACCTAAAATAAACTAAAAAAAAAACTAAACCTAAACTAACAAAAAAACCTAAAAATAAACCAAAAATACTAAACCTAGAAAGATAAAATAAATGCGTAAACAAAATCCATAAAATAAAAAATTAAACCTAAACCTAAAAAATAAAATAAAAATAAAACTAAACAAAAAATAAACATAAACCTAAACCTAAATCTAAACATTAAAAATTAACTAAAATAAGAAACCTAAACTAAAATAAATAAACCTAAAATAAATAAAATAAACTAAATAAAAATAAAAAATTAAACTAAATAAAAATAAAAAATAAAATTATTGCATGCTATAAAACCAGTTGCGGTAGAATAAAAGTTTACACCATAGCCTTGTTGAGAAATCCAGCACACACACAGATATTTGAAGAGTGAACAAGAAACTCTAGGATGTTTATTTGGAAAAACCCCAAAAAGAGGGGGGAAAACCACGGGGCCTAGCCCAGGAAAAAATTTTCACTATATATCTATTTTAGAGTACATAGTTTTCCTGATACGGGATTACAAAATTGTATATGAGAAAGCCTGACAATGGGAATCCTAGAATCAGGTAACAACATCTATGTTACAATGGTTAGACTATAACATTTGTTGGTGGCAGTTGGTGATGGTGAACAGTGGCAGTTAATGACCTGCGGAGATGACTGACAACGATGGCTGGCAGTAGTCGGTGGTGGTCGATGATGATGATGATCGATGGTGGTGGTTGATGGCGGCGGCCGATGATGGTTGGGCAGCGGCGGCATAATAGTAGCTGGTGAAGCGGTGATGGCCTATGGTGGTTTATGATACGATGTCACGGCGGCAGTAGTGTTAGCAATAGTGACCAGCCCGGAATTGACCAGATGGCCCTAGCTATGGCTGGAGTGGCGGTGGTTGGCGGCCGGCAGCGATGGTTGGCGGCCGGCTGGCGGTGGTTGGCCAGCCTAGTTGGGGCGGCGGTGGTGCGAAGGTGATGATTATGCTTGGAGGATCTTCAAGCCTTAGAGCTCTATCTTCTCTTTGCTTCCCCTCATGTGAAGAATGAGGGATTATTTATAGATTAGAGAGAAGGCATTTTCATAAATACATGCAAAATCCAAACCACTCCATCGGATGGCTCATGATGATTCCCTTGATCATCTGATGTATTTTGTGTATTTAAATGCTCAAATGTTGTTAGAATCAAGAGATCTTGGTCTTATTAAATCCAGCTCGTCAAGACGCTCAATTTGATCATAAACACTCCATATTTATGAACTATTTAGGGATTTAACAGATATCCCAAAGTTTCCAATGATATTTTAAGTGCTTGATCTCGAATAGTTTCAACTTAGGATCAACTTGCTTTTAATATCAAGATTCATGCTTTGACTAGTAGTATTTTTAGTGCCATATCAAAAAAAAACTAAAATAAATAAAACATAAATTAAATAAATCTAACCCTACTAGTTTACTTAATAAAAAAATAAAATAAAATAAAATACTAAACCATAAACTATAAAACTAATAAACCAAACCACATGCTTGACCCTAAATCCTAAATCCTAAACCCAAACCCTAGGCCAAAAAAATAAACTAAACCTTAAACCATAAAGCTTAAACCCAAACCTAAAATCTAAACCCTAAACTTATAAAATAAACCCTAAACTAAAACCACAAACTCAAACCACAAATCATAAACCCCACAAACCCTAAACCCAACCCTAAACCTAGCTAACCCTAAAACTAAACCTTAAAACCCTAAACCTAGCCAAACTAACTAACCTTCAAAACCAAAATATAAATAAATCACCTAAACCTAAAATAAAATAAAATAATAAAATAAAATAAAATCTAAACTAAAATCTAAACCTAAAAAAAATAAAATAAATAAAATAAACCTAAACTAAAAACCAAAATAAAATGAAAACTATAGTTAGAATAAAAACAAAATAAACCTAAAATAAAATAAAATAAAAATTAAATAAAAACCTAAACCTAAAAAATAAACCTTAAAATAAAACCTAAAATTAAATAAAAATTAAAACCAAAACCCTAAACTAAAAAAAAACTATACATAAAATAATAAAATAAACAAAATAAAATAAACCTAAACCTAAACAATAACAAACTAAACAAAAAGAAATAAAACATAAACCTAATCCTAAAGTAAACTAAACCTAAACCTAAACCTAAACTAAATAAAATAAAATAAACTAAAAATAAAGCTAAATCTAAACATGAAAATAAAACCTAAAAATAAACCTAAAATAAAAACCTAAAACCTAAACCTGAAAAAAAAATAAAACCTAAACATAAACCTAAAAATAAAAAAGTAAACTTAAATCTAAAAAATAAAAAAATTAAACAAAACAAAAAAATAAATATAAACCTAAACCTAAACCTAAAAATTAAACTAAAATAAAAAACCTAAACTAAAATAAATAAACCTAAGATAAATAAACTAAACTAAATAAAAATAAAAAATTAACCTAAATAAAAATAAAAATAAAATAGATTAAATAAACATAAACCCTGCCATTTGCTTGTTTAAAAAAAAAAACCCTAACCCTATACATCTGTGTGCCTAAATCCTAAACCTTAAATCCTGGGCCATAAAACTGACCCTAAACCTGCAACCCTTGAACCCACAAACTGGGCCAACCACACCCTGACTGCCTGGGCCACTGAACACTCCCACTGACTTTGGGCCACAAGGCCCTAAACCCTAAACCCTGGGCCCTGGGCCCTGATGGGTTTAAACAGGCGCTGGGCCACTGAAACCCTGGCTCTGGGCCACTAAACCACAAGACCATATATGCCCACTAAACCATAAACCACTGGGCTCTAACCACAGGCCACAAGTGAGGCCAAACCTAAACTAAATAAAGCATAAATATAAAATAAATAAATAAAACTTAAACCTAAATAAAGTAAAATAATAAAATAAAATAAAAACCTAAACTAAAACCTAAACCTAAACCTAAAATATAAGATAAATTAAACTAATAAAAATAAACTATAATAAAATAAATAAAAACCTAAACTAAACTAAAAAAATGAAATAAACATAAGAATAAAAAATTTAAATAAAATAAAAACTAAACATAAAATAAAAATAAAATAAACCTAAAATAAAATTAAATAAAAACAAATTAAAAACGTAAACTTAAAAAAATAAGCCTAAAAATAGATAAAAAATTAAACCTAACCCTTAACTAAAAAAACTTAAACATAAAATAAAAAATAAAATAAACCTAAACCTAAACTACAATAAACTAAACTAAAATAAAAAAAATCCTAAACCTAATCCTAAAATAAACTAAATCTAAGCCTAAACCAATACTAAATAAATTAAAATAAACTAAAAATAAAGCTAAGGCTAAACCAAAAATAAAACCTAAAAATAAACCTAAAATAAAAACCTAAAACCTAAAACTAAAAAAATAAAATAAAAACTAAACTTAAACATAAAAATAAAAAATAAAACCTAAAACTAAAAAATAAAAAAAAAATTAAACTCAACCTAAACCTAAACCTAAACCTAAAAAATAAAGTAAAATAAAAAACCTAAACTAAAATAAATCAACCTAAAATAAATAAACTAAACTAAATAAAAATAAAAAATAAACATAAATATGAATAAATAAAATAAAATAAACTATAGTAAATAAAAAATAAACTAAATAATGTAAACAAACAAAAGAAGAAATGTTGAATCAGAATTTGTTCTCTGTAAAAAAAAAGCCTAAGACCTTAAAACCTAAACCCTAAACCTAAAGCCTAAACCCTAAGCCCCAAACCCTAAATCTTAAAAACCCAAAAAACTAAACCGTAAATCCTAAACCATAAACCCTAAACCCTAAACCCTAAACCCAAAAAAACCCTAAACCCTAAAAAGCTAAAACCTAAACCTAAACTAAATAATACCTAAAAATAAAATAAATAAATAAAATCTAAACAAAAATAAAATAAAAATATGAACAGAAACCTAAACCTAAACCTAGACCTAAAAAAAATTAAATTAAAATAAAATAAATAAAAACCTAAACTAAACTACAAAAAAATAAAAAAAACCTAAATAAAATAAAAACTAAGCCTAAAATAAAAATAGAATTAACCTAAAATAAATTAAAATAAAAACTAAATAAAACTTAAACATAAATAATAAACCAAAAAATAAAACCTAAAAATAAATAAAAAATAAAACCAAAACCCTGAACTAAAAAAATCCTAAACCAAAAATAAACAAAATAAAATAAACCTAAACCTAAACTAAAATAAACTGAACTAAAATAAATAAAACCTAAACTTAAACCTAAAAAAAACTAAACCTAACCCCTAAACTAAATAAAACAAAATAAACTAAAAATAATACTAAACCTAAACCTAAATCAAAATTAAAAAATAAATCCTAAACATAAAAAATAAAATAAAAACAAAACTTAACTAAAAAATAAACCTAAACCTAAACCTAAACTTAAAAAATAAACTAAAATAATAAAATTAAACAAAAAAATAAACCTAAAATAAATAAACTAACTAAATAAAAAAATAAACATAAATAAAAATAAAATAAACTAAAATAAATAAAAAATAAACTAAATAAACAAAAGAAGAAATGTTGAATATGAATTTGTTCTCTGTTAAAAAAAACTAAAAAAACTAAAAAAACTAAATTTCAAACTAAACCCTAAACCCTAAACCTAAATGCAAAACCCTAAACCTAAACCCTAAACCCTAAAAACCCTAAACCCTAAACCCTAAACCCTAAACCATAAAACCTAATCCGTAAATGCTAAACCTCAAAAAAACCTTAAATACAAACCCAAACCCAGTAAACCCTAAAACCTAAACCACAAAAGCTAAAAAACTAAACCAAACTAAATACATCCTAAGAGAATAAATAAATAAATCTAAACCAAAATAAATTAAAATAAAATAAAATAAAAAAATAAACTAAAACCGAAACCTAAACCTAAACCTAAAAAAGAAAATTAAATAAAAAATAAAAACTAAACTAAAATAAATTAAACTAAAACCTAAACTAAATTAAAAAAATAAAAAACCTAAATAAAATAAAAGCTAAATCTAAAATAAAAATAAAATAAACTTAAAATAAAATAAAATAAAAACTAAATAAAAACCTAACCTAAATAATAAACCAAAAAATAAATAACAAAATAAAACCAAAGCCCTAAACCTAAACCTAAAATAAACTAAACTAAAGCCTAAACCTAAACTAAATAAAATAAAATATACAAAAAATAAACCTAAACCTAAACAATAAAATTATAAATAAACCTAAAATATATAAACTAAACTAAATAGAAATATAAATAAACCTAAATAAAAATAAAAAAACAAAATACTATAACAAAAAATGTACTAAATAAACATAAACATATTAGTTTACTTAATTTAAAAATAATAATAAAATAAATAAATAACCCTTACCCTAATCCCTAAACCCTAAAACTCTAAACCCTAAACTGTAGAACCCTAAAACACTAAAACCCTAAACCACTAAGCCTGGACAGCACCTTGCACAAAACCTGACCCCCTAAACCCTAAACCCTAAACCCAAACCCCAAACCCTAAACCCTAAACCCTAAACCCTAAGGACCAAAAAATCTAAACCAAAACTAAATAAAACCTAAAAATAAAATAAATAAATAAACTTAAACCTAAATAATATATTTTAAATAAAATAAAATAAAAACATAAACTAAAACCTAAACTTAAACTTAAACCTAAAATTAAAAAAAATAAAAATAAAAATAAAAAATAAACTAAAAATAAATAAATAAAAATCTAAACTAAACTAAAAAATCAAATAAATATAAAAATAAAAAACTTAAAGAAAATAATTACTAAACATAAAATAAAAATAAAACATACTTAAAATAAAATAAAATAAAAACTAAATAAAAACCTAAACATAAAAAAATAAACCAAAAAATAAATAATAAATAAAACATAAACCCTAAACCTAAAATAAATAAAATAAAATAAACTTAAACTAAACTAAAATAAACTAAACTAAAATAAATAGAACCTAAACCAAAACCTAAAATAAACTAAACTTAAACCTTAAACTAAATAAAATAAATAAACCAAAATAAACATAAACTAAAAAATAAAACCTAAAAAAAACCTAAAATAAAAACCTAAAAGCTAACCCTAAAAAAAAAAAAAAAAAAATTAAACCTAAACCTAAAATTAAAAAATAAAACCCAAACCTAAAAATAAAAATAAAAATAAAACTAAACTAAAAAAATAAACATAAACCTTAACCTAAACTAAAAAAAAATTAAAATAAAAAACCTAAACTAAAATAAATAAACCTAAAAAACATAAATAAAACAAAATAAAAATAAAACCCTAAAAAACCCTAAAAGCTAATCCTAAACCCTAAACCCAAAAACTAATCCTAAACCTACAACCATGGATAAATGAGCCCTAAAAGATCCTAAAAGCAGGAGACCCAAACTGACCTAGCCATACCCACAGTACACAGGCCACAACCCAAGGCTCTACAGGCTGAGCCATAAACCATCCAGGCCCTACCTGACCCCTAAAAATTGGAGTCCTAGACCCAGGCCCACTGAGCCTAAACCACAAAAAAGGCTTAGGCTACCAGAAGAAAGAGAGAATGGATTAAAAGCCTAAACCTATAATAAAATAAAGATAAAATAAAATGTAAACTAAGACCTAAACCTAAATATAAAATAAAATAAACTAATAGAATAAACTAAAATAAAATAAATAATAATTAAACTAAACAAATAAAATAAACCAAAGAATAAAAAGCCTAAATAAAATAAAACTAAACATAAAATAAAATAAAATAAACTTAAAATTAAATATAATAAAACTAAATAAAACCTAAACATAAACAAACCCTAAACCTACAACACTAAACTTACAACCCTAAACCTACAAGCTAAACCCTAAGCTGGGCACGGACCCTAGACACAAATCCTAAAGCATAAACCATAAACCCTAAATACAAACCACAACCTATATGCTTTAAAAAAAATACCTTGGATGGTATCGATTATCATTTATATTGAAATCATTCAATGCTTCCTAAATGGGTTGGTGCTTGAAATTATAAACCATAAACCCTAAACCCTAAACCACAAACCCTAAACCCTAAAGACTAAATAATAAACCTTAAACCACAGATCCTAAACCCTAACCCTAGGCCCAACCCAAAACCACAAAAAAAGCCACAACCTTAAACTTTAAACCCTAAACCATAAAAACTTAAAAACATAAACCTAAATAAAGTAAAACCTAAAAATAAAATAAATCAAAAAACCTAAACCTAAATAAAATAAATTAAAAAATGGAATAAAAACATAAACTAAAACATCAACCTAAACCTAAAATAAAATAAAATAAACTAATAAAATAAACTAAAATAAAATAAATAATAACCTAAACTAAACTAAAAATAAAATAAACTAAGAACAAAAAACCTAAATAAAATAAAAATAAAATAAACCTAAAATAAAATAAAATAAAATAAAAACCTGCACATAAAATGAACCCTAAACTTACAACAATAAACCTACAGCCCTAAACCCTAAACCCTAAAAACCTTGGATCCTAAACCACATACTAAAATGTGAGACCCTAGGCTACTAACCACACAAACCCTAAACCCTAAACCTACAACCCTATACTTTAAAGAAAAATACATTGGACGGTATCAATTAGCAAACACATTAAAATTATTCAATACTTCCTAAAAACGTAAGTGCTTTAAATTATAAACCCTAAACCCTAAACCCTAAAACCATAAACCCAGTGCACTAAACCTTAAACCCTAAACCACAACCTAAATCCTAAACCTTAAAAACATAAAAATAAAATAAAATAAAACTCAGTAAAAAAATAAACCAAAACCTAAAAAAAAATAACTAAAATAAAACCTAAACTAAAATAAATAAACTTAAAATAACTAAACTAAACTAAGTAAAATTAAAAATAAACCTAAATAAAAAAAGAAAATAAACTAAAATAAATAAAAATAAACTAAATAAACTAAATAACCTTAAACCCATGGGATTAGTTAATTTTTTTAAAACTCCCTTAAAGCCTTAACCCTAAATCCTAAACCCTAAACCCTAAACCCTAAACCCCAAACTCAAAACCCTAAACCCTAAACCTTAAAAATAAAACCCAAATATAAATAAAAAATAAAACCTAAACCCTAAACTACAAAAAAAATCTTAAAACTAAAATAAAAAAAATAAAATATACCTAAACCTAAAATAAAAGAAATTAAACTAAAATAAATAAAACCTAAACCTAAAATAAAGTAAACATAAACCCAAACTAAATAAAATAAAATAAACTAAAATAAACCTAAACCTAACCTAAAAAATTAAACCTAAAATAAACATAAAATAAAATCTAAAACCTAAACCTAAAAAAAATAAAATAAAAACTTAAACCTAAACCAAAAATTTAAAAAAAAATCCTAAACCTAAGAAATAAAATAAAATAAAATAAACCTCCACCAAAAAATAAACTTGAAACTAAACCTACAAAATAAACTAAAACTAAAATTCTAAACTAAAATAAATAAACCTAAAATAAATAAATTAAACTAAATAAAAAAAACATAAATAAAAATATAAAATAAAATAAACTAAAATAAATAAAAATAAACTAAATAAACTAAAGAAGAAATGTTTAATTTTAATTTGTTCCTATTAAAAAACCAAAATCTAAACCATAACCATAAACTAAATCTTGAACCCTAAACCTAAAACCTAAATCCTACAAAATCTAAACACTAACCATCAACCTTAAAAACTCTAAACACTAAATCCTAAACGTTAAACCACAAAACCCTAAACCCTAGGCAAACCAAAAAACCCTAAACCCTAATCCCTCAACCCAAACCCTAAAAAAAAAACCCTAAACCTACACTCTAAACCCCAAAACCTAAAATAAACCCTAAATACCAAAACCCTAAGCCCTAAATAGTAAACACTAAACTGAACTAAATAAAATGTAAAATAAAAAAAATAAAAATCTAAACCAAAATAAAATAAAACATAAACCAAAAAACCTAAAAAAGAAAATAAAATAAAAAATAAAACTAAACAAAATAAAATAAATAAATACATAAACTAAATTAAAAAATTTAAAATCTAAATAAAATAAAAACTTAACCTAAAATAAAATAAAATAAAAACCTCTAAAAACATAAAAAAATAAATCCTAAATCCTAGCGTTAAAATAAAATAAAATAAACCTAAACCTAAACTAAAATAAATAAAACCTAAAGAAACTAAATAAATTAAAATAAACTAAAATAAACCTAAACCTAAACTAAAAAAAAATAAAACCTAAAATGAACCTAAAAGAAAATCTAAAACCTAAACCTAAAAAAAATAATATATAAACCTAAAACTAAACCTAAAAAATAAATAATAAAACCAAAACATAAAAAGTAAAATAGAATTAAAAGTAAATTAAAAAATAAACCTAAACCTAAACATAAACCTAAAAAATAAATTAAAATAAAAACATAAACTAAATTAAATAAACTTAAAATAAATAAACTAAATTAAATAAAAATAAAATAAACATAAATAAAAATAAAAGAAACTAAATAAACCTAAACCTACTAATTTACTTAATTTAAAAAATAAAACCTAATCTTAAACTCTAAACCCAAAATTAACCCTAAACCCTACTCTACTCTAAACCTACAACCCTAAACCCTAAACCCTACCCTAAACCTAAAATCCCAAACCCTAAACCCAAAGTACTGGCGTGGAACACCAAAACTTGAACCCTAAACCCTAAACACTAAACCCTAATACCTGCCAAATTAAACCCTGACCACACCTGACCCTAAACCCTAAACCCAATGCACATGCCTAAATCCTAAAACCTAAAACCTAAATCTAAACTAAATAAGACCTAAAATAAAATAAATTAAAACACTAAACCAAAGTAAAATATAATAAAATAAAATTTAATCTAAAACCTAAACTTAAATAGAAACTTAAAATAAAATAAAATAAAAGATAAAAGTAAAGTAAAATAAAATAAAACAAAATTAATGTAAAATAAAATAAATGAAACCTAAATTAAACTAAAATAAAATAAATTTTAAAATAAAAAACCAAAAAAGAATTAAAACTAAACATAAAATAAAAATTAAATAAACCTAAAAAATAAAATAAAAACTAAATAAAAACCTAAACCTAAAAATAAATAGAAAAGAAACCTAAATACTAAACTAAAAAAAAACCTAAACCTAAATTAAACAAAATAAAATAAACCTAAACCTAAACTAAAATAAACTATACTAAAAAAAATAGAACCTAAACCTAAACCTAAAATAATCTAAACTTATACCCAAACTAAATAAAATAAAATAAATTAAAAATAGACCTAAACTAAACATAATACCTAAAATAAACCTAAAATAAAAATAGAAAACCTAAACCTAAAAAAATAAAATAAAAACCTATACCTATACCTAAAAATAAAAAATAAAACCTAAACCTAAAAAATAAAAAATAAAAATAAAACTAAATTAATTAAATAAGTATAATCCTAAACCTTACCATAAAAAAACTGAATAAAACATAAACTAAAATAAATAAATTAAACTAAGTAAAAATTAAAAATAAAATAAACTAAAATAAATAAAAAATAAACTAAATAAATCTAAACCTATCAGTTTAGTTAATTTAAAAAAACCCTAAACCCTAAACCTTAAACCCTAAATCCTAAACTTTAAACCCTAAACTCTAAACCCAAAGCAAGCCCTAAATTCTAAACCCCAAAAACGTTAAACCCTAATGGCTTAAACACAAACCCTAAACCACTAAACTAAATAAAATAAAATAAACTAAAATAAACCTAAGCTAAACTAAAATAAAACTTAAAAGAAACTTAAAAGGAAAACCTAAAATGTAAACTTAAAAAAAATAAGATAAAAGCCCATACCTAAACCTAAAAATTAAAAATAAATTTAAAAACTAAAAAATAAAAAAAAAGTTAAAACTAAACCCTAACCCCAAATGCTAAACCTTAAAATTAACCCTAAACCCTAAACCTTCAAACCCAAACCCTAAACCCAAAACCCTGAGCTTTAAACCCTAACACCTTAAACACTAAACCCCACCTAAACCCTAAACTGACTAAACTACCAACCCTAAACCTACAACACTAAACTTAACCCTAAAACCTAAAACCTAAACCTAAACTAAATAAATAAACCTAAACCTAAAATAAAATAAAAAAAGAAAATAAAACTAAACATAAAATAAAAATAAATACTAAAACCCAAACATAAAATAAGCGATAAATAAAATAATACATAAACCCTAAACTAAAAAAACTGACCTAAATAAACAAAATAAAGAAATATGAACATAAATTAAAATAAACTAAACTAAAATAAATGAACCTAAACCTAAACCTAAAATAAACTAATCCTAAACCCTAAACTAAATAAAATAAATAAACTAAAATAAACCTAAACTAAAAATAAAATGAAAAAAACTAAAATAAAACCAAAACCTAAACCAAAATAATAAAATAAAACCTAAACCTAAACCTAAAATAAAAAATAAAACCTAAACCTAAAATTAAAATTAAAATTAAACTAAACTAAGAAAAACATTAACCTAAACCTAAACTTAAAAAATAAACTTAACTAAAACCTAAACTAAAAAAAAAATAAACTAAATAAAATAAAATTAAAATAAAATAAAAATAAAATAAACTTAAATAAAAAAAATAAACTAAATAAACTAAACTTATGGGTTTTGCTTAATTAAAAAATACCAGTAAACTCAAATCCTAAACCACAAAGCCTAAACCCTCACTAAACCACAACCCTAACCCTAAACCCTAAACACTAAACCCACAACCCTAAAGCTAAAGCCTCCACAACCTAAAACTTACACTAAACTAAGTAAAACATAAAATAACATAAATAAAACCTTACATAAATAAAATAAAATAAAAAATAAAATTAAAATGTGAACTAAACCTAAACCTAAACCTAAGAATAACATAATAGAAAAAAATAAAATAAAATTAAAATAAAATAAAAAATATCATAAACTGTAAACCTAAACTAAAACCACGGACCTAAACCCTAAACCTAAACTGTAAACCACTAAACCCTAAATCCACAAACCCTAAACCCTAAACCATAGGCAAACCCTAAACCACTAAACCTACAATCCTACACTTAAAAATAAAATACATTGGACTGGGTGTCGGGTTATCAATTATGTTGAAATCATTTAATACTTCCTAAATAAGAAAGTGTTTCAAACCCTAAACCCTAAACCCTAAAAACACTAAACCCTAATCCCTAAACCCCAACCCTAAACCATAAATACTAAAACCCTAAACCCAAAACCCTACCTTAAATCCTAAATCCACAAACCCTAAACCACAAAACCCAAAACTAACACATAAACTATGAAAAACCTAAAATAAAATAAATAAAAAAAATAAAATAAAAATGTAAACTAAAACCTAAAAACTTAAAATAAAATAAATTAAATTAATCAAAATAAACTAAAATAAAATAAGTAATAACCTAAACAAAGTAAATAAAATAAAATAGACCTGGAATAAAATCCTAAATAAAATGAAAACTAAACATAAAATAAAATAAAATAAACTTAAAATAAAATAAAAACTAAATAAAACCTAAACCTAAAATTAACACTAAAACACACCAAACCTATGACCAAACCTGCTGACCCTACCCCAAACCTAAAACCAGCACCCACCACTAAACTAAACTTGATCTGAGCACAAACCTAAACCCAACCTATACTAAACCTAAACCATACACTGCTTTAAAAAATAAGTACATTGGATGGTGGTTAATTTACATTAAAATCATTCTAGCTCCATGGGTGTTCAGATTATAAACCCTTAACCCCAGGCCTAAATCCTAAATGTTGGGCCCTAAACCCTGACACAACCCTACACCATAGCCCTAAACCCTAAACCACACCCTGGCCTGACCACTAACCTAAACTGAGCTTTTAGCCTAAACAAAGGCCCATAAGCTGAGCCACCACAGGCCACTGAGCCTAAACCCTGACTCAGGCTGTGAGCCACAACCCTGACACCCCCTTAAACATAAAGAACCCTGACCTGCACTTGGACACTAAGGTTAAACCTAAAATAAATAAATAAAAAAACCTAAACCTAAATAATAATAATGATAAATGAAATGTGGCACAAACCTAAACTTAAACCTAAAATAAAATAAACTATTAAAATAAACTAAAATAAAATTACTAATAAACAATATATTGGAAAATAAAATAAACCTAAGAATAAAATTGATCAAATATAAACTAAAGTGACATAAAAAATAAAATAAAATTAAGATAAAATAAAATAAAACTAAATAAAACCTGATGGGTAAGTGAAACTAGGCACGCAGTGAGCCTGACCCTAAACCTGACCCTAAACATTAGGCTAAAACCTCCACACCTACTGGGCCCATCCTGACCACTGGGCCCTAGGCCACAAAAAACACAGATCTAGGCCCTGGGCCATGGGCCACAGGCCCTAAACTAGGCTCTGGGCCCTGACCTAAATCCTGAGGCGTGAGGCTGAGCCCTGGGCCACTGACTGACGTGACTCCACTGATCCCACTGGGCCCCAAACCCACAGGCCTTAAACCCAGACCCTAAACCCTAGGCCAAAGGGCTCTACCTTGGGCTCAACCTAAAACCTAAAGTAAAACAAAAATAAGATAAATAAAAGGCCTGAGCCTAAATACTATAAGAAAATAAAGATAAAATAAAAGTGCCTAACCTAAGCAGGCTAAAATAAAGATAAGATCTTATAAAGAATGTAAAATAAGATAAATAACCTAAACTAAAATAAAATAAAATAAACCTAAGAATAAAAAACTTAAATAAAGATAAAAGATAAACATAAAACAAAATAAAATAAACCTAAAGTAAAATAAAATAAAGACTAAATGACAAACCTAAAATTAACCCAAGATCTGCAACACTACCTACCTAACCCTAAACCACAGGCCTAAACCCTACTAAACCTAAACCCTAAACTTAAACGGAGCCCTAAATCCTAAACCCTAAACCCTGACACCACCCTACCCTAAACCCTAGGCCACCCTAAACCTGACACTACCTGACCTTATGCTTTTAAAAGTACATTGGATGGTATCAATTATCAATTATTGAAATCACTCATACTTCCTAAATGAATTGGTGGGTCAGGTTATAAACCCTAAACCCTAAAATCTAAAACCCTAAATCCTAAAGCCTAAACACTAAACCTTAAACCACACCTAAACCACCTTGGTTTGCTTAATTTTAAATAAACTAAACTAAAAAATAAAAAATAAACTTAAATAAATAAAAATAAAATGGACTAAAATAAAATAAAATAACCTAAACCTACTGGTTTGCTTAATTTTAAAAGTAAGCTAAAATAAACTTAAACCTACTGGTTTGCTTAATTTAAAAAAAAAAAAAACTCTTGGCAACCCTAGGCCCTAACCACAAACCACAATCCCAAACCCTACACTAAACCTGACCTAAATCCTAAACCCTAAACCTGACCCTAAAGCCTAAATCATAAACCCTAAACCAAAAACCCTAAACCCTAAACCCTAAAACCTCAACCCTACACCCCAAATCCTAAACCCTGAGCCATGACCCTAAAGGGTCTAAATCCTAAACCCTAAAAAATTTAAAACTAAAACCTAAAAATAAAATAATAATAAAACTCAACTAAAAAATAAACTAAAATATTAAATCCTAAACAAAATAAATAAACCTAAATAAATAAACTAAACTAAAAAATAAAATATAAACCTAAATAAAATAAAATAAAATAAACTAAAATAAATAAAATAAACTATAATAAATAAACCTGCTTGTTTGCCTAATTTAAATAAAATCCTAAACCCTAAATCCTGACTCTAAATCCTAAACCCTCCTTGACCCTGGGCCACACCACTAACCTCCAGTCCACTGCCCTTTGCAGTCTGGGCCCTAGGCCCTAAACCACATCCCTGGGCCTGACCTAAAGCATAAACCCTAGAGCCTAAATGGTGACCCTAAATCCTGGGCAGACCCTAAGCCCTGACCATAACCATAAGCCCTCCCAAACCCCAAACCCTAAAATTAAACTAAAGTAACTAAATAAATTAAGAAATAAACCAAAACCCTAAATTTTGAAACCTAAACCCTAATTCCTAACCCTAAATCCTAAACCCTAAACCCCAAACCTATTCCTAAAGTAACTAAATAAATAAAAATAGAAACCCAAACCCTAAAACCTAATAAACCTAAACCTAAACCTAAACCCTAAGAGTGGGCAGAACCTTGACAGCAAGAACATCACTCAACGAGGCTCAGCCTAGATCTGGCGGTGGAGGTGAAAGCAGAGGAGGCGTTATTACAGTACTGGTGGAGGATCTGGAGGTGCTGGTGGACATGGAGGTGGTGGTTAGAGTAGTGATGGTTATGGAGGTGGGAGGAGCAACAGAGGTTACAACCATGGTGGTGGCGAACGGAGAGATCAGGGTTATGATGGTGGATCCCGCTACTCTAGAGGTTGGTGTGGTTCTGATGGGAACTAGAGAAATTGAAAAATGGCCGATTTGATCATTTGCTTATGGAACAGTGTCTTTACATTAGAGACAGTTCTAGTTATGTAGGGTATTTAATTTGCTCTATGCATACTCATTTTTGATCTATGTCATCGCTTGTGTCTTAGAAAACATGGTGTGTTACTACTTAGTTGATGAAATCGAAAAGAAAAAAATGTTGAATATGAATTTCTTCTCTATAAAAAAAACCCTAAACCCTAAACCCTAAGCTAAAACATAAACCCTAAACCTAAAACCTAAACCCTAAATCCTAAATAGAAAACCTTAAACCCTAAAAATAAAAAAAAAATAAAAAAATAAAAAAATTCTAATCAATTACTCTAAACCCTAAAACAAAACCCTAATAAACCATAAACTCTAAATCTACAACCCTAAACCCTAGACCTTTACCCTAAAACCCTAAACCTTAAACCATAAATCCTAAACCCAGGCTGTAAACACTAAACCCTAAAACCTAAACCCTAAACCATCAGAGCCCTAAACCCTAAAACCTACAACCTTAAACCCCAAACTATAAACCACTAAATCCTAAAACCTAATCCACAGCCCTAAAACCTACAAAACCAAACTAAATAAAACTTAAAATAAAATAAATAAAAACTTAAACCTAAATAAAATAAAATAAAATAAAATAAACCTAGACCTGGGACTAAACTTAAACCTAAACTAAACATAAACCTAAAAGTAAAGAAAATAAAAATAAAACTAAAACAAAATAAAATAATTAAAACTTAAACTAAACTAAAAATAAAATAAAATAAAAATAAAACTAAAATAAAATTAAAATACAAAATCCTAAATAAAATACAAAATCCTAAATGAAAATCCTAAATAAAATAAAACTAAAATAAAATTAAAACCAAAGTAAACCTAAAATAAAATAAAATAAAAACTAAATAAAACCTAAACAAATAAATAAACCTAAATATAAAAATAAAATAAAGCCTTAAAAATAAAAAAAACCTAAACCAAATATAAATAAAATAAAATAAACCTAAACCTAAACTATAATAAACTAAATTAAAATAAAAACCTAAACATAAACCTAAAATAAATTTATCCTAAACCCTAAACTAAATCAAATGAAATAAACTAAAATAAACCTAAACTTAAATTAAAAAATAAAACCCTAAAATAAATCTAAAATTAAAGACTAAAACCTAAACCTAAAAAAATAAAATAAAATCTTAAACCAAAACCTAAAAATAAAAATTAAAACTTAAACCTAAAAAAAATGAAAATAAAACTAAACTAAAATAAACATAACCAACCTAAACCAGAAAAATAAACTAAAATAAATTAAATAAAAATAAAATAAACAAAATAAAAAATCAAAGATAAAATACATAACAAATAAAAAACCTAAACCTACTTTTTTTACCTAATTTGGAAAAACCCTGAAACCCTAGTTCTAAACCCTGAGCCACAAACCTGGACCACTGAGCCCTAAACCTAGGCCCTAGGCCCTGGGCTGACCCTGGGCCTTAGGCCCTAGGCCCTGAGTGGGTGACCTGACAGCCAGGCCCTGGGCCCTGGGCCCTGGGCCATAGGCCACAGGCCTTACCTGGGCCCTGGATCTAGATCGTGACCCCTTGACAGCTGCTGAGCCCAAACCCTGGGCCTAAATGCTGGGCCTTGATCCTGACACTAAACCCTAGATCTGGTAGGCCCAAAGCCTAAACCTGAGCACTGGGCCCTCAGAGGCCCAAAAAAAGGCTTAAACCTAAATAAAGCCTAAAAATATGGATAAAACCATGATCCTAAATAAAATAAAACCAAAACCTAAAATAAAATAAATAAAACTAAAATACACTAAAATAAAATAAAACTAAACTAATCTAAAAAAATAAAATAAACATGGAATAAATAACCTAAATAAAATAAAAGTGTATGCAAAATAAAATAAATTAAATCTGAAATAAAATAAAATAATGACTAAATGAAACCCTAAACCTAAAGAATAAACCCAAAATAAATAAAAAATAAAAAACTCTAAACCAAAAATATAAACTTTTGCTTAAAATAAAAAAATAAAATAAACTTAAACCTAAACCCAAAACTAAAATAAACTAAACTTAAACTTGAACCTAAACTAAATAAAATAAAATAAACTAAAAATAAACCTAAACCTAAACTAAAAAACAAAAGCTAAAAGTAAACCTAAAATAAAAACCTAAAATCTAAACCTAGAAAAATAAAATAAAAAGCTAAAGCTAAACCTAAAATAAAAAATAAAACCTAAACAAAAAAAACTCAACTAAAATAAACCTAAACCTAAACCTAAACATAAAAAAAACTAAAATAAATAAACCATAGATAAATAAACTAAACTAAATAAATATAAAAATAAAAATAAAATAAAGCTAAAATAAATAAATAAAAAACTAAATAAACTTAAACCCACCAGTTTACTTAATTTTAAAAAATAAAAATAAAAATGAACAAAAACAAAAAAACCCTAAACCCTAAACTAACCCTAAACTAATGCTAAATCCTAAACCCTAAACCCAGAAAAAAAAACTTAAACCTAAATAAAACCGAAAAAACATGAATAAAAAAAACATAATCCTAAATAAAATAAAAACCTAAACCTAAAAATATAATAAAATAAAAACCAAAATACACTAAAATAAAATAAAAAAACTAAACTAAACTAAAAAAATAAAATAAACATAAGAATAAATAACCTAAATAAAATAAAAGTATATGTACAAAAAAATAAATTAAATCTGAAATAACATAGAGTAATGACTAAATGAAACCCTAAACCTAAAGAATAAACCTAAAAATAAATAAAAACTAAAACCCAAACTATAAACCAAAAATAAAAACTTAACCAAAAATAAAAAAAAATAAAAAAACCTAAACCTAAACCTAAAACTAAAATAAACAAACTTAAACTTGAACTAAACTAAATAAAATAAAATAAACTAAAAATAAACCTAAACCTAAACTAAAAATAAATCCTAAAAGTAAACCTAAAATAAAAACCTAAAGCCTAAACCTAGAAGATAAAATAAATACCTAAAGCTAAACCTAAAAATAAAAATAAAACCTAAATAAAAAAAACTCAACTAAAAATAAACCTAAACCTAAACCTAAACCTAAAAAAACTAAAATAAATAAACCATGGATAAATTAACCTAAATAAATATAAAAATAAAAATAAAATAAACTAAAATAAATAAAATAAACTAAATAAACTTAAGCCCACCGGGTTTGCTTTTTAAAAAATAAAATAAAATGAACAAAACAAAACCCTAAACCACTAAACTAAACCATAAACCCACCCTACCCTAAACCACACCCTAAACCCTAAACCCTAATAAATGACCCTAAAACTAACCCTGAGCTAGACTACCATAAACCCTAAACCTTCCCTAAACCCTGCCACCCTGACCCTGACCCTAAACACAAAAAAAACTTAAAATAAATAAAGCAAAAACATAAATAAAAAAATATAAACTTAAAATAAAATAAATAAAATAAAATAAAACCTAAACTAAAGACCTAAAAACCTAAAAGTAAAATATAAAATAAAAAAATACATTAAAATAAAATAAATAAAACCTAAACTAAACTAAAAATAAAATAAACCTAAGAATAAAACCTAAATAAAATAAAAATAAACGAAATATAATAATAAAATAAGCACGAAATAAAATAAAATAAAACTAAATAAAACCTAAACCTAAAAAGAAACCTAAAATAAATAAAAATTAAACCCAAACTAAAATAAAAATAACTAAAATAATAATAAAATAAACAAAATAAACCTAAACTTAAACCTAAACTAAAATAAACTAAACTATAAATAAATAAACCCAAACCTAAACCTAAAATAAACTAAACTTAAATTTGAACCAGACTAAATAAAATAAAATAAACTAAAATAAACCTAAACCTAAAGTAAAAATAAAGCCTCATAATAAAGCTAAAATAAAACCAAAAACATAAACTAAAAAAAATAAAATAAAACCAAAGCTAAACCTAAAAATAAAAAATAAATCCTAAACCAAAATAAAATAAAATTAAACTCAACTAAAAAATAAACTTAAATAAATAAACCTCAAATGAATAAACTAAACTAAATAAACATAAAGAATAAAATAAAAATAAAGTAAATAAACTTAAACCCACCGGTTTATTTAATTTTAAAAAATAAAAATAAAATGAACAAAACAAAAAAACCTAAACCCTAAACTAACCCTAAACCATAAACCCTAAACCCTAAAAACCCTAAACCTTAAACCCTAAATCCTAAACCCTAAACTAATAATGAACCCTATGCTAAACATAAACCCTAAACTCTACCAAACAAGGCCTAAAGACCATAAACCACACCTTAAACCAAAACCTTACCACCCTCCACAACCACTAAACCCAAAAACTTAAACCTAAATAAAGGCTTAAAAACACAGAAAAATATAAACTTAAATAAATAAAATAAAATAAAATAAAAACCTAAACTAAACTAAGCCTAAACTAAAATAAAATAAAATAAAATAAAAATACATTAAAATAAAATAAATAAAACCTAAACTAAACTAAAATAAAATAAACCTAAGAATAAAACCTAAAATAAAAAATAAACGAAATAAATAATAAAATAAATAAAATAAAATAAAACTAAATAAAACCTAAACCTAAAATAAACCTAAAATAAATAAAAAATTAAACACAAGCTCTAAACTAAAATAAAAACAAAACTAAAAATAATAATAAAATAGACAAAATAAACCTAAACTAAAACCTAAACTAAAATAAACTAAACTATAATAAATAAAACCTAAACCTAAACCTAAAATAAACTAAACTTAAATTTGAACCTGGACTAAATAAAATAAAATAAACTAAAATAAACTAAACCTAGTAAAATAAAGCCTCATAATAGCTAAAATAAAATAACAAAACATAATAAAAATAAAATAAAACCTAAAGCTAAACCTAAAATTAAAATAAATCTAAACCAAAGATAAAATAAAATTAAACTCATTAAAATAAACCAAAACTTAGAAAATAAACTAAAATAAAACCTCAAATAAATAAACTAAACTAAATAAACATAAAGAATAAAATAAAATAAATAAACCTAAACCCAGTTTGCTTTTTTAAATAAAAATAAAATGGAACAAAACAAAACCCTAAACTAACCCTAAACCATAAACCCTAAACCTAAAACCCTACTTACACAAACCCTAAGCTAATAAATACTATAACCACTGAGCCTAAAATAAAAGGCTGAGACTACCATAAACCACAAACCTTGCACTCCACTAAACCCTAAACCCTAAACCAAAAAACTTTAACATAAATAACCAAAAAAATAAATAAAAAATATAAACTTAAATAAAATAATAAAATAAAATAAAATAAAACTAAACTAAAACCTAAAACTAAACCTAAAAAAAAATAAAATAAAATAAAAAATACATTAAAATAAAATAAATAAAATGTAAACTAAAATAAAATAAAATAAACCTAAGAATAAAAAACCTAAATAAAATAAAAATAAACGAATATAATAATAAATGAAATAAAATAAAATAAACCTAAATAAAACCTAAACCTAAAAAATAAAAAAATAAATAAAACTAAACCCAAACTCTAAACTAAAAATTAAAATAAAACTAAAAATAATAATAAAATAAAAAAAATAAACCTAAACTAAAACCTAAACTAAAATAAACTAAACTATAATAAATAAAACCTAAACCTAAACCTAAAATAAACTAAACTTAAATTTGAACCTAGACTAAATAAAATAAAATAAACTAAAAATAAACCTAAACCTAAAGTAAAAAATAAAGCCTCATAATAAAGCTAAAATAAAAACCTAAAACATAAGCCTAAAAAAATAAAATAAAAACCTAAACCTAAAAATAAAAAAATAAATCCTAAAAAAAATAAAATAAAATTAAACTCAACTAAAAATAAACCAAAACTTAAAAAAAAACTAAAATAAATAAACCTCAGATATGAATAAACTAAACTAAACATAAAGAATAAAAATAAAAAATAAAGTAAATAAAATAAACCCACTAGTTTTGTAATTTTAAAAATAAAATAAAAATGAACAAAACAAAAAAATCCTAAACCCTAAACTAACCCTAAACCATAAACCCTAAAACCCTAAAACCCTACCCTAAACCCTAAACCCTAAAATAAAATAATGGACCCTAAGCTAACCATAAACCCTAAACCCTAAAGGCCTAAACCCAAAGGCTAGACTACCATAACCACTACCTGACCACAACCTTAAACCCTACCAACCCAAAAACTTAAACCTAAATAAAACCCAAAAACACAAATAACAAAATATAAACTTAAATAAAATAATAAAATAAAATAAAATAAAACCTAAACTAAAACCTAAGCCTAACCTAAAAGTAAAATAAAATAAAATAAAATACATTAAAATAAAATAAATAAAACCTAAAAATAAACTAAAAAAATAAAATAAAGCTAAGAATAAAAAACCTAAATAAAATAAAAATAAACAGAAATATAATAATAAAATAAACCTGAAATAAAATAAAATAAAAAAAATAAATAAAACCTAAACCTAAAAAAATAAACCTAAAATAAATAAAAAATTAAACCCAAGCTCTAAACTAAAAATAAAAACAAAACTAAAAATAATAATACAATAAACAAAATAAACCTAAACTAAAATAAACTAAACTATAATAAATAAAACCCAAACCTAAACCTAAAATAAACTAAACTTAAATTTGAACCAGTAAATAAAATAAAATAAACTAAAATAAACCTAAACCTAAAGTAAAAAATAAAGCCTCATAATAAAGCTAAAAAATAAAACCTAAAACATAAAAAAATAAAATAAAACCTAAAATAAACCTAAAATAAAAAATAAATCTACCAAAAAATAAAATAAAAATTAAACTCAACTAAAATAAAAAAACTTAAAATAACTAAAATAAATAAACCTCAGATGGAATAAACTAAACTAAAAAATATAAAGAATAAAAATAAAAATAAAGTAAATAAACTTAAACCCACTGGGTTTACTTCATTTTAAAAAAAAATAAAATAAAATGAACAAAACAAAACCCTAAACCCTAAACTAACCTAAACCATGACCCTAAACCCAAAACCCTAAACCTTAGGCCCTAAACCTAAAGCTAAACTAATAATGGACCCTAAGCTGACCCTAGGCCCCTAAACCAAACCCTGAGCACAGACTAAAACCATAAACCAAAACACCCCAAACTGACCACTGGCAGAGTGAGCCAAAAAAAACTTAAACCTAAATAAAGCCAAAAAACAAATAACAAATATAAACTTAAATAAAATAATAAAATAAAATAAAATAAAACCTAAACTAAAACCTAAGCCTAAACCTAAAGTAAAATAAAAAAATAAAATAAAATACATTAAAATAAAATAAATAAAAAAACTAAACTAAAATAAAAAATAAACCTAAGAATAAAACCTAAATAAAATAAAATAAACGAAATATAATAATAAAATAAACTGAATAAAATAAAATAAAAAAAATAAAACCTAAACCTAAAAAAAACCTAAAATAAATAAAAAAAATTAAAGCTCTAAACTAAAAAAATAAAACAAAACTAAAATAACAATAAAATAAACTAAATAAACCTAAACTTAAACCTAAACTAAAATAAACTATAATAAATAAAACCCAAACCTAAACCTAAAATAAACTAAACTTAAATTTGAACCGGACTAAATAAAATAAAATAAACTAAAATAAACCTAAACCTAAAGTAAAAATAAAGCCTCTAATAAGCTAAAATAAAAAACCTAAAACATAAGCCTAAAAAAAATAAATAAAACTTAAAGCTAAACCTAAAAAAATAAAAAAAAAAAATAAATCCAAAAAAAAAATAAATAAATTAAACTCAACTAAAATAAAAAAACTTAAAATAAACTAAAATAAATAAACCTCAAATGGATAAACTAAACTAAATAAACATAAAATAAAAAAATAAAATAATAAACCTAAACCCACCGGGTTTATTAATTTTAAAAAATAAAATTAAAATGAACAAAACAAAACCCTAAACCCTACTAACCTAAACCATAAACCTAAATCCTAAAAACCCTAAACCCAAACCACAGGCCCTAAACTAATGAACCCTAAGTGACCATAAACCCTAAACCCTAAAAAACCTTAAACCCTAAAGCTAAAGACTAAACCATAAACCATAAACCCACCCTAAACCTTATCTTTAAACCCAACCCTACCAAAAACTTACATAAATAAAACTTAAAACATAAATAAAAAAAATATAAACTTAAATAAAATAATAAAATAAAATAAAATAAATAAACTAAACTAAACCTAAACAAAATTAAAATAAAATAAAATAAAAAATGCATTAAAATAAAATAAATAAAACCTAAACTAAACTAAAAAATAAAATAAACCTAAGAATAAAAAACCTAAATAAAATAAAAAATAAACGAAATATAATAATAAAATAAACCTAAAATAAAATAAAATAAAACTAAATAAAAACCTAAACTTAAAAAATAAACCTAAAAATAAATAAAAAAATTAAACCCAAGCTCTAAACTAAAATAAAAATAAAACTAAAAATAATAAAATAAACAAAATAAACCTAAACTTAAACTAAAATAAAATAAACTATAATAAATAAAACCAAACCTAAACCTAAAATAAACTAAACTTAAATTTGAACCGGACTAAAATAAAATAAATAAAAAAATAAACCTAAACCTAAAGTAAAATAAAATAAATAATAAAGCTAAAATAAAACCTAAACATAAAAAAAAATAAAATAAAACCTAAAGCTAAACCTAAAAATAAAAAATAAATCCTAAACCAAAAAAAAAATAAAATAAAATTAAACTCAACTAAAATAAACCAAAACTTAAAATAAACTAAAATAAATAAACCTCAAATGAATAAACTAAACTAAATAAACATAAAGTATAAAGAAAAAATAAAGTAACAACCACCGGTTTTAATTTTAAAAATAAAAATAAAATGAATAAAATAAAAAAAAACCCTAAACTAACCCTAAAACACCTAAACCCTAAACCCTAAAGCCTAAACTAATGATGAACCCTAGCTAACCATACCCTAAAATAAGACAGCAAACCCTAAAGCCAAGACTAAACCATAAACCCTAAACCTTAAACCCTAAACCTTAAGCCAAACCACTGGACCCTAAACCCAAAAAAAAACTTAAACCTAAATAAAACATTTAAAACATAAATAAAAAAAATATAAACTTAAATAAAATAATAAAATAAAATAAAATAAAACCTAAACTAAAACCCTAAACCTAAACAAAGTAAAATAAAATAAAATAAAATACATTAAAATAAAATAAATAAAACCTAAACTAAACTAAAATAAAATAAACCTAAGAATAAAAAACCTAAGTAAAATAAAAATAAACGAAATATAATAATAAAATAGAATAAAATAAAATAAAAAATAAATAAAACCTAAACCTAAAAAATAAACCTAAAATAAATAAAAAAAAATTAAAAGCTCTAAACCAAAAATAAAACAAAACTAAAATAATAATAAATAAACAAAATAAACCTAAACTTAAACCTAAACTAAAATAAACTAAACTATAATAAATAAAACCCAAACCTAAACCTAAAATAAACTAAACTTAAATTTGAACCACTAAATAAAATAAAATAAACTAAAATAAACTTAAACCTAAAGTAAAAATAAATCCTCATAATAAAGCTAAAATAAAACCTAAAACATAAAAAAAAATAAAATTAAAATTAAACTCAACTAAAATAAACCAAAACTTAAAAAAAAAACTAAAATAAATAAACCTCAGAATGAATAAACTAAACTAAATAAACATAAAGAATAAAAAAAAATAAACCAAATAAACTAAACCCTCCAGGTTTACTTAATTTTTTAAAAATAAAATGAACAAAAAAAAACCTAAACCCTAAACTAACCCTAAGCGATAAACCCAAAACCACAACCCTAAACCTTAAACCCACTCTAACTAACATTCGTGAACCCTAAAACCCTAAACCCTAAAACATTAAACTAAACCTAAAACCACAAAACCCTGACCACTAAACTCTAAACAAAAATTTAAACATAAATAAAACATAAAACATAAATAAAAACATAAACTTAAATAAAATAATAAAATAAAATAAAATAAAACCTAAACTAAAACTAAGCCACTTAAAATAAAATAAAATAAAAATAAAATACACTAAAATAAAATAAATAAAACCTAAACTAAACTAAAAATAAAATAAACCTAAGAATAAAAATCTAAAATTAAAGTAAAATAAAATAATAAAATAAACCGAAATAAAATAAAATAAAACTAAAAAAACCTAAATCTAAAATAAACCTACAAAATAAATAAATAAATAAAACCCAAACACTAAAATAAAATAAAACTAAAACTAAAACAATAATAAAATAAATAAAATAAACATAAACTAAATCTAAACTAAAATAAACTAAACTATAATAAATAAAACCCAAACCTAAACCTAAAATAAACTAAAACTTAAACTACCTAAATAAAATAAAATAAACTTAAAAAATAAAAGTAAAGCCTAAAATAAACCTAAAATAAAACTTAAAACCTAAACCTAAAATTTAAAATAAAACCTAAAGATAAACCTAAAATAAATAAAACCTAAACCAAAAAAAAACTCAACTAAAAATAAACTTAAATATTAAAATAAACTAAAATAAATAAACCTCAGATGGAATAAACTAAACTAAAATAAAATATAAAATAAAATAAATAAATAAATAAATAATAAACATACTACCGGGTTTGTTTATAAAAAATAAAACAAAAAAACAAAAAAAACTACCTTCCCTACCATAAAACCCTATACCCTAAACTGACCCAAATCTTAGGCCTCCCAACCTAAAAAAATAAACCCTAAACCTGACCTAAAACACTACCCTAAAAACTAAAACTAAACCAAAATAATAAAAGCCTAAAAACTAAATAAACTCAATAAACCTAAAAAAAAAATAATTTAAAATATAAAATAAATAAAAAAATAAAAAAAAAAATAAAACCTAAACTAGACTTAAGCTGAAACTTGAACCTAAATGTAAAATAAAATAAAATAAAAATAAAAACTAAACCAATAAAAATAATTGAAACTAAACTAAACTAAAAAAAATAAAATAAACTTAAAATAAAAAAAATATATAAAATAAAGCCTGATGTAAAATCAAAATAAAATAAACCTAAAGTAAAATAAAAAAAAAACTAAACAAAACTAAACCTAAAAATAATCCTAAAATAAAACATAAAATAAATAAAATAAAATCTAAAAATATGAAAAAAAACCTAAAACCTAAACTACCTTAACCTAAGATAATAATATAAAATAAACCTACTAAGATAAACTAAAATAAAATAAATAAAACCTAAACCTAAACATAAAATAAACTAAAAAACCTTAAACTAAATAAAATAAAATAAACTAAAATAAACCTAAACTTAAACTAAAAAAATAAAACCTAAAACCTAAACCTAAAAACAAAATAAAAACCTAAACGGACCTCAAAATAAAAAAAATAAAACTTAAACCTAAAATAAAATTATAATAAATTAAACTAAAAATAAGCATAAACCTAAACCTAAAAAAATAAATTAAAAACCTAAACAAAAATAAATAAACTTAAATAAATAAACTAAAATAAATAATAAAAATAAACCTACATAAAATAAAATAAAATAAACTAAAATAAAAAAAATAAACTATATAAACTAAATAAACCTAAACCTATTTGTTTGCTTAATTTAAAAAAAACCCTAAAGCTAAACCCTAAACCCACATCCTAACCCACCCTATACCCTCAAAAATCTAAACCACAAGCCAAAAACTACACCCTAAACCTAAACCCTAAACCCACAACCACAAACCCTATTACCTAAAGCATAAACACTAAGACCCTAAAACCTTAAAAACTAAACCCTAACCTAAACCTAAAGTAACTAAATAAATTAAAAATAAACTAAACCCAAAACCTAGTAAACTTAAACCCTAAGAATGGGAAGAACCTTGAAGGTAGGAACATCATTATCAACAGTTACAGATATGGAGGTGGTGGTGGGGGATCTGGTGGTGCTTATGGATATGGAGGTGGTGGTCAGAGTAGTGGTGATTATGGAGGCGGGAGGAGTGATGAAGATTATAGCCATGGTGGTGGAGGAGAGAATCTGGGATACGATGGTGGATCCACTACTTGAGAGGCTTGGTGGTGGTTGATGGGAACTCAAGAAACTGAAGAATGGCCAATCTGATCTGCTACTTATGGAGCTGTGTATTTATAATAGAGACGATTCTAGTTATTTAAGGTTTCTTATTTGCTCTATGCGTGCTCATTTTTTATCTATGTCATCACTCGTGTCTTAAAAAACTTGGTGTGCTATTTGGTTGATGAAATCGTGAAGAAGAAATATTGAATCGATTTGTTCTCTATTAATATAAAAACTAAAACACTAAATCCTAAACTAAAACCACAGACACGAAACCTAACAATAAACCCTAAACCCTAAACCAATAAACCTAAACCCTCAACCCTAAACCTAGTGAACCTTAAACCCTAAACCCTAAACCCTAAACCCCAAACCCTCAACCTAAAACCCTAACCTTAAACCCTAAACCCTAAAGCTAAAACCTAAAACTAAACTAAATAAATCCTAAAACTAAAATAAATAGAAAACCTAAAAATAAATAAAATAAAACCTAAACTAAAACCTAAAGCAAGCTTAAACCTAAACCTAAACCTAAAAAAGAAAATAAAAGAAAAGTAAAACTAAACTAAAATATAATTCATAAACTTAAACTAAAGAAGACTAAAATAAACCTAAAATTAAGACCTAAAACCTAAACTAAAAGAAAATAAAACCTAAACCTAAACCTAAAATAAAATAAACCTAAACCTAAAATAAAATAAAATAAAACTAACTAAAATAAACTTAAACCTAAACAGAGAAAATAAACTAAATATAAACCTAAACTAGATATATAACCCTAAAATAATTAAACTAAACTAAATAAAATAAAATCAACCTAAATAAAATTAAAATTAAAATTAAATTTAATAAATAATAAACTAAATAAACCTAAACCGTTTTCTTAATTAAAAAAACCCAACCCTAAATCCTATTAAACCTACCACACTCAAACCCTACCACCTACACCCTTAGCCCTGACCCTAAACCTTAAAACCCTAAACCCTAAACACTAAATCCTAACCCTAAACCTCGAAACCTAAACCCTAAAACTACAACCCTAAACCCTAAACCTAAACCTTAAACCTAAACCCATGCCCAAAACCTAAAACTTAAACATAAATGAAATAAAATCTAAAAAAAAATCATAAAAACCTAAACCTAAATAAAATAATAATGGGCAGAACCCTGACGGCAGGATCATCACCGTCAACAGGCTCAGTCTAGATCTGGTGGGGAGATGAAGGCGGAGGCAGTAGTTATCGCTCTAGTGTTGGGGTATCTAGAGGTGATGGTGGATATGGAGGTGGTGGTCTGAGTAGTGGTTGTTATGGAGGCAAGAGGAGTGACAAAGATTACAGTCATGGTTGTGATGGAGGGAAAGATCTAGGATACAATGGTGGATCCTGCTGCTCTAGAGGTTGGGGTGGTTACGATGGGAACTAGAAAGCGAAGAATGGCCAATTCGATCTTCTACTTTGGAATTATCTTTATAGCAGAGATAGTTTTAGTTATCTAGGGTTTTTGATTTGCTTTATGCATGCTCATCTTTTATCTATGTCATCGCTTGTGACATAGAAAACTTGGTGTGTTATTTGGTTGAAGAAATCAAAAGAAGAAATGTTGAATTTGAATTTATTCTCTAAAAAAACCGAAGCAAACCCTAAACTAAAACTTGAACCATAGACCTAAAACCTTTACCACAAAACCCTAAAAAACTAAACCCTAAAATAAACCCTAAACCCTAAAACCACAAAATCTAAACCCTAAAACTAAACCATAAACCCCAACCCCTAAACCACAAACCCTAAACCCAAACCCTAAACCCTAAACCCAAAACCCTAAAAAGCTAAAATCCTAAACTAAACTAAATAAAACTTAAAAATATAATAAATAAAACTTAAAACAAAAATAAAATAAGATAAAACTAAACTAAAACTAAACCAACCTAAACCTAAGAAAATAGAAGAAAAAATAAAAAAACTAAACTAAGATAAAATACATAAAAACCTAAAACTAAACTAAAATAAACATAAAATCCTAAAATAAAACACCTAAGCCTAAAATAAAATAAAACCTAAACCTAAACCTAAAATAAAATAAAACCTACCAAAAAAACTATTAAAATAAACCTAAACCTAAACCTAGATAAACTAAAATAAAACCTAAACTAAAATAAATAATAAACTAAATTAAATAAAATAAAATAAACCTAAATAAATATAAAAATAAAATAATCTATATTAAATAAAATAAACTAAATAAACCTAAACATGGGTTTACTTTTTTAAAAAAAACCCTAACTCCCACCTAAACCCTAAACCACACCCTGATCCTCCCTAAACCCTACCACCTACCCTACACTAAAACCTAAAATAAAACTAAATAAAACCTAAAAATAAAATAAATCATAAAACCTAAACTAAATATAATAAAAAATAAAATAAAATAAAACTTTAACTAAAACCTAAACCTCTAAACCTAAATGTAAAATTATAACAAAATAAAATAAATTAAACTAAAATAAAATAAATAAAACCTAAAGTTAACTAGAAAATAAAATAAATTGTAAAATAAAAACCTAAAATAAAAAAAGAAAGAAAATAAAAAAAATAAACCTAAAATAAAATAAATAAAACTAAATAAAAAACTTACCTAAAAAAATAAAATAAAATATATACGAAAAATAAAATAGAAATAAAACTAAACTAAAAATAAACATAAATCTAAACTAAACTTAAAAATAAACTATAATAAAACCAAAATTAAAATAAATAATTATAATGAATAGAATAAAAAATAAAATCAATCTAAATTAAAATAAAAATGCAATACACAAATAAACTAAACCTCGGTTTGCTTAATTTTAAAATAAAAACTTAAACGTGAGCCCTAAAACTATCAGTGAGCACTAAACCTAAACCACAAATGCCCAAAACTTAAATGCTAAAACTTAAACCCTGACCACAAAACTACACACCCTACTCTACACACTACCACCCTACCCTAGATCCTCTTAGGCCAGGCCAAGACCCTGGACCACAAGGCTGGGCCCAGGCCACCCCCCCAGACCCTGAGTGATCCAGGCTCTAGGCCACACCCTCGGGCCAGGCCCTGAGGCTAAGCTGGGCCACTGGGCCTTGGATCCACCATGACCTGAGCCATAGATCCTGGGCTGGGCTCAGGCCCTGGGCCACTGGGCCCCAGACCCTGAGCCTGGGCCCCAGGCCACAGCCATAAAAAAACTTGGTAACTAATAAACCTAAATAATAAATAAGAAAACCTAAATAAGATGGTAAAATAAAATAAGATTAAACATAAATTAAACTAAAAAATGACCAATAAAAAACTTAAATTAAATAAAATAAACCTAAAATAAAGGCCAAAAATAAAAAATAAACCTAAACCCTAAAAAAATAAACAAAATAAAATAAACCTAAACCTAAACTAGAATAAACACCAAGATAAATAAACCAAAACCTATACCCTAAACTAAAATAAAATAAATAAAATGTAAAAGTAAACCTAAAACTAAAATAAATCCTAAAATAATCCTAAAATAAAACCAAAACCTAAACCTAAAAATAAAATAAAAAACCTAAACCTATTCCTTAAAAAACGGACAAAAAAAAAAATTAAAATAAAAAAATAAAACTAAAAACTAGCATAAGCAAATCTAGCGTAAAATAAACTAAAATAAAAAAAACTATAATAAATAAACTAAACTAAATAAAAAAAAATAAACCTAAATAAAATTGAAAAAAAATCTAATAAATTAAAATAAATAAAAAATAAACTAAATAAACATAAACCTACCCATTCAGTTAATTTTTTTAAAAACAAACCCTAAACCCTAAATCTTAAACCCAAAACCACAAACTCTAAACCCTAAAACTAAGTGAGCCTTAAACCCTATCACCTCCTAAAACTGCAGGCCCAGAAACTCCACTGAGCTCTAAATCCTCCCAACTGATGACCTACCCTGGGCCCTGGGCTCTGTAAATCCTGAGCACGGGGCCACTGACTGAGCTAAACAGGCCACAGGCCACTGAGTATGAGGCTGGTTTGAGCCCTGACCTGGGCCACCACTGACCCCAGGCTAGGCTCACAGGCCACAAATCCTGGGCCACAAGCTGACCTGATCTGACCCTGGGCCCTGACCTGAGAGGCCACTGACCACCAAAGGCCACTGAGCTGGGCCACAAGGTTTTAAGGCCACAAAGGCCAAGGCCATCTGAGATAGACCTAGATAGATAAATAAAACTTAAACCTAAATAAGATAAAGATAAAATAAAATAAAACATAAACTAAGACCTGATCCTAAACATAAATATATAAGATAAAATAAAACTAAGATAGATAAAATAAATAAAAACCTAAATTAAAGATAAAATAAAATTAACCTAAAATAAAACCTAAATAAAATAAAACTAAATGTAAAATAAAATAAAATAAATCTAAAATAAAATAAAATAAAACTAAATAAATAAAAAGAAAAAAATAAACCTAAAACTAAAACCTAAAATAAATGAAAATAAAACCTAAACCTAGTAAAATAAAGCCTAAAATAAACAATAATAAACTAAACCTAAACTAAAATAAACTAAACTAAAATAAATAAAACCTAAAATAAACCTAAACCCTAAAAACTAAAATATATAAAATAAACTAAAATAAACCTAAACATAAAATGAACTTAAAACCTAAAATAAACCTAACATAAAACACAAAACCTAAACATAAAAACTTAAACCTAAAAATAAAAAAATAAACCAAATCTAAAATAAACTAAAATAAAACTAAACTAAAAATAAACATAAACTAAAGCAAACCTAAAAATAATCTAGATTAAAACAAAGAAACTAAGATAAATATTAAACTAAATAAAATAAAATAAACTTAAATAAAATAAAATATAAATAAGATAAATATATGCTGGATGAATCTGCTTTGCTTTAAAACCCTAAACAGGCCACTGAGCCCTGATCTTGCAACTGGTCTGAAACTAGGCCAAGATCCTAAACTAACCCCAAATTGGGCCCTAAACCCTACACTAGGCCTGGGCCCTAGGCCCTAGCTCTAGATTAACCCTGACCATGACCCTGAGCCCTAGGCCCTGAGCCATGAGGCCTGAGCTAGCCACTATTGACCCTGGGCCTGAGCCACAAAATACAGGCCACAGTTGACTGAAGCCCTAATCACTGTGCCACTGAGCCTCTAAAGGCAGTCAAAACTCTGGCTCAGGGTAACACTGGGCCCTGACCTAGGCCCTGAGCCACAGGCCCTAAACCTGAGCCATAGGCACAGACTGAGCCCACAAGAGCCTAAACCTAAAAGATAAAAAAACAAATCAAATAAGATAAAAAAAACCTAAACCTAAAAATTAAAATATATAAAATAAAATCAAAGCCTAAACTAAAAACCTAAACCAAACCTAAAACAAAATAAAATAAAAAATCAGAATAAAGATAAAATAAATAAAACTTAAACTAAACTAAAAATAAAATAAACCTGGAATAAAACCTAAATAAAATAAAATAAAATAAAATAAACCTAAAATAAAATAAAGAAAACTAAATAAAACCTAAACCTAAAATAAACCTAAAATTGAAAATAAATAAAATAAAGCCTAAACCCTAAAAAAAAATCAAAACCTAAAATAAAATAAAATAAACCTAAACCTAATATAATAAGCTAAAAATAAATAAAACATAAACCTAAACCTAAATAAACTAAACTTGAACCTAAACCTAAACTAAATAAAATAAAGTAACTAATATAAACCTAAACCTAAAAAACCTAAAATAAATCTAAAATAAAACTTAAACCTAAACCTAAAATAAAATTAAAATAAAACTCACTAAAATAAACCTAAACCTAAAAATAAACTAGATAAAAACCTAAACTAAAATAAACTAAATTAAATAAATAAAAATAAACCTAAATAAAATAAAATAAAATAAACTCAAATAAATAACAAATCAAATTAATAAACTAAAATAAATAAGCTAAACTATTGGTTTGGTTTGTTTAAAAAAATCCTAAACCACAAATCCTAAACTCCTACTACCAAATCTAAAACTAAACTGATCCCTAGCCATACCTACAGCCCGACCACTAAACCCTGACTCTAAACCCTACCCTACCCACCTCTCTGTGCCTAAATCCTCCCTAAACCCTAAACCCTACCACCTAAACTACCCTACCACACCTAAACCCTAAACTCACCACCAAACTGTAACTCTAATCCCTAAACCTAAACCTTAAACTAACCTAAACCCTAAACCTAAGAATGGGCGAAGCTTGATGGCGGGAACATCCTTAACTTGCTGGGTCTAGATCTAGCAGGTGGAGGAGAAGGCCAGTGTATCGTATTGGTGGTGGGGCAGCTGGAGGTGCTGGTGGATATGGAGGTGGTGGTCAGAGTAGTGGTGGTTATGGAGGCGGGAGGAGCAACGGAGATTATAGCTGTGGTGGTGGTGGAGGGAGAGATTGGGGATATGATGGCGGATCCTACTACTCGAGAGGAGGGTGTGCTTCTGATGGGAACTAGAGAAATTGAAGAACAGCTGATCTGATCTGCTACTTAAAAAATTGCGTCTTTATAGTAGAGATGATTTTACTTATCTAGGGTTTTTGATTTTCTCTATGGGTGCTCATTTTTTATCTATGTCTTTCCTTGTGTCATATAAAACTTGGGCTACTACTTGGTTGATGAAATCAAAAAGAAAAAATGCTGAATCTGAATTTGTTCTCTATTAAAAATTTAAAAAAAATCTTAAACCCTAGACCATATACTTAAAACATAAACCCTAAACCCTAAACCTTAAAAACCCTAAACCCTAAACATTAAACCCTAAACCCTAAACTCTAAACCCTAACCCTAAACCCTAAACCTTAAACCTAAACTCTAAACCTTAAACCTAAACCCTAAACCCAAAATAATAAACCATAAATCTTAAAACCTATAAAACCTTAAAAGTAATCCCACAAAAACCTAACCCTAAACCATAAACCTTAAATCCCAAACCCTAAACTATAAACCCTAAACTAACCTTAAACCCTAAACCCTAAGCCTTGAGTAAAGATGTCATTAGGAGTAGATCTAAAGAATGACATAATCTTAACATAGTTATGGTAACTAAAGAAAATATCTTCAAGAGACTTTCCCTTGACTATTAGAGATTTGAATACCCTAAACCCTAACCCTAAATCATATTATAATACCATATATCATAGTATAGTGTAGCATCATGTATTTGAGCATGTAGTGATGTGTTTTTGGATGTTATAAGATGTTTTGAAATGTTTTAGTATAATTTGGTATTGTGCCTATAGTGTATATTATTATAAATCATAAAAATATTGATTTAATAAATAAGATGATGAAATTTTTAAATTTGAAGTGGGAATTAGGTTGTAGTTCCAAAGGTGTACTCTTTGTAGTTTAAAAGTAAGATTTTATGTGCAAAATTAGTATTATATATTGTAACATTGTATTGCATCATATATCATAGTATATTGTTCTATGCATTTTAAATTCTTTTAGAATTTTATAATCGTGTAGTTGAGCCTACACTAGCATTATTTATAAAAATGTTGATTTGTACTTTAAAATGGTGGAATTTTGCCAAATTCATAATTGGTAGAACATGGCATCATAATATATTGTTTCAATTTAAAATATGTATGTGATATGACTAAAATATATAGTTTTTTATTCTTTAGACTAATTTTATAATTCTTTATCTTAAGCAATCTCTTGTGATGTGATATGTAATATAATATAATATAATATGTTATAGTGTATTATAAAATTGAATGCCATAACATAGTGTTGCATCATGCATTATAATATACAATTGTGTATTACTACTTGTTGTTTAGCAAATTTTAGTTTGTTATAGTATGATCTAGTAGAGTTTGTACTAGTACAATTCATAAAAATACTGATTTATAGGCTGAGATGATGGGATTTGGCCAAATTTAAGGCAAGATTTAGGGAACATCATTGGGGGTGTGCTATGGTGTGTCATTTAATCAAAAGAATGAAATTTTGCATCCAAAATAAATGTTCATTTTTCAACAAAATTTTATAAACTTTTTGCTTAAAGTGATTCATTTTAAGGTGTAATGTAAGATAATATATTATATGAAAGAATATTAAAATATAATGTACATAACAATATAACTTCACATATATATGAGTGTCGTGGTGTGTTACTAAATGTTATTGTGCATTTTAGTATGTTTTACTTTTGTTATAATGCATTTGTTCAAAACTCATAAAAATGTTAATTTGAAGGTTGAGATTGAAGAATTTGGCCAAATTCATGGACGCGCAAGAAGAAACACTAAAATTATGCTATTTTGTACCATTTCCAAAAAAAATAACAATTTTACATCCAAAATGAACATTATTCATATTTTGAGAAAATTTTGTTATTTATTTTTTTAAGTGATTCTAATGAGGTGTAATTTTAGAAAATATATTATATTATTACAAATTATAATATAACATCATATATTATAATATACTATAGTGTGTTAATTCACACTATAATATGTTTAGCATGATATTGTATAGTTAGTTTGAGCTTGCACCATCACAAATCATAAAATTTTGATTACAATGTTAAGATGATGTAATTTGAACAAGCACATTGTTAGGCTTTTAGTTGAAGTATTAAAGTTGTGCATAAAAGAAGAAATAAGATTTTATGAGAGTTCCATGTCATGGACATGGAGGGAGATCCTAGGGATCATACATGCATTGGACATGACATGTGAGGGTCTTTCGAAGGCTTATAAGAAGATAATATCTTTGGGGATAAGGTTTGAATTTGATTTGATTATATGATTTATGGAAAGAAGATCTTGGGGATAAGAATCTATAATCCATGGAGGATTAAGATCGAATTGACTTAATTTGTTTTATTTTAATTGATGTGGAGGCATATCTACTAGAGATATGGGCTCGAGTCTGCTAGGGATCGGGTATATAAACCTTCAACTAAGAAAGTAGGTTTCGTCTATCCACTGGGGATTGGGATTTGAGTTTGATTTCATAGATTTATTTGGTGATGTATCTAGGGATAAGAGTTTGGTTGGATTTCTTTGATTTAGACTCTCTTGGAAGAGTTGGTTTAATTTGTTTCCAGGAGGTTGGTTTTAAATTTGATTTGTTTGCTTGACTTGTTTATATATGAATTGGGGCTCCATAAGGGAGAAGGGTGTGATTTAACTCCACTGAAATAAAATCAAATTTGGTTTAATTTAATCTGAGTTAATGTATGGACCCTATCAGTGTGTGATGGACCCATTGAGAAGGGGCTATATCATCCTTGACCTACCTTAAGTTTACAAATCCAAAGGGATAGTCTACTGGCTGTGGGGTAGAGCTAGCCAACCTAAGGGGTTGCCTTTGCAATGACTATGCTAGGAAGAAGGTGTAGCAGACTTACATCTTCCAAAGCGAGGAACAACTGATGGGGTGACCTGTTGGATGCACAACAAATCAAACCTAACCTACGACTACTACTGAGTGAATTGTGTTGGGGACTTATGTCAACTCAAAAGTAGTCAGGATTAATTTTATCTTAATTTCATGTGAATTGATATTATTTGTTTAGTTAAGTTTGATTTTAATTGGCATATCCAATAGGAATGCGAGCTTGATCAAATTTAATAGATTTAATTTATGGACCATATTTGTGTGCGATAAACCCACTGAGAAGGGGCTATATTAGACATGTCCTATCTCAGATTTACAAATCTGAAGGGATAGTCTATTGGTTGTGGGGTAGAGCTAGCCAACATAAGGGGTTGCCTTTCAGTGTGCAATGGCTATGCTAAGAAAAAGGCATAGTAGGCTTACATCTTCTAAGACAGGGAACAATCGCTGGGGTGACCTGTTGGTAGCAAAAAAAATTAAACCAGACTTAGGGGCAACTACTGAGTGAATGCTGCTAGGGACTTATATCAACTCAAGAGTAGTTAAACAATTCTTATATGGAGTTTTGTTGACACTTCCCTAAAGATAGGATACACTTGAGAAAAGATGCTAGGGGTGTCCTCTAATCCACAAGTGAATATATATTTAATTTATATGTTTGAGTGGACCTTTGTTCGTGAACGAGGGACCACATAGAGAAAGGGCTATGTCAGCCTTTACCTATCTCAGATTTAGTGGACCAAGGGAGAATCTGTAAATCCATAGGATGGATTCTCCAACCACAGGGGTGGTTACTAGGAAAGGAAGCTGTCAATTTGATAGTAACAAGTAGTGCCTAAATGGGGTGCAAAGGATGTGATCCAAATATAGTACCCACGAGGTGCTACTATGGGCCTTATCCTAAGCCATGAAAAGAAAGCCTATAGGTGTAGTGGCCAACTCAATGAAAGAAAGAATAGGACTTACATCTACTATGAGTGGTGTATCTTAAGGTGAAAAAACCAACCAACCTATAGTGTATCCATCAGCAAAGTGAGAAACCTAAGGTGCCCATCAGTGTGCAATGATTAATCTGGAAAGAAAGCATGTAGGCTTACAAATTTCCAAGAAAAATTGATCATCGAGATAGTCTATCGTTGGTGGGTCAGATGCTATCCGACCTAGAGCGACTACTAAGTAGGGAGCCTCGAAGAAGGATTGGACCTAGACTTGAAGTAGTCAAGAAGGAAGCAGCCACTAGGGGACTTATCCTAAACCACAAATATACTAGACCCAGTCAGTGCACAAAGGCTAATCCAACAAGAAAGCGTAGTAGACTCATATCCTCTTAAATGAAGTCAACATGAGGTAGCTTACCATCCACATAGTAAAGCCTACCAAACTAACAATTCACTTATCGGTGTATAGTGGTCTGGTAAGGAAGGAAAGTGTAGCAGACTTACATCCTCCAAAGTAAGAAGATCACTGGGGTGACACACTAGCAGAGTAGCACGTCAGCTTGACCTAGAGTAGCTACTCAGTGAGTGTTGCTGGGGGCGTTATCTCAACTCAGAGTAGCCTAAGATAAAAGATGTGTTTGTTTTATATGTTTATGTCTAGTTTATATTTGTGTTGTGTCGATGAATGATAGGATGCCAGTCGAGTTCCTTACACTTTTCCTAAACACATCATGGCAGATTCACTAACAAAAATACCTTCAACATGGAAGAGATTGAATTCGAAATGGAATTTTCATTGATAATGATTATTTTTTAAACATGATTTATAATATTTTGTTAAGTAGAGCTCATTGATTAAATGAATTGGGCGCTCTCCCTTATGATTTACTCGTGGTAGTGATGGAGCTTCGGCTTTGTTAACCTCATTTTTAGGATGAGCTCTCTACCCCCTCCATCTTAGGCATAGGACTTCTCCTAGACTTTAAGAGTTCCTTAGTCTTAAGACATATCCAGTGATTAGGTGGACACTCAACCTAGCCCAAGAGACTTAGAAGAGTTAGTCATAGGAATAGGTCATGCCTTAGGGGTGTTAGGAAAACTTGCATACCCTTAGCTTGAACCATTCCTCACCTTCCTTCCTTCAAGTCAAATTCCAAATCAATCTTATTTGATTTTCTCCAAACTCAAATCAACTCAATGTGATTGAAATTCATAATTGAAATCCATGATTGAAACTCATGAATGAATTTCCTAAATCCAAAAATTTCCTAAGTCTTAAATTTGCCTTTAAGGACTTAACCTAAATTATGATCAAACCAATTCAAACTCATAATATTTTCTCATAATTTATTTATATTCTCATTTATATTCACATATATAAATGAAATATAGATTCAAACCAATCAAACTAAACTCAAAACTCAAAATCAATTCATGAAATTTTCTAAGTCCTTTATGTTCTCCCTTAAGGACTTAACCTAAATCATGATCAAATCAATTCAAATTCATGATATTCTTTCAAAACTCATCTATATTCTCATTTATATTCACATATATAAATGAAATATAAATATAAATCAATCAAACCAAATTAAAAAATTCAATCTTCAAACTCCAAAAATTTCTTAAGTCCTTTAAAATTACCTTTAATGGACTTAGCCTAAATCATGATCAAACCACTTCAAATCCTTAAAATTTTCTCATGATCCATTTATATTCTTATTCATATTCACATATATAAATGAACTATAAATTCAAACAGTCAAAACCAATTCCAAAAATTAAACTCAAATCTATTCAAAATCTCCTAAGCCTTTCAAGTCAAAATCTTGAACTTAGCCAAATCAATTTCAAATCAAGCCAAACTCTTGATTTTCCTTCATGATTCAATCAACCCTACAATCATGAATCAAAATATAAATGTAAACTTAAATCACCAAATGAAAATCTAATTCAAAAATCAAACCCTAAATCATTTCATATTCTTCCTTTGAATATGAAATTGTCAAATGGATCCAAACCCATTTGACTTCTAACCACTTGCAAATGGATTTATATTTCAATCATAAGTCCATATGCAAGTTTAGTCAACTCAAATCAAGCTTTGACCAAGCCATTTGACCACTTAGGCTCACTTGACCCAAAGTGACCTAATGTACCCTTATGAGCCAAATTCTAATCCTAACCAAATTGGATTGAATCAAACTCACCTACACCTCTCATCATGATCAACAATCATCATGGGATGATTAATCAATCAAATTAAGTCAAACCAAGTCAAACCTAAGGGTTGACCAAGTCACTTAGCCCAAAATGAAACCTAACATAGCCAAATTCCATCATAGGCTAAAATGATTCAAACCAATGGATCAAGTTCATTCCAAATTACTTGTTGAACTTGACCAAAGCCTCAATTGGCCAACTAGACATAACCTAGCCCAATTGACCTTAGACCCAACTTGACCTAAAGGGGTCATGTTGAGCCAAATTCAAACTTAATGAAAATTGATTCGAAACAAAGATACCAATCCACTCCATATGTCTAACAAAACCTAAACCTACACAAGACCTAGCTCAAATAGGTCAAATGGGTCAAATAGGTCAACTTGACCCATTTGACCTAAATGACATCATATGAGCCAAATTCAAAACTAATCCAAATTGAACCAAACTAAAGCCACCAAAAAATTTCAAATGGTTGTATGAACTTGACCAAGCCCTTGGTTTGACCCAATTTGACCAATTGGTCAACTTGACTCAAGTTGACCCATTTTGACCTAAATGGGTCAACATGATCCAAACCGTATCAAATGAATTCCAAATCTTATGAAACTTGGCCAAACTAGTTTCTCCACATACCAACATATCCAAATTCAAAAATTAGCCAAATGACTATTCTACCCCTAGGACATAGAACAAATTATGTACTAATATATGGGTAATTTGGTCATACCCTCTTCATATCAACTTGATGCCTTCCTAATAGCTCAAGTGGACCCAATAAAAGTAGTGCACCCAACCCAATGGGTTTGGGTGCCAAATGGGAGGCCAAATCCTACCCCTTGCTCATTTTGGCCAATTCAAAATCCTCCTTCCACTCAATTTGATGCACATGGGAGGTTAGTAATTCACCCAAGACCTCAAACCAACCATGTGCCAACTCTAAATAGATCAAATAACCCCTCCAATGTGGTCAATTGGATCAAAATGGTAAGGGAGGTGTCGGCCGTCTGATTGCCATAGGGGTAGATATACTCCCCCTAATTCAATTTGAAATGATCATTCCCACATTCGATTGATGCCTAGTGAGTGTTAAGAAAGATTAGAGAGGCATCCTAAGCTTCCTAAGAGGATTTGAAAAGTGTATTTCTTAGTTTTCTTCTTTGGAAAGCAGGGGAGTTCCATTAAATCCTCAACTTCCTCTATACTCAAAACCATTCCAATTCCTCTTGCACACTCCCTCAGAGGATCAAGTCGAGTGCACTCGAGCTCTCATTTGAGTTCTCAAAGCAAGGAGAGGTGGAATTGGATCAAAACCTAGCAAGGTGAAGTGGTGTTGGTCCATAGGAAGATCCACTCAACCCCAATGCTTGAAACTTTCAACAGGGCTTCGTCTCCACTAGACAAAGCTACCTCATTGAGCTCGAGCGCCGGTGATCACCTCCAATGAGGTATGGAATTTTTCAACCACTTAGCTTAGGGGGTGTTGGTCTTTTGTAAAAGAAACTTTATGTCATGAGAAATCCATCGTTGGATAGGCTTCTCATTATCTTTAGATGGTGTGGGTAATGTCTCATTCCAATCCGAGCTCAATCGAGCTCGAATCTTGCCTTAGATCATGGACGGCCTCTGTTGAGCCTAAGGGAAGAACTTCGGGTGATCCTGGCCATGATTAATCTTACATTTTAGAAATGAATTATCCCTTTTAAAACCACAGGATGATCCCTGGCGTTCGATCCTTGATCGAATGGTAGGGATCAAAGCGCGTCTCGCCGTAGCGCCGCCACCCTCAGGTGATGTCTAAGTGAGCCCCTCACCATGCGACGTGTGTAAAGCATGCTGACGTATACCGTGTATGCGTTGTGAGCTAAGAGATTAGTTAGGGGATTTAATTAATTTTAATTAATCTCCTAATTTTGAAAAATTCATATATCTCTCAATCAAATTTAAAAAAATATGACGTAAAATTCTATGGAAAGATAATTCAACCTAGAATATTTTTAAAATGATTTCAATGGATTTTGAATTATTCTTGTCTCTTATTTTAGGTTTTAATGAAAATTTTATTATGATAATTACTTCTTAATTAATCCTCTGATTAATCCCAAACTTCTTGGGTATGTTTTAGGGGATGTCCTCTACCTCGTTTAATTTTCTTAGGATTTATTTAAAGCTTAATTGGGAGCATTACAAATATGTTTCTTAATTACCCTCCTTATGTAATTAGGAATAATTAGGGTTTGGATTAGTGTTTATAATCCATTATTAAGATTTATTAAGGTTAGATCTAGTGGATAGGAGATTTAGGGAATAATTTTGTGGCATTTCCCCTAAGCCATTCCATAAACACCCTATTCTTTCCTTAATCCTCTCTTCATTAAGGGTTAATTCATTAATTATCACCTTAATCAATTTATAAAAATTCTAAAACCTTCCGAAACTTAATTAATCTACTTTGGGTAGATGCTTAGGTGTTGAATAGCCTAATTTCAATTGGGGAAATCAAAACCCAATTCATATGTATGAAGGGGTGTTTTGAAATTACTTAAGCTAAACCCCGTAGCTTAATTAATCATTAATCATGAGCCAAATTGCATTAGGACCTTTTCCTCCTAGGTGCATGCAAGTTTAAATTCCTTATAATTTTTTATGTTCTCATCAGTCATAATTATTTGGTTAATTATACTAAGTTTAATTAATTTGTTTAATTTATACCTTAACCTAATCACAACTTAAAATAAATCTAATCATCTAAAAATTAAACAAAAATATCAAACACATGTGAGAATGGGTTAGGAACAGCAAACTCAACTCACATTTTCAAAATTAAATCAAACTTAAGATCAAACAAAAATCACATTGAATTAACTTTGATTTATTTTAAGCCTTCTTATTTTAAAAGAATGTATTTAGGATTTAATTAAAGTGAATGTTTTTACATGCTTTCATTACTTTGATTCTTTCCCCCAACATGTTAAATTTTTTATGTCATGTGGTTTCATACATGCATATTTTTCAAATTCAAATTTTAAAATGAAATTATTTACTTTATGTCAAATTTGCATGTGCTGGCTAAAGTAGAAATATGAGTGGCTATTATCACTATTAAATTCAAATTATTTTCAGAACATATAAATCAATTATCAAATCTGAAAGTGTGCTACTTATATTTAAATTATAAGCTTGCATGTGAAGAAAATATAAGGATGTGCTTAGCATAAATTTCTTTTCTCTTTTGTGTGAGTATAGTTTTAAATAGGAGTTGGTAAGATGTATAGTTCATTTGAAAAGAACCTAACACTTACCTAATTTCATATCCTATTCATTCCTATGCTATCACTTAAGAAGGGTTACATATGCTTGCACACATAAATTGCATAAACAAAATGAATCAATTAATACAACTTTTGCATTCTTTCTTTACAATTTATTTCTTTTGTACACATTTTTGTATTTAAGGAAAGTGGTATATTAGTCTGGAAAACCCTGAGGTTATGAGACTTTAAGTAGCCTAAGTAGGTCATGTACCTTACACCTCTAGTCAATAATGGTGCTATACTTATGCCTTTCTTACTTTCATGTGTGCATGTGAAGATTGGATAAGAAATCCTTTTCTACTCAAAGAAAATCATGCATATTAAACTTCCAAATTTTCTTAAATGGGTTAGTTAGCATGCATCATAAAGTGAATTAAATATTCTCACTTGTATGTATAGATATGCTTAAGACTCATAAATATGCATGTTATACATGTTGGGAAAGAAATGAAGTGATGTATCTTTTGTGAATTTGGTTCATTTTATTTAATCTTAAAATGTCTTTCTTTTTGAATAGGTTTGTTTAGAGTTCTTCTAAACTTAGGATTAATTAAAACACTTAATAAATATATTCATTAAACAAAACTAAAATGTGAGTCTACTTGAAATTACTTAGGTTAGGGAAGGAAAGAAGTTCTCTTCTCTTTCCCTCTCTTTAACTTAGTAATTAATTGTAGGATTTACTTGAACTTGATCAAAACATGAAATAAAATCAGCCCAAAGAAATTAAGCAACTTAAATGAAACCCTCCTCTAAGTTGAACATCTTTTCATACTTAGAAAATTTAAACCTAATGCTATAGCTAAGCATACCACACAAACCTTCAAAGCACACACATTAACCTATGTCACCACTTTTAGCTTTAGGTTAGGGCGGTGCATTATTTGATGTTCATTTTGTTTTGTTATATATGTTTTAGACTAGATGTTAGGGTGTATTTCTTTAGAATGAATGGTAGGTTGATCTTAGTCTAACCATTATTTTCTACATGGGATTATGCTTAAGGGCACTATCATAAATAAAATATAAATGCTTTTGCTTGGAGTTGCTTATACCCCTAGCATAATCCAATAGGCTAGGTGAACTTAGTCACCCATGTGTGGGGTGATAATTCCAATATACATGCTTGAGATTTGTGTTGTTTTAGCTAATCTCTATCTTGCAGGTGTTAGTTAGATTTCCACTTTTCCTTTTCATGTAAATTTGTGCAATTAGGATTTTGGAATGATTGTTATGGGGATTAGGATGAGCATTGGTCATAAGATCCTATCTTATGCACCATGTGAATCCTTGGAGCATCCACCTTCCAACCATCCAGAAGAAGGAACCAAAGAAGAAAGAAGAAGAAGAAAGAAGGAAAAAAGAAAGAAGAAATGAAGCTTGAAGACCCCCATAATAATGAATTCCTCGATTAATTATAATTTAATTCATTTGTAATATGGGTTTCATAAGGTTAGAGCTCGGCTAACCAATTTATTTTTTGGGTTTTGCGGTGGTGCGATACAATGGCATCTTATTCTTTTTTGCTTGATTGATGATTTTTTTAGCTTGTGCATTAAGTGGCATGCTTTTCTTAATTTCTTCCTTGCTTTATGAATGGCTTGGATGTGGATTTGGCTCTTTAGGGAAAAATAAATCTTTTACCAAACTTAACAACTCAAAATTAAAATAAAGAATTCATAACCTCACCTAAAGCTTAGCTTTAAAATCAAGATAAAAGAATTAGCAACCCCTTAGCTGGATCAATATTTCTTTAACAATATCATGCACAATAGCATCTTATTTCACTATTGATTAGAGGGCTTCAACCTTTTCCAGAGAAACTTGGCTTGACCTTTGAGAGCCATGGTGAAAACACACCTCCTCCCTTCTTTCTGATTTTGGCCAATAACTTTATTTCTCATGCAGGCATATAAATCCTATTAGCAGAGTCAAAATAATTATTCAAAAATGAAAACAAAATGAAATTTGAATTCATTAGATTTAGGTCATTTGAAGCATGTCCTTACATGATCTAGTCTCTTTAGGGAGAAGTTTAAGAACTTAGTCTCTTTCTAAATAAATAAGAGCTTAGTTATCTTGCATAAGCATAAGATTTGCCTACATGAATTTAAAATCGTAGGAGGAGTTAGTTAGCAGCCACCCCCGGGCAATTGTTAGTCCAAACAGTCGGGTGGTTGTCCTCTCTTGTGGAGGCAAACCAAATACCCATTTTCTCCTTAGATTTAGGTTATACTTTTGGCCCTCGCCAAAGCTCCCTAGATTTAGGTTCTGAGGTTGCTTCTCCCCTTTATGGGCCATAAGCTTAAATCCTCACCTCTTAAGTATTTCAATAATATTGTGTTATAGAATCATAAGTCCTAAATTTCTAATAAAAAATTCAACTCAAATAAATTAAATCAATTTCAAAAATGTAAAGCCCAACCATAGGATAGTTTGAGATGCTCGCTAGGTTTCCTAGCTTTGTGGGCATCTCCTACTTATCTTTCTTTTGGCTTCGATAATAACTCCCCCTCTTTGATCAATCCCATTTGATCTTCAAAAAAATAAACTAATCGATTGATAGTCCTTTCCTATTGAGATCTTTGAAGACAATGATCATTACCTTAATTAAGAGTATTCTTAAGGGATCCCGTCACTTAAGATGTAATTAACTAGGGCTTGCCTTGTGGGAACAATGAACTTCGGTTTAAAATAAACCCTGTTTTACTTTTCCATGTAAAGTAGGGGAAGAATCTCTAGTATATATGTAGACCCATCATCCTTAGGAGTCCTTATTGAGGTGATTAGGTCCATTAAAGGGTAGTGACTTCTATCTTTCAAGATAGTACACTATTCATTGATGACATACTTGATCACCTAAATAAGCACATCTATGGATCTATGAGGCATCCTAAAAAAGATGAATTTTTATATTCTTGCCTTCTCCTTCTAACCAACAGATTTGAAGGACTATATAGAAAATTTTAACACAAATTTTTTTGGTGACTCGTTGTGGATGGATCCTCTCTCCATCTTCAATAAATGATTAATGTCTTCAAGTATCGATAGTAGGTTTGTACTATGGTATGAATCCAAGACTATCTTTCTTTCCATTGGCACTTAGCTCATTTCATCCTTAAGTTATGTCAGCCAACATCTTTAGGTTTTAGGACTGCACTCCGTGTTGGTCTTAAAACCCCCGTTGGGTTCTCCAATGGGTAAAAAATGAAAACATCTAAATAAAAAAAATTTAAAGACTTTTTTCTTATCATTTTTTTTTGATAAGAAAAGGTTCATTCTAAAATAGCAAAGAGAATAAATTTTCCATAAGAACTTTTCTTTTCAAAAAGCACTCTTTCAAAAAGGCACTTAATAAAATATTTTCCACAAAATTTTATTACCCCTCATTTAACAATTCTCATAATTTTTACATGTAGGAATTTTCAAAAATAAAACTAACAATCTTTTCCAAAAGCACAAATGAACATCTTCTTTCAATTCACTTTGATGAAGATTCCATTTTCAAAATAAAATGAGCAATCATCTTTACAAAATCAAAATCATAATCATAAAGTTTTCAAAAGTACACATGAACCTTTCCATTCAATACACTAACACCTATTGAATGAGAGTTTCATTTTCAAATAAAATTAAATCTTCCAAAAGCATATGTGAACATCTTCATTAAATATACTCAAATTTATGAAATAAAGATTTCATTCCTAACTAAAAATAACATCATTTTGAAAATCCCACTTAAACATACCTCACATATGATTAAGTTGGAATTCCTCTCTTTCAAAAAATAATAATCACACACAAAATTAAAATCTTCACATTTGCAAAAATAAGATTGACCTCCATTCCTAAATACCCCAATATTTTGAATGGAAGTCCTCTTTTCAAAAATTGAAACTTAACAATCATATTTTCAAAATTCAAACACATTCACATTTCATTTAGCATACTCAAATTTGCTAAGTGAAGTCTCCAAATTCAAAACTTAAAATTTTCAAACACATTTTGGAACTTCATTTAGCATACTCAAATTTGCTAAGTGAAGTCTCCAAATTCAAAAATAAAAAAAAATTTTAAACACATTTTGGAACTTCACTTAGCATACTCAAATTTGCTAAGTAAAGTTTCTAAATCCAAAAATAAAAAATTTTCAAACACATTTTGGAACTTCACGTAGCATACTAAAATTTACTAAGTAAAGTTTCCAAATCAAAATCAAAAATTTTAAAACAAATTTGGAACTTCATTTTAGCGTATTCAAATTTGCTAAGTGAAGTCTCCAAACCCACAATAAAATAATTTTCAAACATATTTGGAACTTCATCCTTAGCATACTAAATTTTCTAAGTGAAGTCTCCAAAATCAAAACCAAAAATCTTCAACCACCTTCGGAACCTCTTTCTTTAGCATACCAAATTTGCTAAGATGAAGTTTCCATTTTCAAAACCAAAATAAATCAAAAATTTTGAACTCATCTTTTAGAATTTCATTTAGCATACCAAATTTGCTAAGTGAAATTTCCATTTCACAAAACTAAGTGGGACTTCATCTTTAGCATACCAAATGTGCTAAAGTACAGTCTCCACTTTCAATCAAATCAAAGAAAAAATGAATCACTTAGGATTTCCTTGGCATACCTAAATTTGCTAAGGATCCTACTTTTTCAAATATCAAAACATCCAAAAACAAATGAAACACTTAAGGTTTTCTTAGCATACTTAAATTTTCTAATAATCCTATTTTCAAAAATCAAACCAAACACACTTGGATTCTTCACTTAGCATACTTAAATTTGCTAAGTGAGAATTCCAAACTTTTTCAAAATCAAAATAAAAATTCACAAAAGAAATAATCACTTTCTCAAACACTTTATATAGCATACCCAAATTTTCTAAGTGAAATTCCAAAATCAATAAAAAAAAACAAAATCAATTGACCCTTACTTTAACGTAGCCAAATTTGTTAAAGGAAAGGGTCCTCAAATCAAAAAAAATCTAAATTCAAACAAACATGAACCTATGAAAGCATCCTTCTTAAAATATGTGAATCCATATTTCAACATACCCAAATTTGTTGGAGTTGGATTCATATTCAAAATTCCTCTTTCAATTAATCTTCTCAAATCCATTTGAACTCCACTTAACACTTCCAAGTTGTTGGATGTGGGTCCAAATTTTCAAATTCAAAATTTAAAAAATCTATAAAGCAATCAAAACAAACTCATTTCATATTACAATTCTTTATTTTGCGACATGATAATGTTAGGTTTTCAGTCTTCTACTTTTTTATTTGAAATGGCTGGTTCATAGAAGTTCGTTTTCACCTTCCCCCATGGTATGGATTTGGCTTTCCACCAAGCCAACTTCCCCTGGCCCATACACATACACGATCCACTTTGGTAGGGAATTCTAGTGAGCTAAGATTACATGTGAGGGCACTCCCCTCACTCATCCTAGGACCATGGTGATCGGGCAATCATCGATTGATCTACCCTCGACTCGACATCTCCTCCTTGAAGAGGGCGGTGGTAGTCCCACAATCTTTAGTTGTGATAACTAGCGGTACCAATTTTCTGAGTTTCTCATGCTGCCCTAGTGAGGGCTGGCACCCTCTCTTCTGTACCCTATAAGGGTAAGGCTCCCATGGTCTCAGGGCTTGCCTCCCCTACTTTTGAGTATAGGTCTAGCTCTCACTCCACTCATCCTACCCAGACACATCATAGGAATAAGAACCACATGATCAAGAGGTACCACACCAGGATCACTAAGGAGAAAGAGCAGCCCATTCTGTGGATGAGTTCCTCATTGTTACTTCACCAGTTACGATAGTTCCATCCTCTCTCACGGGTTGCAGATAGGAAGTTAGAAAGATTCTCTCATCACCTCCTCTAATGGTGTAGCATCAACCGTGATTACGAGGAGCAAGAGGTCATATGCCGGCCTTCAATATATCTTATGCCACGTAAGCAGAGCTTACAGACACTCAAAGTCTATAGCTCTGTTTGATCTCCCATCATCCCCCGTAGTGTGGGGAAGCATATCCATCAAGAGAGGGCCCGAGAGACCCATATAGCAGACATCACCGGTAGAGGCGAGGAGGTTCGCCCGGTCGGCCGGCTTCTACGCTTATTGACTTTCTAGCTCGGCGTGCTACCCGCCGACCATCGGCGACATCCTTCTTCGGGACTAGTCATCACAAGAGGGAAGCTCTATAAGAGTCGGTGGTGTCTCCACCCCACTGCTCTATCGCTCATCTGCCATCACCAGTCCAAGTTATGATGTCTCAAGTTCCATTTAAGGCCATGAAGGCCATATCCAAGAAGAAGCACACCCCGTTGGTGATCCGGCTACAACTGAGGGATCCTACCCCTTCTACACCACTTATTATGGCAAGGCTCAGTTCTCTGCTCAACCTTTTACCCCATGGTGGTGCGAGAAAGTGGTAACCAAGCATTGTGGTCATCCATTCACCAACTTCACCTCTGATGGGATGTGGAGATGGTGATAGTTATTTGAGGCGGCATATAATAGTCCATTACGGCGTGATAGCGGAACATCCTAGGATTGTTACCCCTCTCATAGCTAGTTATAGTCAGGAGTGTCATTCATTTAGCGAGTAAAGTCCACATAGGATTGATTATCCAATGACAGGCGAGGTTCGGTACCTCTTAGTGCATGATAATGATCACACCGGTCAGCCTAGATTATTTGTACCTACCGTTGGTAAAATAAATTCATATTGGGGAGTCACCTTTCAAATCTGTGGGGAGAAAAGAAAAAGGAGACCTTATAGAAATTCATCTTTTTTGGGATGCCATGCGGATCCGTAGATGTACTTATTGACGAGTATATCATTAAAGAAATAGTGTACTATCTCAAAAGACATAAGTCACTACCTTTAATGGACCTAATCACCTCAATAAGGACTCTAAGGATGATGGTGCATATGTACTAAAGATTCTTCCCCACTTTACATGAAAAGTAAAGTAGGGTTTATTTTGAGTTTGCTAAGTTCCCTGAGGGCAAGCCTAACAATAATTAGTACATCCTAAGGGATGGGATCCCTTAGAAAAACTCTTGATTAAGGTAAATGATCACTATCTTTGAAGATTTCAATAGGAAAGGACTATTAATCGATTGGTTTTACGTTTGCAAGATCAAATGGAATTGATCAAAAAGGGAGTTATTATCAAAAGAAATAAGTAAAATGGGGAAATAAGGAAACCTAGCGAACATTTTAGATTATCCTATAGTTGAGATTTACATTTTAGAAATTGATTTAGTTTGTTTGAGTTGCATTTTTTTCCATTAGAAATTTAGGACTTAAGATTCCTTAACACAAGATTAAGGAAATGTCTAAGAGGTGAGGAATTATGCTTATGGTCCCTAAGTAGGTCATTTGATTACCTCACTTCCCAGGTTTAACAAAAAAATGTACTTGCTTATGTTTTTTATACATACATGTGTGTATTTAATTAAAGAATGGTAATCCTTCCTTTTTATTAAAAATACATGCATTTGCAATTGTTCAAGTGATTGAATTAATTGATCATGTGATTTGGAGTTCTCTTTCTTATGTTCATGGATGCAAATTTACATATGGTTTGAATGTAATGGTATATAGTTTGGACATCCCAGTAATATGAGGCTTTAAATAAACCAAGGAGGTCATTTGATTACCTCACTTCCTTGGTTAACAATGACACATACCTGTTTAATTTCATCCCTATGTATTTTTGCATAAAAAATTTAGATAGAGCCTTAAATTAATATGATAAAATAATTCAATCATAAGGGAAATATAAAGCTTCAAACATACATAATCACATTCATCATTCAAGTGTGCTAAAAGATGTTGTGCGTGTAGGTATACTTAAGCCTTAATCATATGCATGTTACATGTGATTGAAAGAAATGATTTAGCATGTGTCATGTGATAGTATTTCAATTAGATTAATATTAAGAAGCCTTTCACATTGAATAGAATTATTTAAAGAGAACCAAAGCTTAGGATTAATCTAAAATGTGTAATAAGCCATTCACTAAAGAGAACTAAATCAAATTAACATGCTTTAGAATGTGGTTTAATGTAGGGATGAAAAAGGCCAACATCTTTTCTTCTCTTTACAACACTTAGTTGCTAAGTGTAGGTCATATGAAACAAAAACACAAAATTAAAACTTGCAAATCAATTAAAGAACTAGAAGTGAAACCACCCTTTAAGTTGAATCTTTCTACACTTAAAAAATATTAACTTTAAAACCTAGTTAGGACATACCACACAAGCCTTAATACTCACATGTTAGATTAAGTCACGACTTCTCACCTTATGTTAGGACGGTGCATGGTGTGATGCATGTTTTATTTGGTTATGTATTATTTTAGGCTAGATGTTAGAGTGTATGTTTCATAGACTGGATGGTAGGCTGTGATTAGCCTAATCATATTTTCTATAAGGGATTGTGTTTAAGGGGCCACTTAAAAATAATTATAAATGCTCTCTTTGTAGGTTGTTTAAGCCCTTAAGCATAATCTAAGTTAGGACAGATAGGCTTGGTTACCCATGTGCAGAGTGCTAAGTCCAAATTATAAATATAACA